>VXAZ01007126.1:2035260-2110256 GCA_013399875.1 Gymnorhina tibicen | reverse complement strand
GTGTCTGTGAAGTCTTCTCCTTCTCCACTTAATTTTTCCAGGAGGAGGAGAAATCTCTTACTGGTAAATAAAGGCAAACCAATCCGGCAGTGGATTTTCCATCATTAGTGCTTGGGATAAGCCATGGCTCCCACAGTCCATTTATTTCTAGTGATTAAATAAGAGGATAATCATTTTATAAAGTAGTAACAAAAACCCAAACCTTGGGCTTTTCTCCTTGGGCTGACAAGCCTAATTCAGGAAAGGGCAAGTCTGAACAAGTAAGGGGAAGGCATTAGGATGCGAAGTGAGAGGCCTCACTTACATGAAGTGTAATGTGTCTGAATGTTTACCGGTGCTGCAAGACACTTCTTTCAGTAGTATTTGTAATCTGTTGAGAGGCTGCTTATCCTAAAGTGAATGAATGGTGAAATTTACATTTATTTTGTGTTACATATGCACTGTTTCAGAAACCTGAGCTGGAAGTAGCTGTGAAATGCATTAACAAGAAGAACCTTGCAAAATCACAAACTCTGCTGGGCAAGGAAATAAAAATTCTTAAGGTAAAGGCAGAGTGACTTGTTTTCTTCAGTCTTTGTTCTATATGCCTGTTGTTGCTCCTCTCTTATGGGGTTTTTTTTTTTTTTTTTTTTACTTTTTCTAGGAATTGAAACATGAAAACATTGTTGCGTTGTATGACTTCCAGGTAAATACATTCAATTATGTCAAAGCATTCTAAATTTGGGAAAGGTTAAATGGAGTCTGTGGAATTTCAGTTTTTAACAAATGTTTGTATTCAGATGTGTACTCTGGGGGGGGGAAAAGTCTTTTGATAAATTAGGGAAAGATAAACAAACACAGCAGATCATGTGTTAGTTGTTGGCTGGACCACACAACTCATGTGCAGTTGGGAGTTGGGGTGGGAGTTTCTCTTCCAGGATGTTACACAGTGAAATGCAGCGTGGTGAATATGTCTGTGCTGGAACATCTTAAGTTCTCAAAATGTTAGAAATAAAATTAACAGTAGTTATTTTTGGCATGCCCACCTTTCTATTTTCTTTCTCTGGTCTGGATACCCTCCCTGAGAAAATTTCTTTTTCCTAGGCCATGTAAAAATAGTGTGAGCATGACTTTGTAGCATATGATTGTCTTCAGCTCCAGAGGATTTTAATTTACATTTTTCTGTTGTCCTTGCGGCCGTCACTAAGTGTTAAAAATTGCAGCAGACATTTTTAGATTACTGTGGTTTCCCACAGTTGCTTTTTCCTTCAAAGTCAGCCCTGAAGATCTAATCTGGAGGGGCTAAAACCGATCTGCTGCGAAACGCGATTCATCCAACGGCTTTTTTTTTTTTTTTTTTTTTTTTTTTTTTTTTTTTTTTTTTTTTTTTTTTTTTTTTTTTTTTTGCTTTGCTTATTATTTAGTTAAATCCTTGCTGGGTAACGGGGGCAAGTTTTTCTTTGCCATTCGTGATGCTTTTAAAAAAAGACAACGCCGCAGGACGCAAAGCCTAAGATGGAACGCCTGTGTTCGGGGGGCCGCGGTCCGGCCCGTGCCACGCGCAGGGCGAGTGACCGCTGCGTGACCGCGGCGCGGCCGAAACCCCCGGCCGGCCCTGGCGTGGCTTATCGGGAGTGTCCTGCCCTGCCGCTGATATCACGTGTCCCGCAGGCCGCCGTGTTTGTTGACATTCCTCCTTCTCCCGTGGATTGGCTCCGGTGGCCCGCGCGTCACCCCCGGGCAGTGAGTCCCAGCCCTGGCACGGCGGTGCCTGCTGGGTGCTGTAGTCCGCCGGTGTTCCCCCTGTGTCCCGCAGCCCCCGGCGCTGGGACGCCCCTGGGTCCCTCCCTGCCGGACCAGGGGGCTCTGGAGAGGTGCCTTGGAGAGTGTTTAATGCCTGGCGTTGTTTTGGCGGGAGGGGGGACATTGGAGATGTCTGGCAGGGAGCAGGATTGCTGCTTGGCAGTATCCTTTGGATAGCTGTGCATTGCTCCTGAGCCAGCCTTCAGAGCTGATCTGGCAAAGCAGTGGCTGCCCCTGGGCTGATGAGTGTTGCAGAGTAGCTGGGAAAGCTTCCTATGGGCACAGGCCACTTGGGGCATTACATCTCATGGTTTGGTTTTTTTTTTTCTCATTCTCTGTACCTTCTAAATTTACTTAATAACTTTTCACTTGGGAGAGTGAGTGGCTACTCCTGCACTTTGTCTATAGTTTGCATTTGTATGAAGCGTTTATGCTGCTGGGTTTGCTTATTGAGATCTTTCAAAACTTGTGTTAGATTCCTCTCCCTGCTTCAAAGTACTGCTGAGTAGGAAGCAACTCAAAGACATTTTTTGCAAAAGAAGCAATTTCATCACTGTTACAATTATAGCAATGTGTTTTTCACCTTTTGTGATGAGCATTATTAAATTATGTATTTAGCAGTGTAGTCTGGTGAGATTTTATCAAGAAGCTGTGTAAAATACCACAAAACAGGAACTTGAGAATGGTCCAGGGCTCAAGGCATGCCCAGGTTTATGTTTAGTTACCAGCTTTGTCACAGAGTCCTTGTATAACCTGGGTAATTTGATTTCTCAGAGAAAATGAGATTTTAGGGGATATTCGGTATGGCCTCTCCTCTGGTGTGAGGTGATCTGTCACCAGACAGTCTGATGCAGTTAATCCACATATGTTGTGTGTGTAATGTGTCTGAATGTTTGGCCTTGCTCTGTGTCTGCTTTGGAGTTGTGTGTGAGAGTAAGTTATCTGCAAAGGTAGCAGTGCAGGTCTATGGAAGTCTGGCTTCTGCCCACCTTTCCTTACTTTGTGGAAAAGACTAGGACTTACAGTGCTCCCTTGATACCAGATCAGTGGCTTCATTCATAGCTGCATATGTATTTATCTTCAAAAATACCATGTTTACAGTTAATTGAATCCTTACTTGTAGGGTTTCTAAAATAGAAGATGTTTATTCTTGTATTACAGCATAGAGCAAAAGGGAAAAAATACTTCCCGTAAAACTTATTGTTGCCCTGTGGCTTTGTCTGTCATTGCGTTTTGTGTCCTGCCTTCCGCTGCTCTGCCTGCCAACAGTGACTTTAACTTTTACTCGTGTGCTTCTTACACAAGGAAATGGTTACCAAAACCACAGTGGCTGTAAGCGAGTGATTACACCCAATGATGCTTTCATTTGCATTTTCCTGGTTAAAAGCTCATGTTAGCCAGACCTCTCACAACATGAGATTTTTGATGTAAGGCTAGATTTGCTCCAGACAAACACTTGCAGTACTGACATTCAGTGCTGACAAGCAGCTCTCACCCTGGCACCCTTAACTTATCCTTCAAATCCAGGAAAATTGCTGTGTTCCTTCCCATTTCACAGATCTTTGTGATATTGGTTCATAAATAATGACAAAATAAGCTTCCTAGGAATAAATTATTCTGGTGAATGTTTAATGCATAAAAGTGCAGTGGCTGGACTTTTATAGATCCCCTTGCTGGAGTCCTAAGAACAGCATCAGTACATGAGAATGGCTCACAAAATGAAATATGCATATTCCCATTATTACATGCTCATGTATTAATGAGAGGTGCTGTTAATAGTTTAGAAGCCTAATGCAAAAACCCCTGCTCAAAAAGAGGATAAATCTTATTGTATCACATTTCTAAAAGTGCTGTCTATTTAGTGTCTGTATGGAGTTGTGGTATGGGTTCTTCCTAGGCACAGGAGATGTTTGGCAGACAGTAAAAGCTGTATTCCAGCACGTGTGGGGTGCATTAGTTGCTACTGAGCACTCGCTGACCCCTCAGCTGGCTTGCAGAGGGGCTGGAACTGGGGTCCCCAGTCTGCAGCAGCTGAGGGGAGTGCAGCGGTCCAGAGGGACATCTGGGTACCAGAAGTCTTTTTACTCTGAAGACAGCCAAATGAGCCCTTGTTCCTTAAGGTGGAAATTAGTAACAAGAAGTGATGGTTTCTGCTAAAGGAGGACTTGGTATGGAAATGAGCTTTCTTGGAAAACTGGTCTCCATGACTCAGGATCGGCTCAACTCTTCACGCTCATTGACAGGGAAAGCTTAGCACTTGTGGTCTGGTGTATGGGGCTTGCTTTGGTTTCCTTTGTGTCTCAGGACATTAAATCTGTGATCAGAGACCACTTGATTATATGAGGAAATGCAGTGGTAGGAAGGGAAGAACCCTTGGACTTGTCAGATCCTGGGAGCACTGTGTGCCAGAAAACTTCTTCCAGCACTGGGAAGAAGTTCCTACAAATGTAGCTAAGATCTTTGGGCAGTGGGAGATTCTGGGTGTCTTTCCCTCCCTGTTCTGTGCCAGCTGCCCCAGGTTGAATAGGTGCCAGCTGAAGATCTCATGTGTGGCTGTGTTGGTGCTAGGGCAGAAAATCTGTTAAATCTGGACATGTCATGCTTTGGATATTAGGAAGCATTTTCCTGCATGAAATAAGGAGGATTATTTTACTGACACATTTTCCCTAGTTGTGTGCTGTGAGCTGAACTTGCTTCTTAAAGCAGCCTGGCTATGTTTTGATATATTTGAGTGGATATCAGGTGGTTTTTGTGTTGGTTTTTTCTTTCCCCAAGTTCTGCACGGGTGGAATGGACTGGTTGCAGCGACACAGCTGTTAACGTCACACGAGGCACTGTGCTGTGACGTTTGTGGCTCAGCCTATGTTACCTGAGGGTCTGCTTTCTACAGTTTGGTGACAAGTTGGCTTATTATACTCACCAGTTTGGGATGAGCTGAGACAAATGCTTAACTCAGTCATCTAGTACAGACTCACCAAAAATATTTCTGCAGTGATGACTGTATCACCTGGAGACAAAGAACGCAGAGTCCTTGCAGTGCAGTTTTTCTTGTGTGTATGGATTAAGGCATGGTGGCAGAACAAACACTTCTCAGCTTAGTGATCAGTCACCCTGGGCTGGTCTTGAGAGCCAGGTAATAACAGCCTTGTTGTGTTGCTGCTGTGTAGAAACTCCTTGTGATCAATAGAGCCATGGGTGCTGGGCTGTGATGTTGTGCTGTGCTGGCTGCACCATCACGCTTTTCCTGACACAGAGCCTTTAGATGTTACTCTGCATCTTGTGTACGTGCCTCCCGCTGTCCCCCAGGACCCCTGGAGCTCCGTGGACAGCAGTGTCCTTCCGTGTGCCCTCCAGCACCGCTCACCTCTGCTGCAGCACTGCACTGATGAGCGTGATGCCGGATGAATCAGTGCTGCTGCAGTGTCACCTCATGCCTTGCCACCTCTCGTGCCACCTCATGCAGGATCTTCTGTTCCTCAGGCACTGCTGTTTACATGCCCTGTCTCAGGAGACAGGGCTCCACTGAGGCACTTGGAATGACTAAAGAGGCACTCTGTGTCTGGGAGATCGCTCTCCTGAGGTCAGGCTGCCTGCTTAAATCCTGCTTTAATTCCATCCCCAAGCAAAGCTGGCAGGTTGCCCGGTGAGTGGGTGTAAAGTGCAGCTCTCTGAACTGCCAAGCAATCCTCTTTCTGTTTGTGCTGCGGACAAGAATGGGGTGTCTGCTATCCTGCTCCGTCAGCATCCTCGCATCTGTTGAAGGGAATCACTCTTACTGAAGATTGGATCTGGCTTAATTTAGATCTAGAAGGGGAAAGGACAAAAACCCAGCCACCCTCTGCCAGTAGTTTTGTAGGGTAGTGCTTGAGAGTTTAGTGGACCAGCATGGCCATGTTTGTGAAGAGTTGAGAGTTCTGTAGTGTTGAACTTCGATTTAATGCTGGCTTCCCCAGCCAAGTATCCCACTGTGCAGGTCACAGAAACATCCAGCAAATGCTGACCACTAAATATAGACCTCAGTCACGGGCTTTTTTTAGAGGGAGTTGTCTTGCCACATTTCTGAAATTATGATCACTGTTTTACTCATGCTGTGTGTAAAGCACATACCTGTGTTCCTCTCACATGATTGAAGGGTCATGGAAGAGCCGGCACTGTGGTGGTTAATGGCCTCCAAAGCTCCTGTGGAAGGTAGCATTACTCAGACTATAATGACAGATTAAGGAATGTTTCCCAGGAGTAATCGGAAACTGGAAGGCTGTGGTGTTTGCAGTTTGATAGCAAAGCTCTGGTAGCTGCTGTTTGTGCTGCTGCTCTTGAAGCTCCACCAGTGTTTCCACCATGAGCATTTCCACTGTGTAAATCCTTGTGATAACGGAACCCCATTTGGAGTGAGCAAAGCAAGGGAGGTGAAGATTTGGATGATGGATGGGAAGAGGTGTCTCCTAATCAGTGGCTGGGTGGGATTAAATTCTGGTGGAAAAACACCGTTTGAATTTATTTCAAATATTTATAGGCTCGAACCAGAGCCTAATTAAAACACTGAATTTTGTGGCTGGACTGAACTTGCCTCTGAACTGTGAAACTTCAATAAACCTGTGTGTCTCAAAAGCTCATCTTAATGCTCAAGCTTGTGTAGAGAATTGAGGGTATGGTTCACTTTCGTGTGTCTTTCCTTCTCCTCTCGCTTTCCTCCACCACCTGCCTTCCCACCTGTTGATACCAACTGAAAAGCTTTGCACAGCAGTCAAACAGAGGGCTGGTGGTGGTGCTAGGAATCCAAGCTGGACGGGTCTGGTTTGCTTTGACAAAACACCTGGAGAAGCTGGTGTTTGGAAGGGGATGTGGGTCTTCCATGAGGCAAACTGCCTCCATCCCAGAAGTGAGATACAGTGGGAATGAGAAGCACAGGCGTGGCCAGTGGAGGTAGTGGTCTTTGCAAAGGCAAGGAGAGGTTTTTGGTTTTGTTTTGTTTTCAGAATAAGTACATATGGTTTTGCTTGATGTTTTTTGTTGTCTGGCTGGTGTTTGTTTGTTTTTTTTTCTGCTGTTACTTATGCAATAGCAAATGGCAAACTTGGTGGAAAATGAACATGAATGATGTGGTCTTCCAAGGCAAAGTTTCTCAGGTGCAGACCTAAGCATTCTTTGCTTAAGAGAAAGCATCTTAATTGTCTTCAGATGTTACATTTCCTGTCTGAGAAATGTAATAACAAATGTTCACAGCAGAATCCAGGGACAAGCCCTGCCCATAGACAGCTTTGGAACCTCTGATGTGCCTAGTGTATAGCAAAGAGGCACTTTAATTGTGCATTGTCTCCTGCTTTGTAATGTGCAGACCTTTAATGCTACCATAAACAGAGATGCTGTCAAAATGCAAAGTGAGGATCTCAGAATTGGCATTTGTTTACTAAGCAAGGTTGTTTCAAGGGGGGCCGATAGAAATGAATCAAACTGTGCATCACTGGTTGCTTAGGGCACTAATGTTCAGTCTGGCTGCAGGAGCACCTGGCTTGTCTCCTAGCATCAGAATAACAGGAGGAATTAGGTCAGCTGAGCTGGCATAGTAGGGATCAACCAGACAGTGTGGTTCTGGTGGGGGGAATGAAAGATGCATAATTTTAAGTCGTTAGAGATCCCATTTAGCAAAACATCTTACGAATCTTCAGGAAGGGGGAGCCTCCCAGCCAGCTCTGTGTGCATTGGTGGCCTGGGGTGTGAGAGCTGCTGGTGTGATGGGGACCCCAGGGACCGCAGGGAGTGGTGCCAGGCAGGGCTGGGGGGCAGCCCAGGGGCTGTGGGGTGGGCTCTGCGTGTCCCCGTGGGCGCTGTGTCCCCTCACCCTGCACCATCGGGAGACTCTCTTCATTTGCATTCGATGCTCTTTTCATTTGGTTGGCAATTGTAGCCAGCATACTAAATATGTTAAAAAGGGCTCATTTCTCTGTCATTTAAATACTGCAGATTCAAGCTCGTGTTTCTCTGGCTTCCAGTAACAGGATTTTTTTCCCTACTTGAATTAAGACTATTTTTATTTGAAAGAAAACTTATGCTTTTTTTTCTTTATACTCCTTGTTTCCACACCTTTGTGGTAACAAGTGTGTTTGTTTTCTTAAATCTGGTGAATGAAGTATGAAATAAATAGATGGAAAAGAGAAGACTTGCAAAAGCCAGTTACTCAGGCAGCTGCCATAGAAAACCCTGGGGAGGCTGGACCTCTGATTTTCAGGGTTGCTTAAAAAAAAGAAAAAACACATTAAAAAACCCAAATTAAAACAACCCTTGCAGAGTATCAGATTGTGTTTGGTATATGCCATTAAAAAACAAGCAATTCCCAACTTTATCAGTGGGACTACATTAATCAAACTAAAATCAAACCTCGGGACTTAGTCACTTTGCTTGTATTTGCACATATCTCAATAAAATAATGTGTCTCAATGAGTGCGATTAAAACTGAAATATCCACCTCAACCCACAGCTCTCCCCCCACTACCCCTGTTCGCTGGGCAGGCTCATAAAATGCAGCTTTTAGGTATGCAGGGATTTAATTCCAGTACATGTGACTGAGCTTAAGGTAATGGGAATTCAACCTTAAATGTTCAGTTTATAGTATGGCTGTGATACAGGAAGGAGATGAGGAATAAATACAGAAAAGCAAATCTGATCTTGATTATTTTTGTCATTGTTGTTAGAATTCTGAAGTTTCCTCTCTTGATAGCATTAACATAATGCATTGCCATTTGCACAGGAGCTTGTTTTTGTTTGAAAAAGCTTCTAGATATTACTCTGCCTGTTGGCAAAGGGCTAACTACTTCCTTCCCCCCCATGTCAGAAAGTCCAGACTTTTCAGGATTCTGCTGCCCTTTTATCTTCTACATTCTCTTATCCTTGCTGCAGACAGATGTGGTCTTGGGGCAGTGGTGTCTCCCCAGGAGCTGGCTGGGGGGGTCCAGATGCTTTAGGAGGTGCAGTGTTACCCCCAGAGCAACGTGACTGCTGTAAGAAGGGATTGCTTCTCAGTGTTCCAGCAGCACAAGTCTTAATTTGCTCTGATGTGCACGTTTTTGGTCTTGCCTCAAAGCTCTGTGACCTGTGAAGCCCAGCACTTTGTTTCTGTACCCCGTTAGGACGCGAATCCCATACTTTGGTTTCCGTGGTTAGGCTCGGTGGCGGCTCCAGCTGTGACCTGCTGGGGTGTGCTGCTGTGCAGAAGCCCCGTCTGCCTGCGAAGGAGAGTCAGGTTTTTCTCTCTGAGCTCTCTGCAAGTGCTGTAGCCATCAGTCACCCAGCAAGTGCCTTGGGTCCGGGCTTTGGTCGAGGCCAGCAGTGAGCTTTGTGAAGCCCAGCAGCAGAGCTGTGGCACCACCGCTGCCACTGCCTGGGAGGAGGCTGAAGGAACTGCTGGAAGCTCATGTCCAGTGGAAGGGATGGTGAAGTTTCTTCGGATCACTTGAAGGCTGAGCTGCCTCACCAGCAGTGCTCCTATCTGGCCATGATGGTATGAGCTGCCTGGCAAGGAGCAGCTCCACGGACATGACGTTGTCCTGTTTGTTTTCTAATGTCATGCAGGCAGACATTAGAACTGTTGCCAGGGGGATGGGAAATACACTCCCTCCCTTCCTGAAGCCTGTGTAGTACCAGAGAATGGTTTTCCTGCTGTTTTTAATCTGCCCTGAAGTACAACCTGTCCTGAAACAACTCATCCATTTTACAGCGGAGAGTACGATAGTGCCTGGAATGGGGCAATGCTGACCCTTGGCATCACTGTTCTTCCAGTTCTACAAAAATCTGCCTGCTGCATGGCCACCCATAAACCATTTTTGTGCTGCAGGGCCTCCCTTCTGCTTGCTCCACATCCTAGAGCAAGCTGGCAGGTCAGAAGGAAGCAGAAGGCAGTCAAGGGTCAATGCAGAAGTTTGTGGGCCTCACCAGGTCTTGTTTCTGATGCTTACTCCATGGGATCTGCATTAAGAAATTAGAAGCCCTCATTATTTTGGAAAGTCACAGATCTGCTGACTGTGGAAATAATACTTTCCAGTCAGTAGCAGTAGGTTTTACCTTTCTTCATCTGAGTTAATTGTTGTCTCCTGAATTGGAAGCCTGCTCAAAATGTTCCTGAGTTCCTTGTTGAGGAGATTCAGGAGTGAGGAGGATAACCAGGGCCAGAGAACAGAAACACAAGAGGCTCTGAGACCTGTTTTTGTTTTCACTTGGGGTCAAAAGGCATGTGAATATCTTCTAGCTATTTGCTTTAGATTGGTTTTCCAAAGGATGAGGGTTCTCCCGCACTTCTGATTGATGTTGCTATTGTCCCTTATCTTGCTTCCGTTCCAAGAGTTGCATCAGAAGATAATCCTTGCATAGCATGACAGTTTTCCTTTCCCTCTTCAGAGGTTAGCCTGCTCAAGCCAAGCTGTGGGCCACAGTGAAACAGTACTAAGAGATTTTACTTTTTGGAAAGTTTTTTCCCTCTCTTGAGAACGGCAGGTTTGTTTTTTTCTAAACCCAGTTGGCTTGGGAGCCCCTGCCTGAGCTAGGGACTTTCCAGGTGCCACTGGCCTAAAAATTGGCTTCTGTAAAGCAAAGTTGTGTTTGTTGTGGACTGTGTTTTTGACTCCAGTGCTACTGTCTGAAAGCAGTGAGTGGAGACTGTAGGTCAGAAGGGCATTGGCTCCATGAGATCCTGCTTGTAAAACAGGAAGATGTGGTGTGCAGTGGTTCTGCTGCAGTGAGTGGGGGAAGTAGCAAAGAAAAAAGACATGGAAAAGCTTAGCTTTCAGTTGGTGTTGAGTTATCTTCCACTGTCAGACCCTCAGCTTTGTTACGCTTCTGTTGTGTTGGTGCAGTTGGTTAAGTCCTGGCCCTGCTTGGAGAGATCCACGTGCAGCAAATTATCTTTGCTTGGCAGCATCTCTGGGTGCTGTTGGAGAGGTAATGTTGAGCAGCTCGTGGGAGATATCTCCTGAGAGGCACAAACCAGGAACCTCTGCCATCACAGGGATGGCAGCAAACATCCAGGAGAGTAACAAAAGTAGTCTTGACACTTGAGTGCATATGGTTCCTCTGCCGTAGGCAACAGCAGCCTTGGCAGCCCCACAGTGCTCAGCACATGGAACTACATGGATCTTCAGTGTTCTTCCTGCATCCCCCAGCTGCCCTAGAAAAGAGGCCTTGTCTGAGGTGGAAGTCATTCTTTGCTGGTTTTACCCCAGAGTCCCACACAGATTGGTGAGAACACTGCACTGCTGAGAGAATCTTGGAGTGTTGTGTAATCACATTTCCACTTTTTTCTGTTCCTGAGCACCTTTTTAAACTTGGTGGCAGGCTGAGTGCAGGGGTAGAGTGCAGAGGAGGATTTTTCTAAGGAAAATTCCTCTCTGAGACTTTTTAAGCTGTGGTAGGAGGATGACTAACTGTGGGTACACCCAGACATTTCCCTTTGGACACACCTAAACACACTCTTTCCAAGAAGAGGATCATGCCACCTTCCAGTATGGGTGGAGAGAAAATTTAAAGGGAGACAGGACTGTTGGGTCTTAATGTCCATAATGCCATGTCTCCTAGCATCAAAGTGAGGAATTTTAACAGAGCACAGTCTTGGGGTGATTTATGGTGTATTGCCAAATGAGGTTTCATCATTTCTTTGTCCTCCATCAGCAGATGTGTGTTATTTGTAGACAGCAGAGGCTGTTGCCTATTTTTACACTCAATTAAATTGTAACTTCATCGCTGGGGCCTCTGCTGCAAGAACAAGTCAGGCAATGATCCAGACTGATTAATTATCAGCTTAATGCCTTTGGCAGAGGCGTTTTGCTGCTATTGTGGGGCATGGTCAGGGTACTGCTGCCCTTTGTGATGACAGGAAAAGTTAGGGGGTTGTGTCTTTGTTGTTCCCTTCATTGAGCTTGTTTAGTGACAGGATTAGCCTTGGCTGCACTGACTGGCACATGTGAATAAGGGATCCAAAGGAAATTTTCTGTAGCACTTCTTGAACATAAGCCTCTGCAGAAATACAGCAAACTGTAATACTTTTCTGGATGTGGAAATGAGTGGGTTGGGCATTTTGCTCTGGTTTTCAGAGAAACTGGTAGCTTGCAAAATTTGGCTTGCAGTATTTTTTCCTTGTTTTGTTAATGAACAAATCATAAATATAGTGGAAGGATAAAAATGGACAAGCAGTAGTTTCTGCTGCTGAATCAGCTTGAGAGAAGTCCATGAGCCTGTTTGAGAAACCAGAAGTCTCTTTAGACAGCTGAACCTATTTTAACCACAGTAAGCTCTACTGGCTTTTTCCAAACAAGAGCTTGTTTCTGGGACCCTTCTTGAAATAAGTGTTTAGTTTTGTTGGCAAAATTCTACAAATCTCTTTCTCGTAAGTGGGTCTTGAAATGCTGAAGCTGCAAATGTGTAAGTTTGTTCTCGCTGCTACAGGCATCTGTGATCTGAAAATACCCTTGCTAGATGTTCGTCTGCTGCTGTGGGTGCAGTAGGGAGGCCAGTTCTGCCTGATGAGGTTGAATTTTCAGAGGGTGCTGTTGCCAGTGATGGTTGGGGGAGCCAGACTTCTCTCCTAGAAGCCTTTCAGGCATTGCCCTCTTATCACACCAGCACAGAGTGAAGAGATAAAACCACCAGCCATCAAGGTCATGTTGTTGTTGGGAAAGTTAAGCAGAGCATCTCCCTTGCCTGTGCAGGTCCTTGTTTAACCTTGGTCACTGCACACACTGGCTGCCAAAAATCAATTACTTGCTTGGTGATGTTTGTTTGCAGAGTCTTTAAATAATGTAGCGTGGAAAAACAACCAAACTGCACAGTGTACGTTAGCTGTTGGCTAATCAATTATTACAAATATCTTCTGGACTTGGTTTGTGTAAGCTCTGTTTCCTCTTCATTTTCTATATAGGTAAAAATACACTCAGCTTCCCCAAACCCCGCTGGCACTATACATATTAAAGTGCAAAGTTACTGAGCTGCAATGATCCCAGCACGTTTGGCCAAGAAGTGTCTATGAAAACTGCTTCTGTGGCAGTGATGAACTTGGTCTGGGCTGCAAAAACCGCTTCAGACACTTCCTGTGTGCCCAGCAATTGCCCTGTAGTGGGTTCCCTGAGCAGCTGCATTATGCTTCTGGTGTATCTTGTATCTTCTGGTACATCTGGGACTGTAGAAGTGAAAGTCCTGGGTGTCTTTTATCAGCCTTGGCTGTTTGCTGTTCCTGCTTAAGACAGCAGGAGCTGGTGGGCTTTGATTGCTCCTGAGAATTCTTCCTCAGTG
This sequence comes from Gymnorhina tibicen, assembly GCA_013399875.1. Taxonomy (NCBI): domain Eukaryota; kingdom Metazoa; phylum Chordata; class Aves; order Passeriformes; family Artamidae; genus Gymnorhina; species Gymnorhina tibicen. The sequence goes on along the minus strand of VXAZ01007126.1, from coordinate 2,097,203 downwards.
CTTTGTCATGTGCAAAGCTTGTGATGATGCTTGGGGTTTTCTTCTCGCCCTGCTTCCCTTGGCTGGTGCTTTTAACCACAGACTGGTTTCCCACTTCATCCAGTGTGTGTGAATGAAATTGGGTGACTTAATGTGTGCTGCTTTCAAATGCAGAGGTTGAAAAACAAAGCCCGTTTAAAGAAGTGTTTGTCATGCAAGGAAGTGCAACAAACACTTCCTTGAAGTATCACAGAAAACTGCTTTTTGAACAAACAAGGGGACTTCAAAAAGCTCACTGGGCTTGGCAGTGAAAACAGCTGTAAGAATCTAGGGTGGCCTCAGGCTCTGGTGGACACTTGAGCCCCTCCAGGGAAGGTGGCCAGTTCCTCTGCAGCTGTGGCTGAGTCTCTCAAGTCACAGGTAATTCAGCTTCCTCCTCTCTCCTTCTCTTCCTCCAACCAGTCTTCAGCAAACATCTGGAAACCCAGATTTCACTTTGTGAGGTTAAAAGAGAATGGAAGAGAAAGCGAGAGGTGCTGGGTACTCCAGGCGTTGACAAAGGCAGGGAATTTGGTACAGGTGTGATGGGAGGCAAAGTCTTGTGGGCAGACTGGGGTGAAAGGGCTGGGAGCAGACAGTGGAGACTGCTTGGAAACCAAACAGCTGGTAGGGCAGGTGCCAGGGATTTTGAAATGGTTCGGGTCAGAAGAGAAATCAGGCATGCGAGTATCTAAACATCCTGTGATTAAAGTCATGCTGCCCCAGAGCTGTGGAAATGGAATCTCTTGCTCTGCCTCTGCTTTCAGGACTTCTCTGCTCACCCAGGCAGTTGCTGCTTGTGAGTGTCCCCAGCTGGGCCTTGAGTTTAGGAGTGACTTCTAGTTTACAGGCTTTAGGAGTGAGTGACTTCTAGCTTACAGGTTTTCTGTAGTAGGTCTACCTCTGTTTCAACAACAGGATTTAGTCATTTGGCCTCCTGGGTCTACCCAGGATTGAAATATTTGGCTGTTTTCATGTCTGTTCTTTGGCAGTGGTTTGGTGGCTCTGCTAGACATGTGCCCGGCAGCCGCCGGTGTCACCACGTGCTGCGCAGCCACCACGCTTCCTGCTGTGGCTCTGTGGTGCTGTATTTTTGTGGGACACATCTCTGCACTGTCCTGTGGCTTGTGCTGTGGATATATGCACGTTTCCCAAGGGCTGGGGAGAGGGTCAGCTAAGGCAGGAGGTGAACTCCCAAGGTGGTAAGAGCATCACAGTGCAGCACACTGTAGTGAACTTAGGAAGATGAGCATTTGGCCTGGACTTTGCTGGTGTTGATGCCTGTTACAATCCAGAAAGCTTTAGCCACCTGATAATGGCACTGCTAAGGCATGTAGAAAACTTGGTTGGCAAGTGTTCTTTGTCTGAGATCTTTCCTTTTGCACTCCAGTGGAAGGTGAGTCTCTCGGGCGCTTTTCAGCCGCGGGGTTGAATTGCAGGTCCCGAAGTTGTGCTGCTCTTATCTTTCTGTTCAGCCTGGTGCTGCTCATGTGGGCACTGCTATAAAGGGCCAAGTTAAATGTGGAAATGATTAAGGCTCTAAGATAGAAGTGTGCCAGCATCTGTGTTGCGTGCCACTGTTAATCCCTGGAGCCCAAAAGGACATGGAGACCCAAGCCACAATACAGGAGATCAGCTTGGTTAAACAGATGCACGCTCACAAACCAATAACATGCTTAAATACCTGGCATTTTCAAAGTAAGCACTCTTCCAGGAATTAACCTATAATGTTTTTACCCTTTCTTCAGTCTGACTCATAGCAGAGAACAGATTATCTGGTTTAAAAGGTAATACAGTAGTTAAGTGTCTGAAATATTTCAGTGCATAAATCCCTTATTTTTCCATTTTCTATTTCCCCAGGAACTGGCAAACTCTGTCTACTTGGTTATGGAGGTGAGTGTGTCTTTTTCTTTTTTTTTTACCTCCTTTCTCTCCTTCTTTCTCTTTTTTAAATTTTTTCAACTTGTTTTAAGCAGACGAGCATGTTTCACAAGTGGTGCTTTCTCACCTGTGAGGCTTTGCTAATTTAATCTGCAGCTCAGGCCCTGGAGGGTGTGGGTGCAGAGAGCAGCCAGGGGATTTTTCATCTTGCTGCTCTCAGAAGGTTGTGCAGGCACAGGCTTAAGCAGTCAGCCACTGAACCTCAGGGGTCAGATGGGTGCCACGGGGGAGTGTGTGTTACACCAGAGAGAATGTTCTGGACACAGCTTTTACCTGCAAAGCCTCTGAATGTTTCCCTTCCTCTGCAGTTTTCGCTCTGAGGTCTTGTTGACTTTTCTTAATGATGTGGAACACTGATGTGAGGAGTTTCAGTTTTCAGCTGTGTCCACTCCCAGGCTTTTCTCAGCCAGCTTTCTGAGGTCTCCAGTGGTGACCCCTCTGCTTTGTTCTGGTTTTACCTTTCTCTCTGATGTGCTTGAACATGGTTTTGCACAAAGCTGGTTAACGCTGGTGTATCATCATGCAACGTGACATTTAGGGGAAATAGGACAGGAGAGGAACCCGCAGGAACGGAGTTTTCCCTGCCAACTTCTGAATATGTATTTTGACGTGTGTGATAATTTCCATTTAAATACTGTGATAAGCCTGCCATCCTGCTGAGGTTTAGTGTTTTTCTTTTTAATCTTTGATTTGCCCTGTATTAACTGAGCTTTCTGTTCTGTTTGCAGTACTGTAATGGTGGTGACCTGGCAGACTACCTTCACAGTAAGTACAGCAGTATGGAGGATATCCTCTGTGAGGTTCACCCTTCGTAATCATTTGAAAACTGAGAATCCATGACAATAAAAGCTGGTCTTGTAGTGCTTTCTATGTAGGTCAGTAGTGACAGTTGTCAGTAGTTACATGTTTTAGTTACAGTGGCCTTATAGGTTAAACATATTTCAACACTGCTAGGGACACAGTTTGTCTTTTCTTGGTCACTGGCAAAAAGCTATTTATACTGAAGCCTTGCAGTTCTGTAGTGTTGGATTAAAATAAGATCCCAAGAGTGTATTCTCTAAGTTTACCCCTAAGGTGTTCCCACATCTAGGGCAGAACACATTTCCTGTTTCAGCATATTGAGGATGGCTGTGGTGTAGCCAGTAGTGCTGTGAGGGTGTCAAAACTCACTAACTTTAGGGTCTTCTGGAGGCTATAGCACAGGTATCTGGGACTGTGGTGCCCTGAAGAGCCTTTGGGTGAGACTCAGGGGTGTCTTTGCCCTCAAGCTAAATGAAATATGCTCTGCAGGTCATCCAGCTGTATTGCTAGGACTCAGGCAGTCCCCCAGGGTATCTTTCAGTGCAGCACAGGTACAGGACCCTGGCCTTTGTGAAAATCACCTTGCACCTCAGTACCTAGAACAGGTAGGGGGATAACAGGTTTAACAATATACTTAGCTGCACTCAGACACAGCCCTTATTTTTAATTTTTTTTTCCCTGACTGAATTTTTTTCCCTTCAAGTAGCTTTCTGGTTGTTTTGCATGTTAACTAGAAGATTACTAAATGTGGAGAGACAACTTTAATCTTATTTAATGTGTGGCTCTGGGTCATGGTTAAACAAAGTTTGTTCACATTGTTCAAATTAAAAGCTAGTCAGCTGGATAATACTTCAGGCTCCTTATTGAGGTGTGTGATGCCTGGAAATGGCAAAAATTGAAGGATTAAAAGATAAATTTACATTTGCCCTACAGCTAGTGTTGCTGTCCCTAGCATGATAATTTGGGGCTTGATGCTAGCATGTCACACTCTTCCTACAGGGTAATGAATTATATTTGTGGACTTCAATTTTCAGAAAGGGTTTAGTACTTGAAGCAGAAAGAAAGAATATTCTGCCTTTCATGTGTTTTGTTTGTTTAAAGTGTGGGTGAGATAGAAGTGACAGGCATTTGCTTTTTAAAATCCAGGTTTAGTGTGCTTTGTCTTAGATAAGTGTTTTGCATCTGTTGGGTTTTGCTGTGCTCTAAAAGGAGCATCTTTGGTGGTGGCAGAATGCTCTTGTGAACACCAGAGGATGGTTTTGTATTTGGTACCTTTTTGTTTTTTTTGAATGTGAATGCAAATTTTATAAATGAAATGCTTTTAAAAAATAGTGAAACTTCAGTTTTACCAGTGCATGGGCTTTGAAAGCTACATTCTTTATCTTTCATGCACATGAAGTGAACCTTGATCTTAATGCACTGGGCTGTGCACTCTCATTGGCAAGGCTGTGTGTGTAAACAAGAAATTATAGAAACAAATGACAGAAACAAGGATTTATAGAAAATCTTTTGGTCTGTACTACTACTTCTGTGTGTACATTGTTGTCTTTTTCATTCTGCATCCTCCCCCCCCCCAAAAAAAAAACCCCAAAAAACCACCTCAATAAAAAATTGAAGCATGCAACTAGTTAGGCTGTTAATACAGCTCACTTCCTGGTTTATCAATTGAAATTACTCAGGAAGTTGGTGGCTAGTTTGAGAAAGTGATGATGAGTTGTATTTTCCAAATAAAATTCAGTTTTACCCCAGTTTTGTTTGTTTTGAGTATTACCTGGTGCAAGACTTGATCCTTGTTTGCCTGAATTCATTTGAGAAAGTTAACCTTTAGCTCTGTTTTTACCAATAAAATATTTTGGTTTGGCAGTTGTAAAGATTATTGTGACTGGGAAGTTGGTGCTTAGTTTTATTTTAACTCTTAACACTTGTGTGCTGGTTGCCAGTGAAGAGAAACCAGCAGGCACTGATTTCCAGAGGCAGGAGTCAGTAAGGGACTACAGCAAGAAGGTTTAGTTCCCATCACTGGCAGAGATCAGGGTCTTCCAGATCCCAGAGCCTAGATAAGAGTGTCAACTTTCAGCATCCCACCACATGCTCCTTTGTGGTATCTCCTCTTCCAGCTTCTGCAGGTGCCCAGGGTGCTTTTGAGAGGAATGATTTTTCACTGAAAACTCACCTTGGAAAGCTTAGATTTCTTCAGTATTTGACTGGTACTCAGGAGGCTCATCTCTGTTGAGCGGTTATTGTGCTGCTTCAGTTATTTTGATAATTGTGTGATGGTGATTAATTGCAACATCTACTTTCCCACTGGCTCCTCAGACATTTGTGCTGGTAGTTCCTGTAACACTTAGGCAAGCAGCGCATGCAAATCCCCTGGTTCTCATTGAATGAGTTGCTTGTAAGCTTCCAGATCCATTCTACCCTCTAATTACAGGCATTAGGCAATATGGTAATTCCATGTTGAATCCAAAGGCACTCTAATTCTCCTTGTCTTCATGACTGGAGGACGTGCATAGGTGCACGTTGCAGTGCACTGTGTGTTTGGTTGGGTTGTGGTGCTGGGCAGCCCCATCCCTGTGGTACAACCCAAGGCTGTGTGTGTTCTGCTCAGCACAGCTGCTGTGGTGGTGTTGTCCTTCAGTGGTACAATGCAGTTTCCCTTCTGGGAGATCTCTGGATGTTGCTTTCACTGGAGGCCGTCATGTGTTGATCTGAGAGTGGCAGATCTCTGCTCTGCGTGGTAGAGCTGTGGGAAGTGTTACAGAAGTGACTGGCCTCTGTACAGGAACAACTGGAATTCTGTGTCCTTGGGTACTCAAAAAGTCAGAGCAGGTTGGTCTGAAATTCTTTCTTAAATTCTGTGAGCTGGCATTGACACAGGCTTTTATGGCCACTTTATAAGAGCCTATTTGTGACCTTTCTTTAAGTTGTTGCTTTCATATCATAACAGGGAATTTCTTGGTTTGACCATGACACATGCAGGGAGTTTTGATCTTTCTAGTCCATCCCAAGTGATGCAGGGACCCTGTTGCAAACCAGGGGTGTGAAGCATTGCTCTGTAGCTTTTCTCCCTCTACAGCCAGGTAATTAAGAAGGTCTAGTCCTATCACAGATACATCTGGATTAAGTCTTCTGACTTGTACAGAAGATCCCCGGGAGTGTCACTGACCATGCTCTGCATGGGTAGCAGTGGGGTAGGTACAAGCCAGGCCCCAAACAAGTCAGCTTGGTCTCAGACTTCAGTGTGACTTGGATTGGGCCCATGTTAGAGATACTTCTGACACCTGTGGGTAAGAGGAGATGTTCTTTTTCCTAAATAACTTTTCCGAAATGGTGTTGTAATATAACGTCAGTGGGTGTACTCCAGTACATCTACTCTTGGATCAGCTGACAAGGGCTGTTTACTGCAGTTTACCTGGCAGCCTCTTGCAGGTTGAACTTCTCAGAACAGGCTGACCAGAGCACTTCTTAGGTGGCTTCATCCTTTTTCTCTGGTTCAAGAGCTCAAGGCATGTGGGCCCCACACTGACCCAGAGTAAACATTTGCTCTGATCTACTGACCTGAGCAGCCCAAGGCAGTAAGCAGAGTGCCTCATCACTGAAGTGGAGCCCATGAAAATAAACACAGGGGTATTATTGCTTCTCAGTAATGGCAAAGTAGAGCTTGTGAAACAGCATCCTCTGCAAGAATGTATTGCTCACCACAGACATCCACAGGGATGCCCAGCCTTTAATGCAGGATTAGTATTTTGCCAGCAGTTTTCTGGTGAAGATGAGAATATCCCCGTTTGACAGGGACAGACTTACAAGTTCCCTGTTTGGGATGCAGCAAGGGAAGAGAGCTGTTTTGTTCTCCACTTGTTTGGGGGTTTTTTTGGTTTTTTTGATGGCCCCTAAATTGAACGAGTTTTCTGTATCTTCTCCTTCCCTCTGCTGTTGGTAGCTGGTCTGGGAGAACTTTTGCAGACCAATATCGTGAAGTCATTGGAAATGTCAGTTATATTTATGTTTCTGTCCTTCAGTTGCAGATTGCTGCTGTCACACAGCAGACTGATGGGCTGAGTGTGAGAGATAAGGAGTTTTGTTTCCCAGTGTTACAGCCTGTTTGTTAATGGAGGGAGGTAAAAGGGTATTGCCCCTACCCTCCCCGAGGAACTGACTGTCCCTTCTCTGTTCCTGAGGGCAGAACCTCAATTTCCCAGTCCTGCCTTCCTACCTGGATTTGTGAGATTTAATGCTGCCAGAGGATCCAGCAGACCTGTCCATCTGATTTTGGTGCACTGCAACGTGGTAGCTCCACTCTGCTACTGCAGTTGCACTGGGGGAATATGTCTGCAGGCCCAAGACACCAGTTCAGATTCTCTGTGTCAGGAAAACAGTTCTTTTGCAGGGCTGAGAACTTTGTACAGACTTCTGTGAAGTGGAAAAGCTTAAATTCTGCAGAAACAGGTAGTTTAGAAGCCCCGTTTTCTATGGATGAATGGATTTTTCTGATCTTGGTAGCAATGTTGTTGTTTTCAATATTATAAAGAGTTAGAGTTCACATTAGGGAGGCTCAGCTGGTTTGCTGAGGGCTGGTGGCTAGTGCTGTGTTAGCCTTATAGCCACCAAATTATCTGAAGGAGAGGGTAACGCCTTGAAGCCATGGCATGCTCTTGGGACTGCAGGTCAGGACAAGGCTCTCCACAGTTCCTCTGCTAGAGGCAGTGTGTTTAGCCAGAAGCTGGTAATTGCCTGCTGCCTTAATAATAAGAATTACCGAGTTTCAAGTCTTACTTCACATTTGGGGGAGGGTGATCAGCCTGTCCTTTCCTGGGCCTGAGCTGAACTGGGAAAGAAAACCCTTTTGAATTTCTGCTGTTTTGTTTAAAGATGGTGTTTTAACCATTCCTGAATAGATTTCCTTGGGTGTAAATTGCAGAAATACTGCGGAGCCCTTTTGTTGGAGAGAATATTGAGCACAGCTAAGAGATGCTGGACTTTTAATAGACAGAAAATGGTATGGGACTGAGTACACTGAGATATTTCAGCAGGAGGTTGGGGAAAGCTTTGTTAAGGATGAGGCAGTGCTTTCTTCAGAAGATGCCAAGTGCATTTTGAAGACTTGCATCTGAGCCGCCTCTTCATATCCTTAAAATCCCTTCACAGAATCTCCCCTTCTTGGAGAGGAGTCTCGTGAACTCCAGCTGAGTGCCAGTTCATGAGGAAAAAGGCTCAGTGAGGGGAGAGAAACTCTATATACATGTGCACTGCTCTCACGTGTTACGAGTCCAGGACCACCTGATAGCCATGGTGACACTTTAGCTGTGCTTGTGCCTCCTAGAACAGTGAGGCTTGGGAGTGGTGGGAGTTTATTTTCTATTCTAAGTGCTGCTTAACTTATCTGTGTCCCTTGCCGCTTCCCATCCATGTATTTTAAAAGTTAGATTTTTAATTTCCTGTTGTGTTAAAGCTGTGTGCAACCTCAGCTGTGTTTTCATAAGGATTCCTCCCTTCCTAGCTGACTGGGTAGAGTGGTGTTTTGAAGCTCCTGCCAGCCTGTTTTAATGTCTTACTAGAGAACAGCTGGAAAAACTCTAATGAAGTCCCAAGTAATTTACAGGGACCTTTTACAAAAGAAATTATTTTATTCAAGTGGAATGGTGCTTGCTTGAAGCCTGACTTGCTCAGTGACTGACAAGGAGGCAGGCTGGTAGCACTGTTGATCCTGGGGTTTATTCCACAAGCTGTTCCCAGCTTTGGCAAGAGTTTCATACGTATAGTTCTTAAAATAATGAGAGCTGATGTTGCGTTGCTCTGATTAGAAGAGCCAGTTGAAAATTATTTTAATCCCTTCAATATTTGTTTTCACACCACGGTCCCTGGGAAGCCTGTACTTCAGGAGAGGCCACTTCAGAGCTTCTGTATTGGCAGATTTTGATCACTAATATATATTCTTTTAAAAAACTTGACTTGTGAAAGCATTTTGAAACATTCTTGTTGTATGTGTGGAGGTAGTGTGGAGGGTGCCAGGTGATGGTTTGCAGGGGTCATTTGGTAGGGTCTGTTGTTAAGTATTGGACAGTGGTTCAACCAAACACTGGGTTTGGGATTAGAATCTGGTTTGGTTGGGTGGCGATGCACAAGGGTTAGGCCTACACTTGGATTCATACCCCAAAGGTACAGATCCCTGCTGGCCATGTGCCCTAACCTACTGTGAATTTAACCTGTCAACCCTTCCCAGGTCCGTCATGAGCCTTAATGACTCTTGCAGGCGTAAATCCTAATCCTAATTGCCTTTCCTCTTAGCTCCACCTTTAGACCTAGTCTTTGTGATAAAGCTCTGACCTTGGGTATCCAGCTGCTGCTGACCATAGCTTACAGGCAGCCACAGCCCTGCCTGGTGCTTGCCTGGATCTGCCTGGCAGCTCTTGCTGAGGGAAACCCTAAACCTCAGCAGATGCCACTTTTGGACACAGTTAATAACCCAGATTCAGCACCCGGTGCTGGCCTGAGTTCACCATGAGAGACTCAGGGCTGAAAACAGCCCTGACCACAGAATAAGCTGGGAATGCAAATGCTCTCCCTTGTTGCCTGTAGGAATCATTCAGAAATGGTGTGTGGGGAAAAGACATCATATGTGGGAATAAAATGACAAATTACAGCTAATTGCTGTGAGACTCTGCCCTCTGGGCTCCTCGGAGAACTGGCACTGTAAGTTTTTAATCCGTGGTTGGTTTTTTTTCCTCCTTCCCAGCTATGCGGACACTTAGTGAAGACACCATCAGGCTCTTTCTCCAGCAGATAGCAGGTGCCATGAAAATGCTGCACAGCAAGGGCATCATCCATCGGGACTTGAAGCCACAGAATATCCTCCTTTCCTATGCTGGAGGCAGGAAATCAAATCCCAACAACATTCGCATAAAGATCGGTAAGACCCCGCTACAAACGTCACCCAAAGCACCCAGGAGTTTGGTGATGGATACGTGGCAAACCTCAATCTTTCTTTGGGGAGCTCAGGAGGAGAAAAGCATTGCTCCACTTCTTTTAAAAATACCCTAATGTTTTTCATCCTTAGTTCCTCTGCTAAACGTAGCCTCTGCCTCCAAGCAGTAGGAGCAAAAGCTTTCTGCTCTGCCAGGACACGGATTTAACACAAAGGAATTGGGCAGGCCCTGCTCCACTCCCAGTTGAATGGTGCCTCCCTCAGTAAAAACAAACACCAGCCTGCCCTAACTGGCTTGTAATCTCCAGGCTTACCAAGAAATAAGCAGAAGTTGTGACTTTTGTGTTCAGCTTTTAACAGTATTGAGGTTAAGTGTTGTTGTCTGAAGACCTGACACTAGTTGCTCTCCTGTCTGGCCTCAGAGAGTGCAGTGGGTTGTCAGGCAGACCCAAAAGTGGGAGTTTTCCCAGTCTGAACCAGAGACAGGCTTCTTAGTTGCATCTTGAAGAAATTCACATTCTGCACATCAGGCAAGTGGCACAGATGGGCCAGTAGTTGGGACAAGTGCTCCAGAAATCCAGTTACAGAGCACACGTATTCCCTGTGGTCCCTCAAAAATAAGATGATATCACCCTCACACGTGGGCTTTTTGATTACGTTACAACTCAGAGCTGAAGCTGACACCAATTAGGTAAAACTGTTCCTCACCTTAACCTTGTGCTGGGGAGAAAGCGTTACTGCTTTCCTTCAGCTGGGAAGCGAGGCCCAGTGGAAAAGTTTGAAATGTTGCTGCTTCTTTGACTGAAGCATTTTGATACGTGGTTTGTTTTGGTTTGGTTTTTTTTGTCAAGTGCAGAGTTATTATCTCTGAGGGAGGGATTGGGAGCTGTAAACACAGGCAGGAGGGCTGTGGGCACAACTGCTCTTGGGTGTGATGTAACCTGCAACCCTCCTTCTGTTCCCTGAGGAGTACATGGTCCAGGGAGAATCTGGCTGTACCAGTTCATTAGTGACAGATGACAGTGTAAACAGCTGTGTCAGTGTCCTAGCTTGAAATATCTGGTAACCTTGAGAGGACATCTCAGTGTCATATGATCAGATGCTGAGTAACCTGCAGAGGAATACTAATTCGTCATAGTATTCCTTGTTCCTGGCTCTTCTACCTGCTAAGTGAGCTGTGGCTCAGTTTTCTGTCCTAGAGCTGGGGTTAGGTCTGTTGGTACCCTTCTAAAGGAACAGAACAAGACTCATTTTGGTAGGGCAGGTCTAGAAATGTGGGTAGTGGTGAGGAGTGGTTCCTCCTAGATGTGTTTCACATTACAGCCTTTTCAATGGAGTTTGGGGAACTGAAAGTTCCCCAAATGAAAGGTTGAGATACCAGCAGATGAACTGGCTGGTTATGAACTGGCACATTCTCACTGAAGTCAAGAGAGCTTTCCCAGCTGACATTTCAGAGTGCGGGCAAATGGGTACTGATCCCTGAAAAAGGGATGGGAGTTTGTTCATCTGGGTACTGTTGGGGCTTGGTCTGTCCTTTCCCAGTGTCTCTACTATGCATTAATAACTAGCACAAGGATACTGCTGCTCAAGAAGAGCTGTCAAAGTCTTGCTGAGGTGGGATAGAAGCTGCAAAGATTGATGGGAAGTGAAGATAAAGTAGGAAGAAGCAACTGGAGAAGGGGCAGGCTCTCTAGAACTGGTGTCTGCTCCTGACCTACCTCTGTTTCTCTTTGTAGCTGACTTTGGGTTTGCCCGGTACCTGCAGAACAACATGATGGCAGCAACGTTGTGTGGTTCACCCATGTACATGGTGAGTGTGATTTGCCTACAGGTTTTTATGTGGTGTTCTTGCTTTGCCCCCCGCAAAAGCAAGGCTTTGTTTTTCTCTAGTCTTTCCCCCAGAGGTGAAATTTTATTTACTTGTCAGAAACCAGCTGTTACACAGGGAGATTGCTAAAGTTCTGGCTGCTGGTAATGCCAGACAGCAGGTGCCTGTGTTGTCATGGAACTTCCAGGTGAGATGTGGATAAACCATCCATTTCAGGATGACTGCTTAGACTGTGAAACTGATGTGTATAAGAAATCAAACTGATCCCTTTTTGCCCTCTTTGTACTTCCCACTCCGGGATCAGGTTGTGATGAGGTGATCTCTTATTTGTGCTCATGGCAGCAGTCAAGGTCTTGGTGTCACATCAAGTCAGTAAAAGGAAAAATGACAAAACTAGACAGAAATAAAAATGTCAAAGCCAGACATGTTCCTGGGGACGTGGGTGTCTTGAGCTCAAAGTAAAAAGATGATGTGAGTCAATTTAGGTTGAAGTTTTTACAGGTGCCCTGGGGCAGGAGGCACCTCATTTCAAACACGGTGTAATCCACTCTTAAGTTTTTTGTCTGTAGTCTTTGGGCAGAGTTAGGCTGGACTGTGCTGCACTGCACAGGCATAGTGCATTTGGTAGCTCCATAGTACTAACTCAAGCAAAACACATTTCCTCTCTCTTTCCTTTTTTATAAAGCCTGATGTTTATCTGAACTATGCTGTATGTGAGGATGATGTAACTCTCCTCTCCTGTGAGAGCTTCCTGAATTGTCTATTTTTAGTGATACTTTTTCTTTCAGAGTCTCTTGTGAAAGTAATTGAAAACACCCAGCTTATTTTTTGAAAGGCCTGGAGGAAACTAGTGATGATATTTTTTCTATTTGTTTGTTATTTTTATTTTAAACAATGCTGGATGGTACAAGAAATCTCAATGTTTCATTTTGTTTTCTGTTTATTGACGGATTTGAAGGAAGATGGGAAGGGAGGGTTCATTTGGGATTTAGGGAGTGTTTTGAAGTCTGTCCCTACTGCTATTGTGGGTCCTGTGCAGGAGCCCTAGGAACATCTGCTGGCAAGGCAGGACTTTATTCCCTGTTTTAGCTCATGGCCTATTGGTGCTTTATTTAATTTTGCTCTTTTAAAAAAAGAAAGGTGTTATACCCCTACCAGAAGGAACTTTCTGTCTGAACCCCAGTATGATCCATGCCGTGGCAAGACTTGAAATCTCCTCTTTGTGCAGTTCTTGTCCTGCTTCCTTGGCTTTGTTTGGTGTCATGCCTACTTCCCTTGGGGACAGACTGAGCTCCTGTCCACAACTTACTTGTTGCCTTTTTTTTTTTCCATTACGTGTGGCCTTTACTTCTAACAGAGCTGAAAAATTGATCCTGTTCCATGCTGGCAGCACTGCAATGAAATCTGTAGTTATAAACATGTGGGATTAGCCAGCCTGCCCTCCTGTCCCTCCTCTGCTGCTGCTCCTGAGGCTCTGCCTGCTGAGCCAGGGGCTCTGGGGTCTTGCACTGTCTCCAGCTTGTGGAATAAGCATGGGAGGGAGCAGCTGAGGGCACAGTGTGGGATTAGAAACCAGAGTCTGAGGCACAGCAGGGCTCAAGCTGTTGGACTGGAACTCTGCCTTTGAACCCAAACTGTGACCTTGGCACCAGGCCCTGGAGCTTAATTAATGTGCTGCCATCTTGGGCTAAATGAGGGAAGTGCCCAAGTGGTGCAGCTCAGGACGGAGGCTGGAGTTTACCTGGGCAGTGGGAGCCTTTGCTGCTCTTGAGGCTGTTTCTTGCTTTGGTTGAGAAGATCTGTTTATGATTTCAGTGGGGCTTCTTCTGGTGGATTCAGCAGAAAACGGTACACTGGGAGAAGGGGAAGTACTGGGTTTGCCCAAAATACACAATTACTAGGATATATTTTTGTTTTCTGAATGAAAGACTCTGCTTCCCCCATTTAATTAGGGAAGTGGCCCTTTCAATACAGTGTTACAGTCTAACTTGGAGTAAATCTTTCATGGTTATTGGGGAATCTAGCTCAAGAATTTTAAAGCATAATAGTGACTTCTCTTTCTTGGAGTTGCTTAAAAAAAAACCCCAAACCAAACTACTTCTTTTTATAAAAGAGATTTCCCTTCTCTCCCCCAAAAGGCACCAGAAGTCATTATGTCACAACACTACGATGCCAAAGCTGACCTCTGGAGTATAGGAACCATCATTTATCAGTGTCTAACAGGAAAGGCTCCTTTTCAGGTGAGTTGCTTAGATTTGATGTTTATGACTCTCTCCTGCTTTTTTTGTCTCTTTTTTTTTCCTTTTAATCCAGTTACTCTAAGGCTTCTGTCATCTCTAATATCAGCTCACATAGATCCAGCCTCATGAAGGTCTGGCTGTCCAACACCTCAACAATCTTGTGCTTTATATGTTGTAATGCTGGATGTGTTACCAGAATATGACTGTTCTCTGGGCAGTATCTCATTGAAATGCATTTCCCAGCTATAAGAGCTTAGGAAGGGTCTCTTATTGAGAAAATTACCATGAATCAGCTAAAGCAGTGGGGTTTTTTTTAGGCCTGCACTTAAAAAATCAGTTTCTATTTACAACTGTAGTCAGTGTATAATTTATAATTGCAATTCTGTTGGATATAGAAGGAGGATAAGATTGTAATTGCAAGTTAATGTTCAGGATGATTTGGTGGTAAGTAGTGTATTGCAGCTAAATCAACTTGGTTTTCAGAGCAGTTAAGTAGGATCTTATCAAAAGGATCTTGTCTGTCATCTCACAGCAATCTCTTCCAGCCTGAAATGTTTGTGTTCATCAGATCCAAACCCCTCCAAACATAACACAGCCCTGTGAAGCTCCACCCTGTACTTAATGCCAGAACTTCTGGATGAGCTACAGCATATCCTTTGTGAACAGCATTCTTTGATTTTAATTTTTTTTAATTGTGGAGAATTCACCACAGCCTTATGCCTGTTGCTTCAGAATTACTTCACATATTTTTCATCATCCATAGCTGGAATTCATCTAGACCCAGTGTATTTTTCTCGTTCCCAATCATTAGCCACACTGTGTGTTACTTTACTTCTTCCATCTCTGAATGAGATCAGCAGACTCTCCCTTGAAATTACTATTTTAAAGTATTGTATTTGTCAGATTTTTTTTCCCCTTGCTTTCTGGTCCTCTCTTTTTGTGTCCTGGCATCTCTTTATCCTGATTCTCTAACAAAACAAAATGGAAAAAATCCCCAACAAACCCCAAAAATGAATAAAAAGGAAACAAAAACAAATAGCACAAAAGAAAGTCAGTCGGAGGGAAATCTATGCTCGTGTAATAAGGCAAATTTTATGAAGTGAAGGACTTTATGAGCTTTAGTTCCACAGCTCTTTAGGATTTCACACAAGACCTGTAATGTTTATGCAGTTACATCATCAGGAAGGATAAAGTGAGTTCTGAATCCGTTGCAGGAAAGAGTGGGCAAATACAGGAGTAAACTAATGGTATGTTTTGGTTTAGTCTAGAGCCAAGAACACTTTTTTCCTTCAGGGTAATTTTTCCCTGCTACTATAAGAATCTTCCTTTCCAGTGCCTTATATTCTGTCCACCAGCTTCCTCTGTATTTAGAGCAAGACTTCATTTCCTTTGCATGTTTCTTTTTTTATAAAGCCCTACAAAATGCACTGAAACTTCTGAAGGACTTCTGTTTACTGGCTGCATCCACCTGTCATCAGTGTTGGTATCTTTGTTTTGAGAGGAGAGAATGTTTTGAGAGAAGAAGATGTGGGGGAGGAGAAAGCAGGCTTTGCCTGCATGCATAGGGGAGCCTGGCATGAATTCTCCTTTGTGTTTTGGTGCCTTTTAGTCTCTAAAGGCACCTTGATACCTACTTATTCAAATGATTTTATTACTGTTTAATGTGGCGACTTTATCATAGGGGTTCTTTGATTGAGGCATGGCAATCCCCTGCCTTGGAGTGGGCAGTGAAGGGGCACTTTAGTCCCTGCCCAGCAGTTCCTGACCCATGCTTTGCGCTTGCCTCACTAAATAACTCTTTCCCAAATATATCTGTTGGGCTGGGAATGGGGGTTATTGGTTTCTCCATTTCAATTTTCCCCACACCCTTTCCTCTTTTGGAGGTCATATTTTGAAGCAAAATGCCAGGCCCTGTTTGTGACTGCAGTAGCAGCTGTGGATGTGCTTGATCAGGGAGAGAGAGCTCAGCCCAGATGGTTCTTTGTGCCCCATCTATTTGTTTTGGCCATGCATGTCACAAATTGCCTTCCAGCTTGAGATCCAGGTGGAAGATGCCTGTCTTAGGGGAAGCTGGTTAAAGGTTAACTGGCTTTCTGTCTTTGTTGGCATGACTGTGTTGTAAGAATTTGCCGATGGTCACTTGAGCAGGCAAGAAGCTGTTGTTTACAGGGCTTTTAGGAGAAAAGAGGGGTAGTGGACAGAGGTGATTGGGACACCATGAATAGGAATGAGGCTTTTGGGAGGGATGTCTACCAATGGGTAGGAAGAAAACAGGTAGATTCCACGTAGTGCCACCAGCAGACCCAGTTGTACAGGGAAGCCAGGAACTGGATTTCTGAGTGAACCTCTTCGGCCTAAATCCTCACCGTGCCTTCCCTCCCAGGCCGGCCAAGACAGCCCCTCTTCTCTGTCTAGCTGAGATTCCCATGGGGATCTGGAGCTCGGTGGCATGAAACATGCTGTGTTTGGGTGCTGTAGCTGTCACTGCCCCAGCCAAGGAGGCACCTTCAGGTGCAAGCAAAAAGGACTCCACTGTTATCTGCGCTGAGGAGGAATGAGCTGCCTAAAAATAAAATAAGGGCCTCAGGGAAATGGTTAGATGGAAAAAAGATCAAATGTGTGGAAAGGCTGAGGCAGCTGTCAATCCTGAAAGCGCTTGTAAATCAAGACAGAGATGCGTGTGTGTACGTGAATGTGATTTCTGGCTGTCTCAGAGTTAATTTTAACTCTAGCTGGGTCACCCAAGGCAATTTCCCAGAGCCATTCTTGTCCCTTCCTTGCCTCACTGCACGCGGACAAGAAAGAAGCTGCTGATGCTCAGATGTGAACAGTTGGTAGGATGGCTGGTGAAGCTTTCTTAAGGAGCTTTTTGTATTAAACATGCCCATAAACAAAACAGTGAGACTGCCATAGGGATGAGATTAATGGGATTCATAATCCCTATAAACAGATTTGCTGAGCGCTGTATTAATGTGGAATTGTTAATTCGCCTTGCCTAATAAGTGGTCTGCACTCACATCTCTGCATTTCTGTCACTGAGGACAGGACTTGAACAGTGCATTTCCTGCTCCTGCTGACCAGAACTGGGAAGTGCCTTGGGAATGTAGTGGTTTGCTCTTGTCCTTACCTGAGCTGAAAAGGTTGGGACCCCACGCCCACCGTGAGGTGGTGCTGGCTGTGTAAACAAGTGACAACCAGAAGCAAAGCTGGAGGCAAGAGAAGAAAGATTTACACAAGGTCTAAAACAATCCAAAACCAATCTAGTCCTTGTCAGATGGTGTTTTAAATATGATTAGTTAAATGACCTCAATCTCCTCTTTCTTTTTTTTTTTTTTCTGTGTGGGAGGAATCACAGTGATACTTCTGGTGGCTTCTGTTGTGTGACCCCTTTTAATGCTGGGCAGCTCTTGGTAAGCAGACACCCCACTGAGCACGTGCAGGTTGTGTCAGAGCTGGCTCTGGCAGTGGGACATCAGATCCCGCTGAACACCATGAAACCTGTTGTCTGCTGTCTGAGCCTTTGCATCAATCTCCCAGCTTTCTATGGACATGGTGCCCTGTGTCTGGGGGAGAGTGAGCCAAGGAGCAGGGAACTGACAAGAGAATAAACACAAGTTTTTCTGCCTGGTCTGGCAGCTCTGAAAGAGTTAACCTGCCTGTTTATGTTCTCATCCCAGCTAGCTGTTAGGTGAAAAATTAATTTCTAAGTCTGGTGTACCAAGTTCACTGCTTTAATTCTGAGTTAATTCTGTCTGCATAAGTACTAGGATTATGTATCACTTACAGCAACTGCTATGTTGTGAAATGGGCCTTGAGGAACACCAGGAAAGGGTGGATTTTATGCCAAGAATTTGAACCCCTGGTTTACTTGTTAGGCAGCCTGCTCTTCTGTTCCCAGAGCTGTTCCTCTGGAGTACCCTGTGTCCATGGGGACAGGAATTCCTGGTACTGGTGGGTTATTATGCTAAGACTGGGTGCAGTGATTGACTTAGTGCTGTAGTCAATCAACCACTGGCTTTTGGACCTGTGTTTG
The DNA here is from genome assembly GCA_013399875.1 of Gymnorhina tibicen. Classification (NCBI taxonomy): domain Eukaryota; kingdom Metazoa; phylum Chordata; class Aves; order Passeriformes; family Artamidae; genus Gymnorhina; species Gymnorhina tibicen. The sequence goes on along the minus strand of VXAZ01007126.1, from coordinate 2,079,420 downwards.
TGGGTCTTATCGTGCTCTGTCGGCGGTAGAGGGAAATCCATGGACAGCTACAGAAAAAGGTTCAGGGAGTGGGTGTTTTGCTTGTTTCTGGTTCTTGGGCTTTCAGGTCCTCTGAATGCCAGCCACTTAGTTGTGGGAGCCTTAAAATATCAGGACGTTTCTTCAGCAGGTTTTCAAGCTTTTCCCTAGAGCTACTGAGCTAGAAACAACATTGCTTATTTATTTTTTTTTCTTCTGACATATCCGAATCCCCTTTCTGCACCTCTAAATCCCCAAGGAAAGGATTCAAAGAACAGGGCAGATACTATACACCTGCTATGGAGCGTTGACTAGACAGGGCTGTTGAGGGAAGGTGTGAATGTCTGTGGCCTTCTTCTGTCTGAATGTTGGGCTTTTGCATCCAGCCATTGCCCAAGCATGACAAATCCACTGCTGAGTGCTTTTGGAAACACCACCCTGCCTGCTTTTCACATGCAATTCACTTCCAGGCAGCCAGCACTGAAGGGGATTTGGCAGGGTTCTGCTGAATGCCTTTGTTGGCTCAACATATTTCCACTGCTGCTCCGGACAGAATAACAGAGCGGCAGGATTGAATTTGTCCAATTGCCTCTATATATAGAAAGGGTAGACAAAACCAAACTGCAGCTGCTCCATACTGACATGAGAGGGGGACTGAGGGTGTGAACTGACCTGCTGGTGTGCCTCCTGGCCTTGGGGAAAGCTGAGCTGTCCATTCTGCATCCCTGGTTCTGATAGATGGGTGCTGTCCCACAGGTAGAAGTTGGATCTGTGTACCTCGAATGGTCTGGTTTTTATGTGCCTAAAGTGTGCTTTTTCTGGTGTTTTTCTTGGGCAGGGTGTATCTGCCTGGAAGGCAGATTTCAAGTTAAGTTCTTAGCTTCCTAGAAGACGGAATTCAAGTGACATTTTTACTGTATTACAAACATTTCTGGATCTTTTTTCCATGATTCTTAGAGAAGCACTATTTATTGAAAGGAGAGGTGAGCAAAGTGGCTGATGATCCTAGTGCTTTATGAATTGTATGATAGCAAGAGAGCAGTGGACACGTTACTGGGAGCAGAACTGTGACTCAGTCAATTAATAATGAACTTACATGAAGATGTAGTTGGCTTTACTAAATTAATGGTGATCCATGGCTGTCTATGCTGGACACTCATTAGAATGACTCTCTTCCCCTGGTATCTGTGCTGGAGACCAGCCTTGAATCACAGGCTCTTGGGGGCAGCCCAGATGAGGGAGTGTGGTCTGGGTGGGGAGGAGCCTGGCAGCCTGGTATGGTCCCTGCAGAACAAGTAGGGATTGTACTGAGACAGCAGAATGTGGAGGAACAGCATCCCTGCAGGGACATCTCTTGAATTTGTACAAAGAGGAGGGGAAAGTTCATTGAGAATTTTGTTTCTGTCCAAGCCAGAGCTTAGAAACCTTCTGTAATGAACTGGGCTTCATATATGTGATGTTTTGAATATACTCAGTCTTTATTGCCAGGAAAATTTCTGACAAAACTGGGTTTGAAGTAGATCAGAGCTTCATTGTATTTGTGAAACAATTGAGCTGTTGCAACAGGAAATGACCAGAGCAAACAGCCAAGGCTTGTATCTCTCTGAAGTGAATGAGCCCTTCCCTCCCCGTTCTGGAGTTCTGCCCCTCCTTGGATGTTGTGTCTGTCAGGAATATTTGTCGTCACTCTGGGCAATGTGGCCAGGCCATTTGGTGCAGTGCGTATGCTTGCCTCCCTAAATTTTGCCAAATATTAATTTAATTACATTCCAAGATCTGCAAGGGGAAAGGTATAAAGTGGGGTTTTCCTGAATCAAAGTAAGTGGCAGCAATTGGAAATTATGATGCAGTTTGGCATCTGTGTAACGAGGTGCTCTGCATTCATTCTGATGGTTTGTGGAGAAATTATTTTTGTGCCTTCTCTTTGGGTCCCTGCTGTGTCTGTGAATGCCAGAGGGTGTATTATTACAGAAGAGACAACCAGGACGTCTTCATTCCCTTCCCCCAGTAGCGTTTATTGGTACAAATCAATAGGAGAGCTGTGCAGCTTGTGGTGGTAAGGCTGTATAATATATAATATAATACTGCCCTGGTGAGTACTGCCCAAGTGTGTTGATACTATCAGCTTTTGAGACTCTCCCTTTGGTTTCTCTTGAGGTTTTTTTACTGAGCTCTCAGTTATCCTTAATTTTCATCTTCAGCCAGAGGGAGCAGGTGATGTTGAAACAGCATCTTATGTGGCTGCTTTTCCAGCCATACCGTGTTAGTGGTATTTTGATGGCCATCTGCAGATTGGCCTGTCTGATTTGCCATTTTAAGCATCTTAATTGACCTTAAATGCTTCTAATTTAGAAATAGAAGTAGGTGGAAGGCTCGAGGGGTTTTTGAGCCTGCCCTGAACATCAGGAGAAGCTGCCTCTTGCCTCCTCATCCACACTTTCCTACACACTCTGCTGCACTAATAATTGATTGCAGATGAATCTCTCTGATCTTCCTGCCTGTTTATGTGCCTTCGTGTCTGTGTCGTGCCAGCCAGCCTGCTCTGCCTTTAATAAAGAGACTTTGCCTAAGCAGAAAAGCTTGAGACACTAGGGTTAATTTACTGGCCTGTATTATTCATGGCATGAAAACAAATGGAGAATTTATGTTAGGGGATTTTTTACGTGTCTACTCTTCTCTACTGGTGATTTTATTTTTAACCTCAGCTGTAAACCTCTTGTGCCTAGCCCCCACCCTTTTTTTTTTAATCCCATCTCTCAGAATTTGGAATCTTGTCATCAACATCCCCCGCAGCTGTGTATATTACTGCACAAATAAAATAGGAGCTGTGGCTTGAGACCTTCTGGCTTCCTGGCATTAAAGTAGAAAATCCTAATTCGGTTGCTGTTTCTCCATGTTCCTAGCATCTTCACAGATCCCCTGCCCATCAGTAGGCTCCCTGCCCTTTTTCTAAATGCCCTGCGGCATTAATCCATGTTCTCAGCAGGATCTGCCATTCATCATTTGGGACTCCTCACGTCTACAATTATTTAGTCTCCTGGGTGAGGCTATTAGGCCAGCTCAAACCTGAGCATCAGAGCCCACTGCAGGGAAGCTCAGCCCTTGGAAGGGCAGAGCAGGACAGAACCAGGTCAGGGACAAACTGGCAGCAGGTTAAAACACTGTATATTCACTGCAGCACAGGGCTGGCTTTTAAATCTAAAACAAGCTGCAGGTTCTCATTGTCTGCGCTGGTCCAGCAATTAAAAAGTGCCTCTGCTCTTCAGAGCTACTGTGAAATAGAAATGCTAATCCGTTTCCTTCATTGTCAACTGCTTCATGGACTGGTTTCTTTCTCCCCTACAGGCCAGCAGCCCACAGGATCTCCGCCTCTTCTATGAGAAAAACAAGATGCTGATGCCCAAGTAAGCATTTTTCCAGTGTCAATGTTTGTAGGCACTTGTTTACTCTGTGTTTACACCTGTCCTTGCATGCTCCTGGCTTGTCACTCGGGGAGGTGACTAAAATATTTGGCCACCTGCCTTTCCCCATTCCTTAAACCAGCAGTGACGTGGCCCAGAGAAAGTCCAGCGGCAGCAGATAGCCAGGGTTGGGGTGTCCTGTCTCTCTGCAGACACTGTTGTTCTCCTACACTGCAGAAATTCAGGAGCGTTAGTGATTCCAAGAGCCAGCAGGAGGTCTTGTTCCACACGTGGCTCCCCTGAGGCTGAGAGCCTCGGGAAGCTCTCACGGCGGTTCTGGGATCGTGCGAGCAGCCGAGCTGCAGCCTCTGCTGTAACCTGCCATACCTGACTGCAGATCACATTCCCATTTCTCACGTGTCAGGGCAGCAACTGCTTGTGTCCATCCTGCTGTTAGGGGGAAATACTATAACCTCCCTGGAAATGGACACTGCCGCAGTTTCCAAGGGGAAGAGAGCTGCTCTCATCCCCACGGGGTGTATGTTACCTCTCTGCTCAGTGCTGTGATTTGTCAGGGTATTTTGGTTTTGTTGCTGTGGTCTTTCCTTTTGATCTCTGAGCTCTTAAAGCAGAAGCTCGTGCCTGCTCTGAAAACCTCAGTCTGGTACAGAGACAGGACTGAAGTTCCAGATTATATGTCCAAAATTTGGATGGCCTTTTTTAACCAGAAAGTTAGCTCCCAGTTGGCAGAGCTGCTAATGCAGCCACATATGCAGGAAGTTCATTGGGTTGCTGTATATGGATTTTTCTTTTCCCTTATCAGTTCAGACAGCTCCAAGAGATAACTGGAAGGAACCATCAAGAAGCTGGAGCTCTTATCAATGACTTGTGATATGCAGTTAATTTCCCTTTAAGTACCTCCTCTTTTTGATTTGGGGAGAAGGCAGAAATTTCTATCAGGATTACCTCTGGGGCACCTGATTTGAACTGGAGGGTGTGATGGAGTAAAGCACCCAAGAAGAAACAATTTAAAGCAAAAATGTGACTACATAGTTGGAGCCAGTCTGTGTGAGCAGAAAGTAGAGCTTCTGTTTTTCCTACACAGCCCAAAACATGGCTGCTCACCTTTGAGGTAGTCCCTCTTATTAAATGAGAAATTAATCCATAAAACGAATAAGTTTTCTTGTGTCGATCCCACTGCCCTGCTGTTGTTTGGCTCATGGTGCAGGCAAGGGGAGAAATGAAACTGAGCTGTAAGAGGAGAGCATGTCTGTTCTTGTAGGGATTAGTCCTCCTTTGAGTCCTTCACACAGCCTGCATTTGCCATTTTCACTTATCTGCACTTTTGAACTACCAAATTCCTCTAAAATTCAGACCCAAGCCAGTTGTTTTTGTCACTGTGGAAGTCAGGTCTGAACTGGCCTTTGTGTAAATGGCAATTCCCTCTTTCCAAAGTCAGTTTGTCTCTAACGTGGGCTGCGATCTGCGCTGTTCCTGAGTAAACATGAATAAACTGCTTGAGAGCCCTGCCAGCACAGGATGAAACACAAAACTACTCCAGAGACCTCCTTCTCAGACTGCAGCAGTGCCAGGATTTGGTTTCATTTTCCTTGGGGCTATGCAGGCTGGCACACACTTCCCTGCCATGGCCAGGGAAAGTGTTTTGGCTTGGGAATGGGGTGGGGAAGCAGTCTCTGCCTGCACTGCTGCTGCTCACAGGTGTGGAGATGCTGTTCTGAGCATTGTGGGGAGCCCATGGCAGGAGAAGTCCAAAGGCCTCACGATTTTAATAGTGCTGATCTAAATCACTAACGTTCATTGTGCTGGTTTGCATGGCAAGATTCATCCCAAGTCATAGGGGCGAGGAGGCAGATTTGTTGCTTATGTTTAAAAAGATGGCCTTAGGAAATAATACTGAAGAGTAGCAAAGCTTGGTGCTTCAGACTTGGGAGGTAAGAGGAGACAAACAGGCTGTTAATCTGCACCCTCTGCATCTGTGCTGTGCCTCTGAAGTTCATGACTGTTTCTTGGTTTTAAAACCATACCAAGGCCAAAGCCGTAGCTGAGAAATGGACTCATTTTGGATGAGAGCTTTATGTGTCACGGATAAATAAATGATGGTGATAACACTGCAGGGCTGCAGGACTCCAGCACTAATGCATTTTTCAGGAGGCTGCTTGCTGTGATGTCTTTGGGTTATTCCATTACCCAATGTGCTTCCAAGGGACACCTCCTCTGATGGGAGGCTCAACCTGAGTCTCAGTCGAACTGCATTCCCTCCACAGTCCTGGTGGCTGCCTTCTGTGTCAACCTGAGAAGGTCCACAAAACCGTTCTAGCACCAGGGATGGAAAAGCAACTCCTCCAGTACAAACAAGGATGAGGCATGCTTGCCATCATTCTCTGTTCTAGGAATTGCTGGGTTCAAATTCCTGCCCCAGCAAGGCCTGGGGCTTCACAGAAAAATAACTGAGTGGTACTGAAATGTGTAAACACATACCTTGCCTCCCATCTCCTGTTTCACTGAACAGGAGTCTGGTAGTGCTAGCTAGCACCTTTTTTTTCCCCCCCCTATTTTTGGGTTAGCTTCTGTTTTACCCCTGTCTGTGGCAGGGTGTGTTGGTGGAGATGGTGTAAGCAAGGGTTTTTTCTCCCAGCGTTGGTCAGGCTTGGCCTCGGGGGGGGTGAGTGATGCCAGAGCTACGTGCAGAGCCACTGAGAGCTAAAATTACTGTGCTGGGCACACATGTCATTACCTCAGCTGACCCAGCGTGGGGAGAGGGGAAAGCCTGGCAGAGTGTGGGGGCCATGCTGGGCACAGCCATGATAAACAGAGTTAATACCGGGAGGAGCTGCAACCACCCACGCTTCACTGGGAGAGCTCTGCCCCAGCCCAAAGCCCCCAGCAGCACTTCTGGGGATGGAGGGAAGTCAGCAGAGCTGAATCCACTTATGCAAGAGCTGAACTCTGCTTTCCCTTCCTTAATCCATTCATTTATTCCCTGCATTTTTCAATCTGCAGTGGTTATGAAGAGCTGCCCTGGCCTCTCCCCCATCTGCCTGTAGGGTGAGGGAGAGCACAGTGCTTTACCCGCTCTTTTGTGTTGCAAAGGCTGTTGAAAAGAATATTTTCTTCTTAACTCTTCTGAAAAGTGGGGTAATAACTGCACGAATTTTAGCTTGCTGAGGTGGCAGTTGCTCACATCTTAGTGGCCTTTGATTAATATATGCTGTATATCAAGGAAGCAGATAGACAAGGGTTACTTGCTAGTCTTACATAAGCTGCACTGAAAAATAAATGCCTTAATAAAAATGGTAGTAATTGGCGATACATTTCACCAGCAGAGTCTTAATTGGAAGCTTCCCCTTGGAAACGGCTTTGTTCTAGTGATCTTATTCCCATTAGAGCAAGTAGGAGTTGATTTTATTTATTAAATGTGAAATACTGCAAGCGGGATGGGCTTAGCTTAGAACCAGAGGGGTGGCACTGTGAAGGGAAAGGTCTGCAGGTGCTCATGGGAGAGGCCACTAAAGCAAAATTAGCTGTAGCCTGAACAATGGCAGTGGGGACTGAAAGCCAGAGATGCAAAATAGAGACATTCTGATCAGCCTCCCTCCAGTGAGCTCCTGGTGTTCCTGGCCCAGCAGGCACGGAGTGAGTTTGCATTTGCCAGTTACCTTCCTGAATATGTAAAAGCAGTTTAAGTAGACCGCAAGCCTCTCTTATTTTGCTTTTGTTTTCAATCCTAGCATCCCCAGGGAGACATCAAGCCACCTGAGGCAGCTCCTGCTGGGCCTTTTGCAGCGTAATCATAAGGACCGCATGGACTTTGGTAAGGCCTCCTTCCAGTTTGAGTTCTGCTGCCTGTCTCTGTGTCTTGTGGCACTGCACAAGCCTCTCTGCTTTTGGCTGGTGCTAGGAGAAGCATCCAGACACCTGGATTTCACCTGTGCCTGGAGCGTTGCATAATCTCGGGGGTTTTAGTTTATGTGCTGGAAAGGTCAGTGCTGATTTCAGTGCAATTTTGTAAACCAAGGAGACTTGGCACACCTTCAGCATATGTTTGTTACTTGCATATTCCCTGTCCTGGCTTCTGTTTTTATAATCTCTCTGAGCTGTGGTTAAGTGTGCTACTAGGTAAAATGTATCATGTGCATCTGTGCTTTTCTGTCACAGTTCCTTCCCAGAGCTGCGAGCTGCACTGATTTACTGAACAATCCAGTCACTACCCTCTGTTTCTCGGGGTTTGCTGTGGTGATCTGAGCCAGGAGATGTGGCTGCCTGCAATCCCTTCCCTCCTTCTCCAGTTTCTGTGGAAGGAAGCCTTGGTCCTTCTCAGGGCTCAAGCTGGCAGTCTCCAAGCCTTTGTCTTAGTCTCCTGACTTGGCTGACACAAGAATTTCCTTTTTTGTCTTAATTCCTTCTCAACTGAGATCAATCATTGTGAGCCCAGTGGTTCTGACTTGGCAGCATCTTACAGATGTGTTTTAGCTGAGCTCAAAGGTGTGAAGAACCTCCTAGGAAAGCCATGCCCTAGAGGAAAGCAGACAGAGGTGGAGCCTTTCCTTGAGTCCCTGAAAGGACTGGATCATCTGAAGGCAAACACATCCTGTGTGTGTTCAGGATGTTGCTTTTTAGTCAGACTTGGGGTAAAATAGTTCAGTATTTCTGGGGTTTGAGGGTTGGTTTTCTGTTGAGTTTTTGTTCACCTATCTGCTCAGGTGGGTTGTTTCCTGCTGGGCAGCACGTGCTAGCTGATGAAGGGGAATTGTTTTGCACCCTCTGTTATTCTTTTGGATTAGAGATACCAGGAAAGCCTTTCTGGGGATGGTCAGCTGGGTAAGCAGCTGTGGATTCACTGAGGTTGATCACAGTTGTCCAGTGACGAATGCAAAGGACTGGTTACTGGGGTGTAGAAGTGAGAGAATAGGCCTTTTGAAAAGTGAGTTGTTGAAGCTCCTGACAGACTGACTTGGATAGAACCACCTGGCAGGGTTATGCCCTGCAGATCTTTTATCTGAGCTGTGGATCTCCACCTCTTCTATCGTGCTGCTGTGCATTTCAAAAGAAGGTGTCTTTGAGGTTCTTGATTCCCTGCTGTCAGAAACTGTCTGGCAAACCTTTTTAGCCCACATAAGCTGTTTTTGTACCGCTTGGGAGTAGGCTGCATGAGTCCATGTGCAACACTTGGAAATTTGAGATGGATTTTGATACCAGTCTGGACAACAGTTACAGCACATGTTGCAGTATTGAGATTATTCTTGCCCTTAGTCACGTATTTATCAATAAATTGGCATGTCCCCAGAGGAGAGGGTTTCCTGCTGCTCCTTGTTCCCTGAGACCCTCTGCCTGGAGATGTCACAGTGACCTCCACAGAGCTCCCCCAGAGCTTAGTTGAGTCACACAACAGCAACTCATCACCTTGAAACTTCGTTTACTTGTTGTGCATCCCAGCTGCTGTTCTGCCAGGAACTGATGCTCTCTGCAATCTCAAGATTATCTAGAGGAAAACCAGGAGGGTTTCAAGTTGCAAGTTTCCTGCTGATGATTACAAGCTGGGTTGTTTAAATTTTGCTTTGCAAGCACGGCTAATAAGCAGTTTCGAGCGGGGAGGGGGAAAAGTGAAAGAAATCATCATTTCCACCCCCTCAGTTGAGTCAGCTTGGCTGAGGGATGGTACCCTCCTCTAGTGCAGCAGGCTGAAAAAGAAGCAGGAAACCCCAGCAGCTGAGCAGCTCCCGCAGGATGGGGATGTTCTCCATCCACAGCAGATCTAATCTGTGAGATGCCAGCTGTCCCTGCCAAAGATTTCCATTCCTTGTTTTGGGCTAAGCTCCAGACCACTGCACTCTGGCTGCAGGACCCTGGCATGGCAGTGGCAAGGAGAGGCTGGGGAGACAGGGATTGTTTAAGGTTAAAAAGCAGACAAACAAAAAACCCCGTTACTACTTTCTGGAAAGCTCAGTCACCAAAGAGGAGCTGTTTACAGAAGAAGAAGTTTGTAAACCTTGGGTGTTGCAACAGGAAATCCATTCTGGGAAAGAAGCTGAAGCTCGGTAATCAGTGTTGATCCATGGCTGATGCTCCCAAAAGGCTGAATTGCTGATTGTGATAGGAGAGGGCTCTGGCACAGAGCTGCAGTGAGTCAGAGATGAAGGAGTTGGGAGAAGTGGCTACTTGTGAGGACAGGCAAACATGTAGAGAGTCTTCAGCAAGCCAGGACAGAAGCTTTTCTTGGCCTGGATCTGTAGAATGAATTCCCATAATGAGGGGAGGAAGCAGCAGTTGTGTTTGATGTGAAAGGGAGGGAGTTCTGGGCTGTGGTTCTGGGGTGGCTCATTAAAAAATGCATTTCTGCCCTCAGTGCATGATGGGTTTGGGTCTGTGTGTCATGGAAGATCACTCAGTGGAAGTCTTTTTGTCCATCATTCCTCTTCTGTGGAGTGAGCGGCAGTGCATTGTGATAAATACAGCTTCCCTGGGTCCCTACAGTTAGGGTGATTCACCATCCTGATCAGCCAGAGATCCAATTAATTTCCCATCCTTTTTTCATGAGCAGGTCCTGCATCCAGTCTCCAGCCTGTATTCTTGACTACTTCTCTATGCAACCACAGTCAGCCAGCTTCCATGGTTGTGTGGAAAAATCACTGTCTGACACTGTAACTTCCTATGCTTCAGCTGCTTTGTAAACTTCTTACAGTCATTTTCTCTCACTGAGTCATTGTTCTTGAATTTTTTCAGATGAATTTTTCCATCACCCGTTCTTGGATGCAAGTGCCTCTATGAAAAAATGTAAGTATTGCATTTTTGATTACAACTCTTTTTGAACCATGGCCTGACTTCCTTTGCTGCTAGTTCAAAAGGAAAGGAAAGGAAAAGACTGCTTTATGTTTCCTTAGTTATTTAGGCGGGGATTCAGTGTTTGCTTCTGTGCCGTGTCCAGATTTTGCCATCAAGATGTATTTAATTTTACTGGGTTATCTTCAAAGAGATGATTAGGGGGATATTTAGGAACCTAAAGTAGAAGCAAATGTAGCTTTGAAATGTATTCAGCTGCTTTGTGTGAAGTGCTTGTAGGTACACAGGATTACGGTCTTGCTTTTCATCCTCATCTGTAGGACCATTCAGGACAGTGAATGGTGGAAACTGGCACTCTTGGCCCTGCTTGCCAAATTGGCTGTGCAAAAGCCAAATTTTGTGGTTACCAAATTTTGTTGCATCATTTACCTCAAAGTTCTTGATAAATGTTGTTTTAGAAGGGTTACGTTTGGTACCCTGTGGGAGCTGGCCAAAACAAACAAGATTTCCATTGAAAGTTCTCTCTTCTTCCTTTTGATTCAAAACTTTTGAAAAGCTACGGCCACACATACTGTGGTTCACAGGTTTGTTTTCAGTGGAAAACAATTCAGAATTGCTTCTAGTGTGTGGGGCATCCTAGTCCTCTGGCCAGGAGACTTGGGTTAGTGGAATTGTGTATGGTTGTCTTCTCTGGAGGGATTCTCCTGGACCTTTAATCTCCTCAGTAAATGATAGCACCGAGGATCTTCATCAGTGATTAATTTGGGGTGTCCAGTGCAAGGTCTTGGAGGAAGCGTGTCCATCACAAACCCAGTTTCTCTCTTTGGACGTGTGCAAGGGTGACACTCCTTGTCTGATATCCACGTCACTCCTGACACTCTCTTGCTTTCCCACTGCTGGAGTGGGATTTCTCAGTTGTCCCTGATGAGATTTTACCTGTGCACTCAGGTGATCGTCCTCTGGGCAAGAAAAGACGCTTCTGGTTTAGGGGCGCTCTCAAAGCAGCCAGGGCCCTAAACCCACCCGTGCCAGCGGGATGTGGGGCCAGCCCTGGAACACGGGGCAGGAAAGGACTCTGCCCGTACAGGGCTGCTCCTAAGCCAGCCCAGCTCCTGGCACCTGCTGTCCTGCGGCTGTGTGGGAAAAGCCCTTCGGAGTCTGATCCCCCTGTGGGCAGAAGATCTCCCCCTCAGGATGTTCTTGCACGCCCACCAACTCATCTCCTACCTCCGGCCGTCCCGCTGCTTCACTGGCCAGGGCAGCAGAAAACCCCGGAAAAACGGGAGAGGGTTCTCCTGACTTGGCCCCAGTTTCCAGCTTGTGCACACCTGCTGTGCAGGAACCAGAGGTGCCATTATGAGCAGGAGACTGTAGCTCAGCCTTTGCCCCCAGCTGCACCAAGGTTAACGGTGTGGGGTCAAGGGCCAAGGAAAAAATCACCTTTGCAGGCAGGTAAGGCCTATACGAACTCCAGACCTCTCTGTCGCCCTGCTGATCCTCACCTCCGGACGTACGTCCGCAGCCTGGAGTCCTGTCCAGGCAGGAGAGACTGCTACTGGCTTTGAAACACGGGAGAAATACCTTCCCATTGCTGGAGATACGCATCTTGTGGTGCGCGGAAATCTGCTAGTGGAGGAGAGAGTTCTTGTAGTCTGCTGTGAGGTCTCTGCTACTGCCAGACACCAGTGATGGAGTAGAGCCTCTGGGAAGTGTGGTGAGGAGCCTGGAGGAGAAAGGCTGCCTGTGGTCCTTTTGATTCCTGGATAGGAGAGAGAAGAGCCAGTGTGTCAGCAAAGGTCGGGTTATGGTGATCTCCATAAGAAAAGCTCACCTGAGGTGCATGGAATGCTGCCTAGCATGGCAGTGTGCTTGACCCTTGCACAGCTGTAGCTGAAGTGTGTCTTGGCAAGGCTGCAGTTCTCAGGGGCTGGCTCCCCTGACTCTGTATGCAGTGCTAGGGTGAGCCCAGAACCTTACTGTGCTTCTTCATCTCAACGTGTGGCTCAGCATCACGAGTGTAGGAAGTACCAAAGAGAAGAAGAGCTGCATCTGAACCATGATGGTTGTTGTGCTCAGCCTGAATTAGAGCCCTCAGGCCTGCAGTGGAGAACTGGGGGAGGAACAGTGTGCCTTGTCTTCTTGCTCTCCCTGAGAGCTTAAATAATAACCACTGACTAAGTCATTCACATCTGAGTTTTTTTAATATAATGTAACTTTGGAGTTCTGGAAAACTGGTGAGTCCTCAAAAGTAGATCATTCTCCAGGTGGATAATTTGAAAGCTCCTAAGGCAGGGGAATCCCTCTTGTTGAAATACATTTGCATGTTTTTCGAGATGCTTCAGCAAAATCAACATTTCTTTCAAAAATCTTTCAATAAGACATTTCTGACAAGCACCTCTTCTTCACTGCTGTTTGAAGGGATGGTTGTTCTTATGTCCCCCTTCTCATCTCCCTGGAGAGTGGGTTCAGGGCACTTGGGCTTTGTTAACTAAGATGGTGTACTTTATTTTTTTTTGTTGTTTGTTTATTTATAATTTATTTTATATTGTGGGTTTTGTACCTGTGACTAAGCATGTACTTTAGGTGTGTAAAAATTAATTAATAAAGTCTTTAAAATGCTGTGTCTAGTCAGACTGTCGTCTGTCTGTAGCCAGGTCTGATCAGCATATGGTATGGGTGCCGTGTGTTACAGTAATAACACATGAGAAGGCATAATTAGATGCTTGTGCAAGTCTTCTCTCAGTAAACACATTGTAATTGGTACCCGTGCAGAATATTTTGGAGGTTTTTCTGCTCCTGCTTTTAATGAATGGGAAGCTGCTGCCTCCTTGACTCTGAGTTAAGAAAGCATGAAAGGTGAGCGGTTATGGTTCAGAAGTGCACGGGTGGTTCAGTGTCTGAAATACCTGTCAGGCTTAGCTTGACTTTTGCCACCTTTATAATCTTACTGTACATCAAATACTCAGGTGAAAACTAGCAAAAAATCCCCATGATTTCTGCATATAAAAGATTTTAATGCTGCAGACTTTTAAACTCTAAAAGGCAGCTTATTTGGGCAAGTCCTTTCAGAGTTTGCACTCAAACTTTATTGCCTTGTCAGAGATTGCAATTAAAGAACTTTCTGATGAGTGGTTTTAATTGAATCCAGATAATCAGAAAAGTGCATCTCTCCAGTGAATGTAGAACTCAGATTCCAAATAAAGCTTTTCTATAAAACTTGAGGGTTGGATATTTTTAGGACAACTGAGCCCCCTGGTAGGATGATGTGTCAGAAGTTATTTTTACAAGTATAGGATCCAGTACCAGGATCCACACAGCTGGAGCACAGGCTTGCCTTTACGGCTCCCAGCTCTCCCATTTTGAAACCAGTTGGCACTGGTTACACAATGTGCAGGATGACTGTTTTGTTGCTGGAGCGAGTTGGAGAGGACAATTATGAAAACAGACTTATTTACATTACAATTACAATCCAGCAATTTCTGGATTTGGGTGGGGGCCTACAATTCATGTTAACATTCCCCACATTCAGACTCAACTGAAAACATGATGAGCCAAGTGTTTGCACCCTTTTTAATTTTGCACTGGGAGTGCCTGGGTGTGTGGAGGAGATGGAAGCAGGCAACTTTGCTTTCAAGCTGGCCTACATGGCTGATACTGAAAAATGCCCCAGCAGGGATGTGGAGGTCAGAGGAGGTTTGTCAGAGCCAAACCTCATAGTTCTACATGCATCAAAGTCTGTTTGGAGTGTCAGGACCTTCTAAGTTGGAGCTCACAGCATTACAGTGTGATTTTGGGGAGTTCAAAGGGATTTAAATAAGAATAGTGATTAATAGAGGCTGTATCTAAATGAATGCTTCATGCAGCTCAGTTTGAGTTTCAGATGATAAGGGCAAAGTCTGCCAGCTTGTCTTTCCTCCTGATTAATGAAAAGCTGTCTGAAGCAAACAGTCAAAAATAGAAAAGTCTCAATTCTAGCCAGGTTTAAATCAATAATCACAGAACCGAAACAGACTGGAGGGGACCTTGTGAGAGAACTGGAATGACTCTAACAAAAATACTAATTCCAGGAAAAAAGAATGGTGATGCAAGTCTTGCAGCAGGCATGTGTGGATACAGTAGAGAATTCTCTTACCTTTTTTTAAAAGCACCCTTCCATAACAGGAAGGTCTGTCTGTACATGGGTGAATTGTTCTGTAGCAGCTGGCAGGATAAACAGGGGGGAGACCTTTTTTTCCCTCCTTTCTAGTACTAAATCTACAGGGAAGGTCCTAGGGTTTGCTCTGCAGGCTCTGTGGGAGGACTGTGGAGATCAACAGCAGTGTGATAGAGGCAGGACAGAGCTCTCCATTTTACAGGCAAATTCTCAGGCCTCTGTGTGTGTTCCCTGAGCATGGGGAGGGGAAGCAGCTGTGCTGGCCGTGGGCAGAGTGGCTCTCCCTGCCAAGCCCCTGACCGACCTCCCAGAACATCCATCCTTGGGATACCTCCATCCCCTGCTCCTGTACCGGAGCCAGGGCAGTGTGTTACAACAGCACAGCCCATAAAGGGCATGAAATCTAATGCAGAATAGATGCAGAAGCTAAAAAATGTGTCCAGCCCCCTTCAGCCATCTCGCTGTGGATCCCTACTTGTTAATGTTGCCAAAGGCTGGAGGAGATCACTGTGACCCCACTTAAACTGTTAAAGTGGTCAGTTACTTACATTAAAATATATATTTTAAGTCTACACTGCTTTGGCTTCTCTCTCTTGTTGCTGGATCTTGTTACATCTCTCTCAGACCGAGGAATTCAGTGTCTCAGTGACTGCTCTCTTTGTGATAAAAAACTCTGGTCCAGTCATCCTTTAACCTTCTTTGATAGCCTGCATGGAAAGACTTCCTAAAGCCTTTTATTAAAAGGCATATTTTCCCATTCTTTTATCATTAGAACACTGTTTCAACAGTTAATTGCAGAGAGATGGACTTTTATTTTTCTAGCCTGCTAAATAGAGTAAATACTTTGTAGTATCTAATGGGATTAATGACAGAGGTAGTTTTACTTCAGACAGAAGCATTCTTCTTCTAGGTGTTATTAATCTCCCTTGTATTAGGTATGGAGTCATTAGCACAGGTACTGGAAACGTAGAAATTTGACAGAAGGTGCTAATTCTCTGCCAGCATAATGGAAGACCAGCAAAGTGTTCTTCTCCTCGATTAAGCATTGTCTCTGATCTCTATCTTAAGTCATTCAAATACCAAAACGGTTCCAGTGTAAAATCTGACTTCAGGCTGCCTTGAAGTGGGGATTTTGAGCTCTTCTGCACTGTTCAGTCTTGTGCAGGGGGACTGGGGAATTTGAACCACTAACTACTTCAAAGTCCTTTGAAGAGCCATTGTTACCTTTGACTGTCTCCCTGCTTGGCTGAGCTGAGCTCTTCTGTTATTTACTGAACCTCACTTGCGTAAGGCATTGGAGTTAAATATTCTTTTCTCCTGTGATGCCTTAATCATCTTTTCTGCCTGAAGGTCAGTGCTAACCAATGCCTTTCAGTGTAAGCTTTAGGCCTCTGTGAGGGTTACAAAGCCAGTGCAACAATGAAGTGAATAAAATTGGCAGCTCCTATACTGAACAGTAGAACATAAAAAGAAGGGATGCAGGAATGGCCTGTGCTGTGGAAACAATTTCTGTACAAAGATACTAAATGACCTAAACATGTTTAACTTGCAGAAGTGACCGAGTTGAGCTATAGGAAGCAATGCACTATTTCCTTGAGGAAACCCCCTTGAGGGTTTTTTGTTGGGTTTTGGGTTTTTGCTAGGAGAGTGTGTCCTGGGATGCCCGAGTGGCTGTTTGGACAGCAAACACATAGGCTTTGAGTAGGCATGTGTTTAACTTGGCACAGACCTCCCAATATTTGATGTTTGTGTGCCAAGGCACGAGGTCTCATGAAGAAGAATCTTAATTTGTATGGTCTAGCTCCTGACTTCTGCCTTAGACACGAGCAACTCGGTTCACTTTTCTGTTTCTCTTTCCCTGCATTTGCAAAGATGCTTTGGAGGCTCTTTAGGGCAAAAACCATCTTGCTGCCTGGGTAGGTCAGCTGTTGAGTGGGTGTCTGACCTTGGTCAGGAGTTCTGAGACCTGTGGGAGTGTGCACGGAGGAGGGGATGGATGCGAATTACATAACTGAAGAGAATGCTGATTTTCTTTTGTTCTCCTTTAATTGACCACATATGATACACGAGATACAGGATGGTGCATGAGATAAACCTGATGGGAAAAGACAAAAAAGACTTTTTATTATTGCTTGATCTTGGTTTAACCACTTCTTTTGGTTTTGTGTCTTGCTGGTTTTAGCTGCTTCCGTGCCAATGCCTTCTTACCCCAGTTCTGGCTCCGGTAGTTCCTCCAGCAGCTCTTCCACTTCCCACCTGGCATCACCTCCTGTAAGTACAGCTCAGAGGATGCACTGTTTGTGTTCATGGTTTCCCTGCTTGAGTCTTTGAAATGAGATTTCTGCTTTTGCTCTCTTCTGGTGCGAGTCACTGAGCACTGTAGTTGTGGTTGGGTTTGGTGCAGTGTTCTCTCCAGTTTAGAGTTTGGATCCTGAAGGTTGGCTTGCTCTCCCCAAGACATATTTCAGTGTGCCATTGCCTGTTGGATGAAAAACCTTTCTGAAAGAAGTTGGTATGAACGGCACTAGCTTGTCTTGGCAGAGATGGGAAGCTCCTTGGAACCCAGACCAGTTGCTAATTCAGGGTATAGCTCTGCTTCCTTGGCTGCAGGTTCTGTATTTCCAAGCAAAGTCTCTGCAGCCTGACAATGTATCCACCTCCTTCTGACCAGCATGCCCAGGTACCACAGAGGGACATTCAGCAAAGCTGATTTCGCTCAGACCAGACCTGCCACAGTCCAGCGGTCTTGTGAAAGATGATCTGAACTGATGGGTTTTCTCTCTGGTTACCTGAAATGGTGAAAACTTTTCTGGAGGGCAGAATATTAAGTGACCAGTGAAGTGACATTCCTCCAGCTCGCTGAACTGAAAGCTTGTTTTTGAAGGCTCTTGGTGAAAGCTGCCTTTGACTTTGAACTCAGGAATGCTGGTGGTGTGATGGGTAAGGGAAGGGAGAAGGATGGGATGTTTTCCTCCCTGGCATGACTGCTTTTTTGCTCTGTTCTCTGAGTTTCCCTGGGCCAAAGTATCTCAGTTTGGTGTGGAAAAGGCTGAGGGGCTCTAGCAAAAGTTGATGTAGGTGCTCATGATATGAGCTGGACAGAGAGGACAGGTCTGCTCCCCTCTGAATGTTTCATAACTGTGTCCCTGAGATCTTCCTCCCTGCAGCCTGAAGTAGAGGGTGGTTGGCTGAGGCCCTCCTGGCCATAAGACTCCAGGAATGAGCAGATGGTATGAAAAGCAGACTCACTCTCCTGAGCTTTCTTGGTCTGGGAAGCTTAAGGATGGTACAGAATCCCTGCCAGACTGGGAGGGGGTCCCACGTTAGAGGTTTACTGCACCTCTCCTGCTCTGCCTTCGGAGGTTTTGCTGATGGAGGTGTGCTGGCTCAGTCTGGGAAAAATGCTGTGTCTGCAGGGCAGAGTTCCCAGCTTGGGTGGAAAAGAGACAACTTTGACAGCTGAAAAATTCCTTCTGCCTGTATGGGCTGTGTGTGCAGCGAGAGGGAATCCCCACTGGTGCAGCAGGAGAGTCTCTGGAGGGTGAACAAGGTCTTAATGAGTCCCAAGTGAAAGCTGCTTCAAGTCTTTCTCAGCCTAGAAATGCATTAGGATAAAGATTGTGATCTGCTCTGTGGGCAGTTCAGCTGCCTTAAAGCTTTCTTAAATCATCCGGCCTCCTCCATCTGTCTGCAACTCAGGGGGATTTGTGGGGCTATTCATCTTTTAGCTGAAGGAAGCAGGAAAATGGGACTTTTTAGGGACTGTCCTGCCTCTGACCAGCTGTGAGCTGTTTATCTGCTGGAAGTTCAGTCTCTTTTGGGCCTTTCTTTAGCTCCTTAGCAGCAGTACAACAAAACAGGGTGGTCTTGGAAGTTCAGGAACACTTATCTCCATGTTACCAAGTGCTGCAAAAGCACAAATAGAGACCAGATGGTTTTATGTTTAAGAACAAAACAGAAAAAAACCATAACCCTAAAGAACAACCAAAAGTACCTCTGAAAGCTCCTCTCATGTTTCCAGCCGTACTAAAGTGAGTTGGTAGAAAATGCGTGGTTGATCCAGAAAGCCTCAGCAGAGGGATGCAATACCTCAAGTGAATATTTCTTATCTGTGGAGCATCAGACACACTGGAGGTATGTTCTGTGGAACAAAAGATGCGCTGTTCTGACAGGGACATAAAAGGCTGCTCCTTTTCAGCAAACTAAACAGCTGCTTCTGGCAAACCATCAGCCCTGGTTTATCAGCAAAATGTTGTTTGTAGCCTTGTACAGCTCAGTTTAAAGGATGGAGCAGAATGATGAAGTAGCTGTGCTGAAGCCAGTGTTTGTTTTCTCCTTGAATTAGCAGTCCCTTGGAGAGATGCAGCAGCAGCTGCAGGAGAAGGCGCTGGCATCTCCTACCCAGGATTCTCCCGGGTTTCTGCATGGATCCAAGGACTCTGCGGGAAGCAGCAGCAAGAATTCCTCCTGTGACACAGATGACTTTGTCATGGTCCCAGCACAGTTCTCAAGTAAGGTGGTTTCTGAAAATGCAGGTGTTCTGAGCAGAGGGGGATGTGGGTATTGGAATAAGAATAGCTACTGGAATGTTGAAAGAGTGATTAAACCTTTCTGTTTTGACTGAATAGCAGGAATGGTTTTGTTCTCAAGCTGGCAGAGACATCTGGCTCACTGGCTAGTTTCATAGGATATTTTGTAATTACCTTTAAAGACAGGATTTGAGAGGAAAGATTACTTGAGGACCTCAACAAGAGATTGAACCTGGAAATCCAACTGGAAAAGAAGATAAATAGGCTCACGGGGAAAAAGTCTTTCTCTCACAGAGGCTTTTACCATGTTATCCTGTCTTCAGTTTCACTCAGCATCACAGTCCAAGGCAGGATTTCAGCCAGCAAGCTGGATTTTACACCTGAAAAAATCCCTGGGAAAAACTAAAATATGTTGGTTTTTTCTTCATACACTCTAAATTTCATCTTAGCACCTTTATGTGTTTATACTTTGATAGGACTTGCTTGAAAATACAGCTATACATAGAACCAGGGCCTCAGTTGAGCCACATGCCTAAGTATGTTCATGCACAAGACCTTACTTAACCAGCAGAAGGACTTTATTCAACCTTGCCCCTGTGTGTGATGCTTTGCTGGGTGGGAACTTGGTGATGAATGCTGTGATTCCTCCTTTCACAGTTGCACCACTTGTATTAAAACAGGAATTTGGAGGGGGTAGAACTGTAATCTCTGAAAGATCTCCGCAATCCTTCTGATAAGGAGGAGCTTGTGTTTTTCCTGGAATCAGTGGTGGGACCAGTATGCACTTGCCTGGTGCTGGTCGTGTTCCCAGTGTCGGGATGTTTGTGTGTATCCAGCTGCCAGCTCGTTTGGCTGCCCTGGATTTTTGCCACGGAGGACAGGGATGTTCCAAAGCCCCGTGGGCAGCATGTACCACTTTTACACAGCAGCCAGTGACTTGCACCAAGTGGACATGGATCTGTTAGCCCAAGGGATTCTGTCAGGTTTTGGCCGCTTTTCAAGAGGATTTGCTTTCAGCCTAAATTTTCCAAAACTTCAGGGTGTAAGGATCAGCAGCATCCACCCAGGAGCTTCAGCTTCAGCCCACATGGATTTTGCAAAACACTGACTTCAGGAACAACTCAGCAGGGCTTGGGGGAGCAGGAAATTCTACACAAAATCTCAATTGCTACAAATGTATAAAGATTTTTAAGAAAATTATCTTGAATTAATCTGTTTCTGCACTTGCTTGTCTCTCAGGTGATTTAGCTGCTGAAGCTGCAGGAGGGAAACCAATCCAGGACAGCCTGATGTACAGTGGGTAAGACCACCAAGGCACCTGAAATGGTCCAGCCACTGGAGCCTACTGGGTGCTGGGGACTGTGGGGTTCTGGTGGATGGGAAGAAAGATGTTCCTGAGTTAGCCTTTTTTCCAGTGATACCTGTCACCTGCCTGGTTCTGACCATTTTCAGTTTGCTGTGGTGGGGGCAGCATGACAGTCTCCAGAGCTCCCACAGCTGAGGTGCTGGGCAGACACAGCTCTGTTGCTGTGCTTTTTAGGAGGGAAACAGGGTTGGTTCCCAGGCTCTGACAGCTGGGTTCTTTCTGTTCTGCTCAGGAGTTCGCTGGTGACTTCAGCAGGCTTGGAAAGCCAGGGAAGGACACCATCTCCATCACCCCCATACAGCAGTTCTCCAAGCCCATCCAGGTAAGAAGAACTGTTTGGTGGTGTCTGTGCAACACTGAATAATTGAACACCCACTGACTTCCAGGGGGGATTTTACTGCTGTTGCTGTGCTGGGCAAGATCCACATCTCTCCTCTTAATTAAAGGGTAACAAGAAACACCCAGGAGAAACTCCCCAGCCTTGGGCACTGATCAGTCCCAGCTACTGAGCCTGTCTCTCCCTCTTCTGGCTCTCAGGAGGGGCTAGGAGGGAATGCAGGAGAGCTGGAATTAACTCTGTTCCCTGAGGGGACAGGGGTTGTTCTCAAGCAGCAGGTAAATGTACTCCACTGGCAAATATGTGCTGCTCATCCCCCCACTGCTCAGCCCTCAGAGGAGGGGGGTATCCCATCTAAGGACCCTTGTTTCTAATTCCTGCAGTGAGTTAGAGCACAGCACTTCATCCAAGGCTGAAGTTAATGATGGACTTGAGTTACTGGACAAATGTGGGGGAGTGTTGCTCATCTCCCTTTGCTGTTGGAGGACAGATGAGGGCCTTCTTAGTTGTTTGTGGTTTGTTGAAAAGCTCCTTGCACTGTGTCTCTGTAAAGTAATGGTGATACTGGACCTTGTTTACTAACTGAGGATGCAGGAGTAGGAGGAACATGTGCAAACAGGCGTGGTCATGGGTTTAATTCCAACTAAACCAGTTGCTCTAAACTCAGTTTTGGCCTTTAGAAACGTAGGTGACAGCTGCCCACACGTAACAGCACCAGCTGCCCAGTGGGGCCAGACACTTCTGTGTTCCGAAGGTGTTAATGGTCTGTGGAAGGTGATCCCCTTGACTCTGGGCCCTGAAGCTTTAGGGTACGTGCTTAGCTTGCAGGGAACTGGTGATGTTGCTTCCCATCTTGTTCTTGCCTGCTGGGGAAGCAGGACAGCTTTCATCTTCTGTTCTGTCAATGTGGCACCTGTTGGGGGAGGACAGTTGAAGGGGATTTCACACTGGGAGATGGATGACCCTAAAATCTTTTTTAAGAAGAAAATACAGTCCCAGGCTGTGTGTTGACATGAGCAGAGCCCAGAAAATGACAAAACATAGCCTTAAAGCATACAAATTTAACAGAGAGTAATATAGCTCAGAGCCTCGCTGACGTGATCAGATTAATTGGCAAGCATGTACCACAGTGTGGAGTTTAATTGCATGAGGCTTCTCATGCCATCGCCTGCTAAGCTTTTTAACAGCTTATTCCTTAACTGATTCCTTTGCATTCTGGAGATCAGTCTCTGTTAAAGGATTTGGCCTTGCTTCTGGGCAGCAGTGAGGGGAAATTCATGGAAGCTGGCTACAAATGCTGCCCACTTCTCACTGTTCACCAAACTGGCCTCATTGTCTTCTACTGGATCCCAAGGTGGCCGGTCAATGCCAGAGGCTTTGATCGAAACACATTGCCACTCTCACTGTCTTTCTGACTCATTCCCAGCGGCTTCTGTGGAGCAGATTCCAAACCCTCTAGTGCTTCTTCCCACTTTTATATCTGCCTTGAAGAAACACTGAAAAGTTCCTTTCTACGCTGTCCAGGATGAGGAATAAGACATCAGCAGAAGATTAGGGCTGTTACTCTGAATGCAGAGGATAAAGCACGCTCTTGTATCTGTCCCCTGAAAGTGCTCGGAACTGGTGCCACCCAGGAGTGCCCTCACTGGGTTTCAGTGCCCTTCCCTGTAGATGGTGCGAGACCTGTTGGTTCAGGACCTGGCTCCACTAGTGCACAGGACTCCTGGTTTTCCCTCTGCCTGCTCACTTGGAAGCAGCAGTTCTCCCTTCTGTGTGTGTGGCTCCAGGCTAGCAAGCAATGCTGGCTGCACTCCAACTGGGACAGAAAGCAAGGGCTGTTTCAGAGTGGCCAGCAGTGGGTTTTCCACAGGATGTCATGGTACACTCTAGGACAACTCTTCTTGCTCTTAATTAAGAGATTAGGGACAGGGCAGAATTAAAATATGCTGATACTTGATCCTTTTTTTTTTTAATTCTTTTTTTTTTTAAACACTTCCTTGAAGATGCTTAGTAAATCTACTGAAAGGTAATTTATTGGATGTACCCCACAGCAGTAGATTTAATACCGTTTTCAAAGAGCTTTTAATTACTGCCAAGTAATTAAACTCCCTGTCCCAGCTTTATCTCTTGGACTTTGCAGGTTTATGGTCAATTGCATTCTTCAGAGCTTGAGGCCAGTTAGCAGGTTTAGTGTATGTCACCTCATTTGGATCATTTCTTTTGCAACTTGCACCATGTGAAGGAAATGACTCTTGGGGAGAGGGAGGATCCTTTTACCCAAGAGCTTCTCTTCTTCTGATAAAGAATTTTGACCAGATGGAAAGGATAGCGTTTGAAATGTATGTTCAAAGTGAGTACAAGACTTCACGTGAACCTTCAGATTTCTTGGTTAAAGCTTTGTTTGATTTATGTCTGTCACAAAACCATGTTTTATACTCGTGGAAGGCAGAGACACCAAAGCCTTACCTTTTTGCTGAGCCACTGGAAACCTTGAATGCCTTTATTTTATTTTGTGTCAGTGAAGAATCAAGGCATCCATGCTGCCTTTTGGAGACAAGGCAGGAAATTAAGAGTCTGTTTTCTTGGTGGAAGAAATAAGAGCACACAAGGACGAATATATGAAACTTGAAAAAGTTCAGAGGGGAATGAAAAGACTGGAATCATTTGATCATTCAGCCTTGATGAAAGATGTCTTCCAGTTATTCGGCTCTCCTGTGATGGAGGAGTGTCTTCACATGCTCTGTGTGACAGACAGACACTTTCCTGCAGGTCAGCTTTCTTCCGTGCTGTCACCATAAACCACAGAATGCTATGACCTTCCTCAAAACAGAAATTCTGGTAATGGGATGCTTTGAACTGCCAAATAAGTCACAAGCTCTTCTTTCTTCTTGAGTACACATGTGTGTTCTTGATGAATTAAATACATCCTTTCATCTCGTGTAAAATATTTCCATCCAAGTGTTAGACCCAAAGGAGTGATGCTTCCAGCTTGTCAGGGGCAGACCAAGGTGTGTGTCCTCAGCTGACAACAAGGGAGACTGCAGAAGCCTTCGTTACCAATAAGATCTTCCTGTAATTTTTCAACATCGCTGGAATTGGTGTTGGCAGTTGTAAATAGCATTGCCATGGCAGTTAATCCTAAAATTCTGGGACCTTTGGGAAAAGACTTCAGGCAGCTACTTAGTTTAATGTGGTATTTGCATGGGTTTTGTAGAGCGTGGTTCGTGTGTAGCCTGGTGGACAGGCCAAGAGTAACCTGGGGGAACAGGTATCAGACATGAGCCAGTTAAGCTGCTTGGATGGAAGGAGCCTGAAATTTGCAGAATGGGCTTGTCCCAGTTTGTGTGCATGATATTCTATTTTGCCCTTGATGGGTACGTAGATACCAGCTCCTGTCCCTCAAATTTGTCTTCTCCTGAGTTGCCTTCTCCACCCTGTAGTTAACTTGCCAATACTCTGACCTACACCACTGCATTCCCTTCGTGGTGTGAGACTTCCACGGAGATGCCGTGGCTGCAGCAGTGCCTCTGCATGAGTCAGTCACAAGCAGCTCTTGTCAGCAAAGTCTGTGCCCGTGTCCTTTGTGAGCCACGTATGTTTAGCCCCTGCTCAGCGCTGTCTGCTTGGCTGTGGATCTGAGCTGCTGGAAACTAGGCCAGCCATGGCCTGAAATAGCAGGGCTCCGGCTTTCCTGGAGGGAGGGGTGCGCTTGGGTGTACGTTTTAACACCGGGCTGTGGGTGGGAATGGTGCTGGAGGAAAGGTGCTGCCTGTTTCCAGGAGATGTGTGGTGCCACTTCCCTTTGATACGGCTTTGAGCCACCTCCCGGTGCAAACCCACAGCCCCAGAGCAGCCCAGGGGACGCTCCCTGCGCTCGGTTGCTTCATGAAGATAAAATCTCCAATTACCTGGTTGAAGGCCCAGCCCTTACAGGGGGTTGTCTCTGTGTGTCTCCTTTCCACAGCCGGCCAGGGCAGTTTTCCAGCAGCAAGTACGGACACTCTGTGCCCATCCCAGTCCCCACACAAATCCACAACTACCGTCGGATCGAGCAGAACCTGCAGTCTCCCAACCCATACTCCTCTCCCCGGTAAGTGCTGGGGCTGGGACGAGGGGGTCTGTAAACAAACTGCTTTACACTTTGCTCTCTGTACCTGTATAAATTTCGCTGTGAGATGGGCTCTCCCTCTCGCTGTAGGGAGCCAGGGTGGTGTGTTTTGGGGTGTTTTTGTGGTGGTGTTGAGATTTATTTGCTAGCACTGTAAATTTTGCCTCTGTGTTTTGTGTGAGAAAGCTCCTGTCAGCTCAGAGTGAAGGCTGAGCCACTTTAGTCTGACAGCTTTTCCCATGCCAGCTATGGATTGGGTGTCCAAGTGTCCAAGCAGAGAGAACCATCCATCTGGCAGATACCTTTATAAAAGGAAAATTTGAGATAAACAACTAAAATGGATGGGGCTACAGAACCTACCTGACTTTACCTTAATTGGTTCCTGTAGCCAGTCATGCCATAGATGATGTGTTGTGCACGAGCTGCATATTAATGTGGTTATGCAGCCAGGACTGAGTAAATCATGAGCAATTTATGCCCGTGAGGCAGAGCATGTTTTCTGAAGGCTGTCAGGAAGACCCCAATGCCAAGTCTGCAGCAGACAGCTGACCTTCTGAGTTCAGAGGTAATGCCTCGTGCATCCAAGACATGTAGGGCTTCTATCTCTTCTCACGCATGATTTCTGGTTGGCAGCAGCAGCCCAGGTCATAGACTGATGGGAAGGAGACCAGTACAGGATCTTAAAGAGCTTGTGCAGCAGGGGTGCTCAAATAGAAGTGTCTAGGAGGTGTCACGTCTTTTTTTGGATGAGTTGTGTTGGTATCTGGATTAGTTAAAGTTTAGATTTCAAAAGTAGGGTAATACCTGCATCAGCCTAAGTTTGGGCTTCAGCCAGCCTAATTCAGGATAAGGCTTATTTGAAGTGGACCCAGAAGCAGGACGATATGCTGATACTGATCAGGGATAGGGATTAGCAGAAGGATTGGTTTGTGCCACTGTTACTTTAATACTTTTTTATGCTCACTTCCTCGACTGTGTGGTAGGTTTTGTGGTAAATTCTGTCCTGTTTCCTACGTGTCTTGTGTTTTTGACAGCAAAACTTGCGGACACTGTTGGTTTTGGACCTCACAAGAGTCCTGGTTATCCCTGCGAGGTACAAAGAGAGAGCTCTGGAGGTGCTGTGCCAGCCCCAGAGCTGGTGATGAGCTGCTGAGCTGAGGCTCACAGGGAGGAAACTGCCATGTTTTGCTCCTTTTAGTCACCACTGTGTAATGCTGAGATTGGCATGTCCCTGCACAGGAACTCGAGGAATGGGCCCAATCAGGGTGACTCACAGGCTGCTTTTAGCATCTTCTCAGCATCTCTGGCGTCATGTTTTTTCTGCCCCAGGAAGCCATACTTATCTCTGGCCATCACTTCCTCTAATCAGCGGGTTCAGTAGACACCCTTCAGGAATGGCAGGAGAAAACTCCACCAGTGTGTGATCCCACTTTTCCATCGGGTGTATCAAACTGGCCATGGCTGCCAAGTGCCCAGTCACGTTTGCCGAGTCATTTGATTGCAAACCTTGACGTACACTCTCGTGTCTGAGAAGTGTCCCCCTGTCACCTGACTGGCTGCTGTGTGCCTGTGTAACGTGGCGTGGTTGTGGACAGAGGTGTGGCTTGCTGAGGTGCTAATTAGGTGTGTGTGCCTCTGGCCACATCACCTGTCCTGCTCATCTGCTGGTTTACCCCTGCTCTCCTAGGGTGGCATTTGACATTCCACATCTTCCAGCAGCAGCAGTCACCTGGTGGCTTTTTTCTGCAAGTTTCTGATAGATAAAACCCAGCCTTCTGCATGGCTCATGGTCTGGAGAATTAAAAAGATGGGAGGGCAATACTTTCTGCTGCTGAATATCTAGGTATCTTCTCACCTTTCTCTTTGGAAATTCATTTTGCTTCAGGGCCAGGCAATTGATGAGCATTAGCCTCTGCATCTGGAGCAACCTGAAGAGAAGTGATTTTTAGGTTAAAATTTTCAAGTATTTCCTTTTTTCCAAGCATGTGATTATAGCATGGATTTACGTGGCTGCACAATGTGGTAACAGATTGAATAGGGGCAGGGAGGGTGGCAGATCAACTACTCAACTATCTCAACTACTGAAATAGACTTATTTTTTAAAATGTATTTATTTTCTGAAATGTGGCATAAAGTGAAATGTACACCTAGAAGTGTTGTTGAGCAGATTTACTGACAGTTCATCAGGATGATTCTGCCATTCCTGGCACTGCTGAAACCCATATCCTTTGTTCCTTCTGTTCAGATACATGAGGACAGCTAAATGCAGCATCCCTGGCAGAAGAGGCAGGATACCTTAGTGAGAGCATCTTTAGTGGCTCAAGCATGGAGGGGTTTTTTTTTCAGCAGTCATTGATTCCTATCCAGAAAACCACCTGGTTGAGACTAATGTTCTTTTAACAAGAGAAAAAATGTTTCCAAATTGAGAATAGAATGAAGGACTTGATGAAAAGACTGTGTTCTCATATAGAGGAGTGTAATGGGAATCTTGGTGAAGGAGCCTGCAGAGGCAGAATGGCATTGCAGTTTAGGTTGTGTGTTCTTAATGATGGTGAAAAGAGTAACATATTGAGAAATAATTAATTAATATGCAATAATCCCGCCTCTCTTCAGACTGATGATGTGGATGTACTCACTTTCCCACTAGTTTCCTCTTCTGTTTCGTTTTAGCACTGAGTAATACTCAAGGTTCCTGCATGTGTGGGCTTTACAAATTTATTTTAACTCCCCAAGTTGAGGCTTCACAAGGAGTTGAAGGCGTTTAGTTGAAGGCAATTCTGACTGTCCAGCCCAAAAACCCAAATTCCTCTGGGTAGTTGTGAAGTGTTTCAGATCTGACAGCCACGCACTGTTGTGTTTTGCTGTTTTGCTCTGTAGCTCCTGATTTGAGTCCAAGCTCTGTTGCAGAGCAGTGCCTTGGCACACTTCACCTTGGCACTCAGCACAGAGCTTTCTGCCTAAAGGCTGCTCTGACTGAAGGGCAAGTGGCTCAGCACAGGAGGCACACTTGAATAAAGCCCTCTCAGGGCATTCTGGAGAGTGCCTACAATAAACATCTTGGACACGGCAAGATAGGAAACTGTGTCTCGTTCAGGATTGATGTAGATACCTGAAAGCATTTAAAGTGTCTCTGAAAAATGACTGTGCTAACCTCAATTGTTCTTTTCATTTATTTGAATTGAGACTCTTGAGAACAAGGATTATCATCCTAATATGTTTTGGTGTAGTCCTAGAACAGTGGGATTTTGATCCAAGATAAGCAGTCATGAAGCTGTGCTTTTGTGGGAGCAGCTGTGTGTGTGTTGGGTGATGCTGTTCTCCTTCCTCTTCTGTGCTGGCCTCTGGAGTAACCTGTGTGCTGCTCTTGTTTCCTGTAAGGTCTGGTACGGTCCGGAGGTCCAGCAGTACAAGTCCTCTTGGTTTTCCCAAAACTGGTGCTTCCCCTCCTTATCCTGGAGAGCATGGATCCATGCCCAGCACTAAAAAGCTCTCCTTTGGTGGTGCCAAGCCATTTATGCCATCACCACAAGGTAAGATGTCAGCTGGCACATTGCTGTCCTAATAAAATCATTTGCCTCTTTCCTGTAAAGAGGGGGGTTTTGACCAGCTGTAGCTGCCAGGTAGTGGAGAGTTCAGACTGTTCTGTTCCCCTGTGGTTCTTCTCCACAGATTATTTGACAAGTGTTTTGGCCTCAGTAAAACGGAGAGAAAAATACCTGTTAGCCCCAGGAGAGGCAAGCTTTGCTTTGGTGCCTGCATCAAACATTTTGCAGCCCTCAGAAGAGGGCTTCTGTAAGTGCAAAGTATCTTTTTACGGTCTCAGGTTGGGGTGAGAACAAATGTAAGCCAATTATCGTCAAAGCCAAATTCTGACCAGCTTTGAAAGGGCTTGAACTTCCAGACTGAAAAGTTTTGACTGAGTATCTGGTAGCCTGATCTAGATGTTAAGAAGCAATTCAAGTGGAAGGGGACAAGAGAAAACCCAGTGTGCAATGGATGCAGTTTGCTGTTTTCTGTAAAAGAACAGACTGATACAGTGAGCTGTTCTATATCCCTGGTGTCTCCAATCCTGTATTTATTAGTCTCTGCTGATGGGGGAAATACAGAATATTCATATTCTATTCCTCTGAACTAACATCATTGCAAAGTCAGACTAAAACTTGCTAAACTAATACCAGGCAGAGTTTTTATTACCTCCTTTTACAGGAGTTGAGGATCTTCTCACCACACAGCTAGGGCTCAGAAGATGGAAGAGATAACTGGCATCTTTCTATAAAGAGGTGGTGCATAGTGCTGTTCTTGCCTATGGAAACTTAATACTGAATGAACTTCTTTTTATTGCGTTCCCTCACAGTTGGAACAATCCCAGAGCAGCCCAGCCAGACTGTTATCCCGTCTTCTCTTGGAGCTGAAGTGAGAAGCCGTGTTCCTGTTGCCGGTGCGTTGCTCCTTACCTTCCTTCATTATTCCTGTAGATAAAGCCAGAACTGTAGTCTCAGGGCATTCTAGGTTGGGTTGGTTGCTTCAACAGCTTCTCTGGATGCTTGGCCAGCCAGGATCTCTGTGTGCTGATGGGATTTGGGGTTGATCCATTCACATCCCATCAGCCAGCATCTTCCAGTGCTGACAGACCCTGTGTTGCAAAAACTCAAATTTGGGACTTTGAAGCCAATGGATGGAATGAAGGAAAAGCATCTCAAAACCTCCAACACCCCCTCTGCTAAGGGGCCTGTTTGATGTGTTGTTTACTTGCTGCTGAGCTCTGACAGTCAGGGTCTGTGTCCCTGAAAGGGCAGCAATGAAGGAAAGAAGCTGCCCTTTAATTTCCCTGTTTTTCATATCTCATCCTCACACAGGCTCAAAACCTGACCAGGCCTGGCAGTGCTGTGGCTCTGCTCAGTGCCATCCTTAGCCATAGAAGGTTTTGATCTGCAGCTGTTTGAGCTGTGGATCCTGGGGTCAGGCTGTGTCTCTGTGTCAGAACCGGACAGTGATGTGGTTTGTCACTCTGTGCCCTCCAGGTTCCTCGGCGCCGGAACAGTCTCCTCGAGGGATGGGCTCCCGGCTCCACAGTGCTCCCAACCTGTCGGATTTGCATTCCTGCAGGCAGAAGATAACCAAGCAGCACTCTGATCCTCTTGTTGCTCACTTTGGTCATACCCCAGTCAGCCAGCCTCTGCAGATTCATGGCTTGCAGCACTGCCGGCAGCTCCGATCCTCACCAAAGCTCTCCGAGTTCATGCAGAGAAGCCCTTTGCCAACGATAATGGGCTCCCCTACGAAGGTATGCCCAGGAGCCTGCTTTTGGGCCTCTCACACCTTAATCTTCTGGGTGATTTGGGGATGAGCTGCTGTGTAACCAGATAACTCTGACCTGGATTTATCAGCACTTGCTTCTGTCCTGCGAAGGCTGAGCGGTGATCTGTGTGAAACGGGGCGGTGTCCTACTGACCGTGGGCAGCTCTCCCCTGCCAGCAGCGCTTGGCAGCCGAGCAGAGCCCGGGGTTGGGAGCAGACAGGGCAAGGAGCTGCCCCGATGGCCGGTGCAGATGCTCCTGTGTGTCCGGCAGCAGTCCCCAGCAGAGCCAGCAGCCAGTGACAGCCCCGTACCTCACAGAGAGCAGGCACCCTGACAGCATTTGCTCTGCTTACAAAATTCTCAGCACTTTGTTGTCCTTTCATTTTAGCCTGTCTGGGATTAGGGACAAATTACTGTTCGAGGTGATTTCTACCTTTTTTTCAGGCTGGTTGTTAAACAGTTTAATTTTGATAAACAAATAGGGACCAACAGGAGCCTTCCTCCTTCATTTTAAAGACAGATCTCTGTTCTTTCTGTTCTTCTTAGGCTGTGTCCCCATTTGAGTTTCCCAAAACCCCAAGTTCCCAGAATCTTCTCACCCTCTTGGCCCATCAGGGGGTCATGATGACTCCAACACGGAACAAGACCTTGCCAGATCTGAAGGAGATGGGTCATTTCCACTGCCAGCAAACTGGGTTGGGATTGAGGCCTGTGGAAGAGATCAAGGGCAGGTGAGCTGGAGTCTGCTTTGTACAGTGGTGCTTCACTCCTCAATACAGGACAGATGGGGAAATTTTCAAACCCCAGCCAATGCTGAAGTTGTGAGGCATCTGTAAACATTGCATAGTTACCTGCTAGCCTTTGGATTGCAAACAGATATGGTGCAGATTTTAAAAGTCTTCTTCTACAAGGGCAGGCCATGGCCTGTATTTTTAAAAATGAAATAATATCTGCAGCTTCACACCATGTTTAGTGTGCAGAGTTTCATCGAGTGGGGATGCAGGATTTTGTTACCAGACAAGCAGTCTCAGATGCTTGGCTTGTTCTCTGTGGGGCCTGTCATGGAGGAGAGGCTGTTCTGGGTGTTCCTCCTGCATCAAACAGTGGGCACAGGTCTTCAGAAGAGAGATCTGTTGGAAAGCCACGTGCTGGCTGTCATGAGCACTGCAGGATAGAAAGTCACTCAGGTGCTGCTGTTTAAGTTTTTCTTACGTGCCTCTCTGCACACTGCAGCTTTCCCCAGTGTTCTGGAGGAGTCTTCTAATATTAATTTTCATACCTTTCAACAAAACCGAATTGTGTTGCATTAATGTAGTGAGGACTTGCGTTACTGCAGTGAGTCATGATAGTTTTGTGCTTTCTACAAGTAGCAGGAGGTGCTTCAGATGCTCTGTTGAAAGAGAAAGTGGTTCTTTCAGCTCCAGCCTGTTTACTGTGTCATGTTAAGTGACTGTGGACCAGGAATGGCACAAAGAAGTGAAGTTAGCTGACACCTTGCACCTGCTGACTTTCAGCATCATGTTGTATGTACTCTTTTTAGGTCTCTGAGCACAGGCAGGCTCACTGACCTGCTTCTGAAAGCAGCCTTTGGGGCACAGATCTCGGAAGCTGGCAGCAGCGACAGCCTGAACAATGAGAAGCCAATGGAAATTGCAGGTAGGTGGAGAGGCCAGGCAGATCTGGGTTGGGGTTTGCCTACACCCCTCCTGCAGATGGGAGGCTGCTTTGCCGGTGGCTGTTGGCACAGGAAGCGAGTGCCGTGTGTGAGGAGTGCAGTGGCGTTTGCTTTCCCCTGCTCTGTGGGCTGCGTGTGCTGTGTAACTGCAGTGGATAGTGGTGTGATTTTTTTTTTGTAGGCAGGGCTTCCTCTTTTGGCCCCTTCTGCGTGTGATAACCTGTGGAAGTGGTGACTTGGTGCCAGGCGGCTCGAGTGTGAATGGCTCTGCAGGGGTGGGCGTTCTGGGCGTGCAGGTCAGGCAGCGAGGAGGGAGAGCAGCTGCAGCAGTGGCTGGCGCTGCCCAGGCTCTGTCCTGTGGCCCGTGTTCCTGGGGATGCCTCGCTGGCCTGTGCTGGTACCCCCTGTGTCCCAGGAGAGTCTGCAGGAACACACCCGCTGGGCGAGGCACCCGTGCTCTGAGTAACCTTCCTGTAATGCCGGTCTGCACCTTTCAACTGTCTCCCCAGCTCCCTCAGGTGCTTACGGAGGGACCCTGCACTCTGGTGCCCGGGCTGGGGGCTCTGCCAGCCCATCCCCAGTGATTTTTACTGTCGGATCCCCTCCCAGTGGAACAACCCCCCCACAGACCACGAGGACCAGGATGTTTTCAGGTAAAGGGCTGATACCTGCCTGTTCCAGTGGGAATGCCTGGGGGCAGAGAGATGTGTTGCATTCCTTGCTGCTGTGCACTGGTGATGGCAGAGGGCTGCTCAGAGCAATCTGTAGAGCTCAGCTGGTCTCAGCATCTTTGAGGTTCTTGTGCCGGCTCCTGCCAACCCCAGTTATTGCTGCTAACTGTTTGCACTGGCATTAGTGTCAGAGAGTGGTTTTCCAGTACTGTAAGAGACAGAAAAACTTCTACTTTATTGCTCTCTGCTTCAGGAATAGTGCTGCAGCTGTTCACAGAACCACTGCTGCTGAGAGGTCAGCAAATGTAAAGATTGTGTTGTGTTCTGATTGTTCTCCCCGTGGGTTTTGGATGAGCTATAAAAGATAAGCGTGACTATCTGTGCCCAACAATTTCAGTGCACAAGGACTGCTGGGAAAGGGCCAGGATGACTCCGTGTGCAAAACTATCAGTGGTGTTACCTATGCTCTGAGCTGCTTAGGTAGGAGATGGGGAAATGCACTCCTCCTTGACAAATACTCCTTGTAAGACACCAGTGCTCTGGCCTCGTCAGCCAGCAGTTGAGGCTGTGGTAATTGGCCCTTTTGGGATAGAGTGTCTGGGAGCTGGAGTCTATGTTCAGTTTAAGAAAATATTTGGACACATTTTGATTTGCATATTTGGCTTGTTTGGTTTTTTTGTCTTGGCTGTTCCTCATCTGAATGCACTTGACTCCGTTGTTCTCAATTGCTGGAAGGAAAGTTTGGATGTGACCATGAATAAGATGCTTGACGGGGACGGGGGGACATGTGGGCTCAGTTCCTGTGCATAACTTGCATTTCCATCCTAACTAAAACCACTCATGTCTTTGATTGCCTGGCAGGTTGGGACCACAATGCTTTCTTTGTCTCATTTATTTGGTGGGTGAGCTTTAAGACTCTTAAAAAGTGTGTGAGGGGCCTGGAGCACAGTGGGGTTACTGTCCTGCCAGTACAGTCTCCAGCTGCTACTGCAGTGTGACCGATAGAGGGTTCAGACTTCCTGTGTTGCTTTTGCAGGAATAATGGCAATCTGGAAGCCTAACCAGATTTTAATAGGTTGATACTTGGGTGCTCAAGGGTCTGCCCAACAGTCAGGATGTCAGATGGGAGGCCTGGAATAGGAAGCTGTTGAAAGTGAACCTACAACACACATGCAGCATTAGATCAAGGTGACCAAAGCAATGCTGTGGGACAAGCTTTGTTTATTAGGCCTGTGCAGTAACTCCTCATGTTATAGTTAATGCACAAAGTTAATGGTGGAAAAGGGAGATTTGCAAGCTGAAACTTTTCACCCCAAGTGCTTGGACAAGCCATGAGTAAGGACAGTTCTAAAGGCAGAGCCTTTCTGTGAGTCATCATAACAATTTCTGCAAACAGCCTCTTGGAATTACAGGGCATCCAGAATGAAATGTTGTAGGTCCTCTCCTCTCCTGTCTCTGAGAGAACTGGAAATACTCTGCCTGTCTTTGATGATCCACTTAGCTTTGAAGCATCGCTGCCAACATGGAGAAGGCTTTGGGAGGAAAGGAGGCTGTGCCTCTCTACAGATCAGTTGTGCATTATTATATTGCTGAACCTTTTGAAGGCAGGGTAGGGCAGTAAATTAAACTTGTGGTTAGAAGAGAAACATCTTCCTCCAAAGGACCAGTGACAGTGGAGAATACTACCTGGGTAGAATTAGCAGAGTGTTGGAGCTGGTGTTGGCATCCCCCACAGACAGAGTGTTGCCCTCTGTGGCAGTGTGCCAGGGGTAGGAAGCCCTGTGGAAGTGGTGGATGCATTGTGAATACTCTGAGACAAAAACTCCTTTGTGCTCCTAGGGTGGCTTCAGTGGTCAAGAAGGGGAAAAGCTGATGGTGAGGGAATTGTCTGATGGGCACCACACCTACAGAGTCTCCAGAACCCTGGGATTAGGGTCTTGACTCAGCTGGTCACTCATTCTCTGCCCAGCCTCTTATTTATAGAGAGGGGAAAGCAAAAGTGCAGGGATGTAATGGAAAGCTCTCCTGGCTTGCATACAGGATGTTCTAGAACCATCACTTACCAGAGTGCTCATTCAGTGACAGTGACAGCAAACAGGCAGGGAGCCAGGGTTCAAACTGTGCTGTTCCTTGGTGGGGGAGTTGGCTATGACAGTGTATGATAAAGATCAGCCCAAGATGTTGTGGCAGGATTCAGAAAGAGTTTAGCAAAAAAAAGGGAAAATAATTTCTTCTGAATTGTCTCCATAAATGATCATCATTCCGGAAGGTGCTTTAAATCTGCCTGAGCTTGTAAGCTGGTCTGCCTGAGTCACTAAGGAGCCTATGGTGGGGAGTGGTTATTCTGCATCCAGAGTCCTTGCATCTTCCTCCAAAGTACATTCTTGCTCGCTCCTGTCAGATCCAGATCCTGAATCCTACAGAACTATCCTCCTTCCTGTGTGAGGAATGCCTACCTGTCCTGCCTTTAATACCTCCAGTAATTCCTTTGTCTGTTTTTCTTCACAGTGGGGTCTTCCAGCTCTCTCAGTTCTGGAGGCTCCTTCAGCGGGAGGCACTTGGCAGTGGGAGCTGCTGGGGAGGCTCTGGAGGGCCCCTCGAGTCTCCGGTACACTTTTGCTGATCCCATCACTGCCAACCTGGAAGGTGCTGTTACATTTGAGGCACCAGAGCTGCCCGAAGAGACGCTCATGGAGGTGGGTATATCCCAGGGGCAAAGCACAGGGGAATAAAAGTAAAGCAAGTCCAGACAACTCCATGCTGGTAGTCAAGAGGGTTGCTTCCAAAGGTGGAGCAAACTGTTTCCAAGAGAGCAAGGCCAATGCAGTGCTCAGAAAGCCCAGGGCATATTTAGCACCAAGCCTTTTAGTCCACGAGACAGCCCATGACTGGGGTTAAAATTCCCAATTTCCAAAGCTGAAATCGCAGGTTGGAAGATCAGTTATCTGCTGCATTCTGTATTAAGGGCTTCTGAAGCAAACCTGCCTGCTTTGGGCCTCTCCTTTGTAAAAGGCTCAGCATTAGTACTGGCTGACCTGAGAGCGTGAGCAGCTCAGCGTGTCAGGTGCCTGCCTGGTGCACTTGGGGAGTCGGCAGTGATATGGTCTCTGCTGAAAGGACCTGAAAACAAAGTAAACCTGACACTTCTGTTCCTGCTGGGGGTGGGGGGACGCCGTGTTCTGCACCAGAACAGCTGAACCAGATTGTGGAGCTGAAAGGCTGCCAGGCTCCCCTTCTCTGCCGGCTGAAGCAGAGCAAATCCTGTTCTAGCTGAGATATATTTGAAATGTAGGTCAGGCTGCCCATTTGCAGTGGAGGTGGGAGGCAGATTCAGTCATGCTTTGGACTCTGCTTGTAATACCTCCTTGGGCTGTCTAGGACTGGAGAAGACTCTTTGTGTCTGACACTTGCTGGTGCTGCTGAAAACCCCAAGATACCAACAGAGATATGCACGCTTTGTTTTAAGGATGTGGGTTTGCTCTTCTACTTCAGATTTTGTTGAGCTCATTTTTTTCTGTCAATTCTGCATTGGTTTGCATTTATTGGCTTTGTTACCTGTAAAGCCACAGGGCAAAGGCTTCCAGCAATGATGTGATCACAATAGCAGTCAGTTTAACTGAGCATCCTACGTGTGTGAGGTGACGGAAGTTTGGGGCCCTGCCAGCTGCCACCACTTCAGATGCTGGTCTGAGGAGAAGTGTCCTAAGGAAGTATCAGCTGATCTTGGAATAGCACTCAGCTTCTCTGTCTGTAATGAGTCATTTGGCTTCAGTCGTTGTTTCTGCTGAGCCCAGTAATCTGTTTGCATGTCACAAAACCTTTACAGCAGATTTCAAGACCCTTTTGTGCTCTGTGGAGTTGGCCAGAATGCATACCTGGCAGGTTTTCTGATTTCTGCTCATCTTTCAGGGCACTGAAGTCTTACTGTTTAAGTGCCCTTGTTTATCTTGAGCAGCGCTGTTGCATTCAGGTGGCTGGTTCTTCCATCTTTTGTAAAAGGTGCATTCAAGGCGTACTGGAGGCTGGGGTTTAGTTTCTTTTGCAGTGCTCTAAAAACACAACACAGAGATGGCTACAGAAGACTTGTGATGGCAAACGAGGCCATAAATGCCAGCACAGTTAACAGAAGCTGCCTGTAGGCAGAGGAAGGACTGCCTCTTGGTTAGAGATAGGAGGCTGAGACCTGCAAGATCTCAGCAGTTTCCTGCTCTGCCACAAACTTCTTGTATGACTTGGTAATTACTTAATCTCCAAGTTCCTCTTCTGCTTTTAAAGAAAATTGAGGAGGATGGAGATAACACTTCCTCACCGTACTGGACTGTCCAGGTAGCTAGGTAGTGGGAGGAGAGATTCATATCCAGATAGTCAAAGCTGCCTGAGAAGCCAAGTGCCTGAGCCAGTAAAGGAAAGAAAGAAGCTCTCAGATCTTGAGCGTGGGGTTTCTGTTAAATTCGTGTAGGAAACATCCTTACCAGCCCCCTTTGGGAGAACTGAGCCTGTGAATCTTTGAAGACCAAGCAGGTTACCCACTTCTCAACAGAGAGTACAAACAATGGAGTTGGCATCTGATTCAGGCAGCAGTTCACTTTGCAGACCCACAAGCATTCAGTTTTTCCACAAATACTAACTTCCCAGAACTGGTTGCAGTGACTTAAGCAATGCAGCTTCCCAGAAATGGGATAATCCCCTTTGATCTGTAATAGCAGAGGAAAAACTACTCTGAAAAGACCACAGCACTTGGTGTGAGCACTTCCCTCACCAGCTGGACAGGAGTTGCAAATAAAAAGTTGTCCTTGCTGTCTCCTCAGAGAACCTCACCCAGGGCTCACTGCGCTGGACTGGGAGGGGATGAAGGCTGGGATGTAGGGTGGGAGACACTTTGTTGGCAGTTTTCTACGGTGTAGGAGGTTGTCACTCTCATGAAATCCACATTGGCATTGCTGTAGTGGGAACAAGAGCTCTGCCCGTGGTGCAGATGGTCTCTCCTCCTTCCTGGCTGACTTCTGAAAGAATCCCACAGAGCTGGGATCCTTCTTGGGAAGGGAGCTTGTAATTTTAGAGTAAGCCTCACTTCTCCAGGGAGCTGTCTAGAAATTTCTGGCCCGGGGCTGTTGTTTGCTGCTGTTACTGTGGAAGAGGAACCAGTGCGGGCCCCAGGCTGAGTTTGGCCCAAAGCAGAGGTGTAGCAGGATCTGGGGGTGAGGTGTTTCTGTGAGCTGGGGTGGGTTGCTGGCACAGCTCGGGTGAGCAGCTTTCCCTTGGCATCCCTTCAACAGCAAGAGCACACGGACATCCTGCGCAGCCTGCGCTTCACGCTGGCCTTTGTGCACTACGTGATGGAGATCGCTGCTCTGAAGGGCAGCTCCAGTGACATGAGCAGCTCGGTGACATCTGAGTACCAGCTCCAGGAGAGCGTGGTGGCCGACCAGATCAGCCTCCTGAGCCGGGAGTGGAGGTAAGGACGGGCAGAGCTGCCCAGCTCCCAGGGCTTCTGTGGCTCCCTCCCACCCCGCACATCCTTATGTACCCACAGCCCTTGGGGACATGGAGCTGCTGTCACACTGATCTGTCTGCTCTGCACTGCTTCCTTTGCAGCTATGCAGAGCAGCTCGTGCTGTACCTGAAAGTGGCGGAGCTTCTGTCCTCGGGGCTGCAGATGGCCATAGAGCAGATCAAAGCTGGCAAGCTGTGCCTCTCCTCCACTGTCAAGCAAGGTAAGGGGCTGCTGCACTCATGGGGGAAAGGACTCACCTGGAATGGAACTACTAAAAGTGTCACAGAGGGTATGGAGGGGGTGGAGTGAGTGTGAACCCCACTGGGGTGGTGGGAGGTCATTTGTGATTGTCCCCTTGTGCAGCCAGGTCTTTATTCACCCTGAGAACATTCTTCTCTTCACATTTTTATGTCTCAGAGCTGTTGTCATGCTCCTGTGAGACTCTTCAGCACTAATTGTGAGCAGGGGGATGTATCTTATCTGATTCCTTGTATGTCTCTGTCTCAGG
Organism: Gymnorhina tibicen; assembly: GCA_013399875.1. Taxonomy (NCBI): domain Eukaryota; kingdom Metazoa; phylum Chordata; class Aves; order Passeriformes; family Artamidae; genus Gymnorhina; species Gymnorhina tibicen. The sequence goes on along the minus strand of VXAZ01007126.1, from coordinate 2,041,063 downwards.
TGCTTATTTGTACTTGAGGTAAGCCCAGCTTAATTACACAGTGCACGTCCTAGGAACTGCTTACTTGGCAAAAAAGACTTGTCCTGGCAGTGATGATATTTCAAGTGAAACAAAAACACAGGAAGTGATGTACTGGTAATGCCAGAGTCACTTCTTTGCTGGTGTTACAGTCTGACATTTGCATCTGGCTGGCTGTGGTGAGAGCTGGCCGTGAGTCAGCGATCAGAAAAAATAATTTTAAAACTCCCATTGTAATATTACTGAGAGAGCTTTTAGAAGCACTTGAAATACTTGACCCACCAGCCACCTACCCCAAGAGCTTTGTCTTTGCAAGTATTTGTGCTGCCTTGGGACGGAGTGTAGGAAAATGGAAGTTAAATATGATGAGCACACATACGTTGGTAGCAGGCAGTGTGGAGCAAAATACACCAGATTTAGCTACACATCTTCCACAAGTTCAGGCTAATAGGAAAGTTGTCATAACCCAAATAAATCACTCCTTTTCAGAGCAGATTGCAGCTTCTAGATTTGTAGTGTCATTTGTCCTTCAGTGTGTGGGAACTGGGCAAGGCTGGCTTGTCTTGTTTCACGCAGCGTAGGGATTTTCAGATGTGTGTGTAGGAGTTAGTACTCATCAGATGCTGGTGGGAGTTTGTGTTCAGTACTCTGTGTAGATCACGCCTTGTAGCTAGGGAGACTCAGCCTGTGGCACCCCTTGCAGTTTGGGATTGTTACTTAATCTCTCAGAGTCATATTTGATTCCTGATTGTCTATTCTGTAACCTTCCCGTACGAGCTGCCGTGTTCAGGGGAAAAGAGTGGCCTTTCACAGGCATCCGTGTCTTTTCTTAGTGGGACAGCAGAGTCCCAGGAGAGATCCCCTTGCTTAGTCAGTGCTGCTGATCCACACTCCAGAGCTCCCACGTGTGAGCCAAGCACTCCTTCACAGCACATCATCACCCGTCAAGCAGCAGAAGCTGTGTATCTGCTGCTGCTGGTGGTGTGTGAGACATCCTTTACAGAGCAAACTGCTCCTGCCTTGTGACAGCTGAGGGAAACCAAAATAGACCTGGCCTCAGGTGAACCAGACGTGTGTAGGAGTTGCCATGTGCAGGCTTGTAACTGGTGAAGGTGACAGAGGAAAGGGAAAAGACCCTCTTGGTGCAGGGCTTTCCTGCCAGTCTCTCTGGTTTTAACATAACCCTGCTGTCTCCAGGTTAATCCTTCGGGGTCCTGCATGTGGCGATGGGGAGGCACAGGGAGAACTGGAAGTAGTGCCTAAAGCATTTCTTCCTTTTCCTGTAGTTGTGAAGAAGCTGAACGAGCTTTACAAATCCAGTGTATCCTCCTGCCACTGCCTCAACATGAGACTGCAGAGGTTCTTCTTGGACAAACAGAAGCTCATGGATCGGATCAACAGCATCACTGCAGAGAAGCTCATCTTCAGCTACGCTGTGCAAATGGTAAAAACCTCACAGTGCCTGGGACTGGGGTTAGCACAGAGCAGTGTTGGGCATTAGTGGTTCCTGCTGGTGGCCTTAACAGGTGATTTTCCCTCATGATGCTCCCCTCAGGGGTCTGGGCAAGGGGGTGTCCACGCAGCTGAGGGAGCGTGCTGGGAAAGCTGGGTCTGCTCTGGGAGTGAGCTCTTGGCACTGGGTTGTTGCCCTCAGGTGCAGTCTGCGGCCCTGGATGAGATGTTCCACCACAGAGAGGACTGTGCACAGAGGTACCATAAGGCTCTGCTGCTAATGGAGGGGCTTCTGAACATCATCACTGAACAAGGGGACATAGAAAACATCAGTAAATGTGAGTATTTGGTGACTTTCTGGTTTTTTCCCAACTAGAACATGTGGGCTTTTTAGCTGCATGATCAGAAATTTCAGCTCCCAGCACCATTTTTTTCCTTTGGCTACATCTTGGTGGACATAGCAGAGATCTCTTGGCTTGTTACAGCTCCTCAGAGCCCAGCCTCCTGCTTTTCCAACAGAAAAACTTAGAAATGCAGGTCCCTCTTCCGAGCCACACTTTGAGAGCTTCCCTTGCAGAGCGATTGCCAGCACTTTGTTGGAACTTTTGATGTGTGCAAGAACTCGCTGAAGGAAGTGGTTTGGCAGCAGCAGGGGCCTGGGGTTGGTTTCCAGCCAGAACCATCCCTTTGCACAGAGCACTTGGGAACATGAACCTGCAGTGGCTGCAGGGCAGGGATGGCTGGTCAGCACAGCAAGGGCTCCTTCCAGCACATCTCTGAACCAGGACTGCTCACCTGCCTGGTTCCCCAGCCCCGAGCCTGGCTGGGAAGGCAGCAGACACAAACTCTTCTCATCAGCAAGTGCTTGCTGTAGCAGTGAAAGCTGAGCTCTGACCTGTGTGCTGTCATTGGGCCTCCTCTCCTAGGGACTCTGCTGCTCTGAGCTGTCCCCTCCCGTGCTCTCCCTGTCCCCTGAGGGGTGCTGCTCTCCATCTGGAGGGCAAAGGACTGACTCACTGCTCTGAGCACGCTTTCCCTGCCCTTATGGCTGGGGTTTAATCACCTCTGTCACCTCTCCCTGCGGGCGGTGGGAAGGGGGGATGGGGAATGACCATCATCTGTAGGAGCAGCTTGGCTTGGCCTGGGCTTTGCTCCACCAAAGCCGTCCCAGCTGACCTGCAGCAGTCCCAGCAGTGTCACTGTGGCCACACGGGGAGGCCACAGCTGGCAGACCATGTGCCTGTCCCCTCTGCTGGCCACCCACTGCCTGCCTCGGGCCAGCATCCAGAGCACTGGATGGCTCTAGTCGTCCGTGGAAGCAGAGCCCTTGGATAGGTAATGAGGGACGAGATCTCTGGCTTCCAGGCAATCAGTCTGTTAATTATCACCAACTTTCACAGCTGACAGGAGGCTCGCTGAAGGAGAGCAGAGGGAAATGGGCAGGTGGTGTGCGGTACTGGAGGGCTAAGTGAATAGGGAATACTGAGTAGTTTCTCTTGTGCTGTTTCTTACCAAACCTTGCTCCCATCTTTTTGATCCAGAGATACAGTTAATGCATGTAATAGATTTGTTTTCCCAGTTGTTATCCTGGTATTGCAAGTTCCAGCTTCCTGATTGAGCTGTTCTCTGATAGGCAGTTGTGGGTGTGCGTTTCCTTTTAGATCTCAGGTCTATGATTACATATCTCTGAAAAGTAAAATGATGAACCTAGAAATACAGCAAGTGTTCCTGTGAGAGGCATGAATTCCATCAAACATTTTGCTTTTGAAAGATTCTTGGGCTCAGGTGAGAAAGTGGCACTGATGATGCTGGGTGGGCTGTCTCCCAGTGTAAGCCAAGGCAAATGGCTCTGGAAACCCTGAGTCGTTTTAACTACTGGCAAAAGCTGCTCCAATAACTGGAAGTGAATAAATTGTTCCTGAAGGATGGTGATCCTTTGCAACATCTTGATACCTCTGTTAGAACTGCTGCCTCCCAGCTTTCACTCTCAGATCTCTGACTGTTCAACCTTTTGACCTGTCCCTTCCCAGCAGGGTGTTTCTGAGCAGGTCATCACTGGCCTAATTGGTACCTGGTAATGACTCTCAAAATGCTGCTTGGTTGAAATCGAAACGCTTGTTGAAATTCTACTGTCTGTTTTTCCTTTTTTGTTCAATCTCCAGTCATGATCCTTATATTGCCAGGAAAAAATGAGAAGCTGATTGCTTGTGCTGTTCTTTTTTTTCCTCAGGTAAGCTGTGCATCGAGCGCAGGCTGTCAGCCCTGCTGTCGGGGTTCTGTGCCTGATCTCAGTGGTGTTGTCCTTCACACACCTTGCCCCAGCTGATTGCTTTATTCCCAACAGCCTGTGCTGTGGTGGGAAATGATTCTGGCAGTGGGATACCTGGAGGATGAACTGCTCACTGTTCTGTATTTAGACGTTTTGGGAAGTTGTTCCACAGACTCAGATTCCTTTGTGGGGACGTGTGACTGCAGCAAGCACAAATACTTCCCTGCCCGAAGGCCTGAGTGAAGACGAAGCTGATGTGGAAAGGTCTCCCTCGTTGTCAGAGGGGGTGAAGGATAGAAGTCTGCTTCTTCCCAGCACTTTGAAGGATAAGACTGCTGCCTATCCCTCTTGCTTAAGAACAGGGTATTCCAGTGCTGTGTCCATTGCAGGCAATGGATGTGCTGAAACTGCTGGCTTCAGTTGATGTCCGAGTGTGTCATTCAGACATAAAGGCCAGTTCGTGTCCTTTCCCCTTCCCAGCTGAGAGCCAGGCATCTTCAAGCTCCCTGGCAACTGGAGGCTCCCCTCCACTCTCTCCTTTTTCCTTTCTCCTTGTGTTTATGCCTTGGAGTGCTTGGAGAGGAGGGAGTTGGCGTTGTGAAGTAGCTTCCACCTCTACAGACTTGCTGAGTGAGGCAGAGGACGTGCGGCTGCTGGGAAGCTTGGAAATCCCATGGTTGCTGTGTGGGCTCCCTGTCTGCCTGCCTGGATGGGCAAACAACACAGGGAAAGGGACTGTGCAGGAAACAGGAGGACAACAGAAAGCGTCACGCTCCTGCGTTCGTAAGAAGCCAAAATGAATCCGTTCCTCCCTCGGTCCCCGGGCTCGGTGGGATCGTGTGAAAGGCTCCTGGCTGTCGGGCTCGGCCTGTCAGCACGCACCTACCTGGAGGAAGCACTAGCGCTGTCCTGCTTTCAGCTGTTGGCTCGATAACCCCTTTCCTGGAGCCCCCCAAACTGAAAACACTAGCTTTGTGAATCAAAGGAGCACTTTACACACTATGGGAACTTTGAGAAGTTGACTTTGCATCACAGAACAACCCAGGAACATCACGACTGTTAGGAATGCTGTTCTTTTTATTCCTTTCCTTGCTTCCTGGTTGTTTTATTGCACTACGTGTGTGCGTATATTAATATGTATTCCTAAGAGTGAATATATATTGATATTGATATGGTTTGTGTGTAGCTGTACGTATTTAACTGTACTGTATCTCGTGAGTGTGAGGCAAAGAGCACTGCAGAGTCTGTGCTGTTCCTCCTCCACACCAGGCAAAGCTGACTTGCAGTCTGGCAGTACCAAGATTAGTTTTTTTTATTTAAATGTTCTTTTAAGGACAGTCATTACAAAGCTCCGTGCTTTTTAAGAGCTGAAGAACAGGCGTTAAGATCCCACACACTTGGAAATGCATTTTATAAGAAGTTTTATTTGCTGCTTTGTTTTTGTTTGTTGGGTTTGTGTTTGTTGTTTTGTTTTTTTTTTTTTATAAAGAAATCTTGTCGCGTTCAGTTTTACATTCAGCATTTCTTTCAAGGAGACTCTGTAGCCAAATGCGACTGCGGGTGTGAGTGGCTGGAGTTCTGGTTGAGGCTTCGGGTGCTGTGAGCATGTGTGTGAGAGGGGAGCTGCCTGCCTTCCATCCGTCTGTGAGAGCATGAGTGTGACGTTCCGGAGTCGTGGCAGTGTTGTGGTAGCGCTGGGCAGAAAAGCATCTTTGAAAGCAACTCGAAACCTCAGGCTTAAGTTTTTGGGGATCTAAAAATATTTTGCACATGGTGGTTAAGTCCTCATTGCCTTTTTTTTTTTTTCCCCTCTCAAGATTGGCACGTTTGGTGTGATATTTTACAAGGGTTTCAGGAGCAACTTTATGGGCTTTGGAGCTGGCACTGCATTTGGCAACATGGGTGTTTCTGTTTGCAGAGCAGAAATGCCAATAAATAAATTTAAAAATATTTCCAATTGCCCCGACCAGGGAAGCTTAAGTGTAGCTTTCACAAATGCTTAAGTATTTGGCTCACAGTCTGCTGCTTCTATGGCCGTTTGTGCTTGTGCCTGGGAAAAAAAGA
>VXAZ01007126.1:2011563-2035214 GCA_013399875.1 Gymnorhina tibicen | reverse complement strand
AAAAAAAAAAAAAAAAAAAAAAGGAGACAGGAACAACCAACTCCCCCCCCCAGCCTGTTGTGGACAGAAATGCCGAGGAGACCCAGACTGCTTCTGAAAGGCTTTGGCCAGCCGTGCAAAGGGCTACGCTGCAGGCGGGAGGCAGCACGGAAGCACCAAGGCAGGACCGGCTCTGCAATACCAACCCCTGCACCCCGGAGCCTCCCGGCACAGCCCCCGGGGGCTCCTGCCCAGGAGAGGCTCAGCCCGGGATCCGCGTCCCTGCCGCGCCCTAGTGAGCCGCGTGTGTGTGTGTGCGTGTGTGGCAAGCTCAGCACTAACCTTCCAGCTGTGCTTAATTACTTGAATGTATCAAAATCGTCCACATTCAACGTAGACAAGTATATATTGCTCCAAAAAAAAAAAAAAATTAAAAAAAAAAAGTTGTGGTTTACAGACCTACAACCGGTATATATGTATGTGTTTGTGTATATACATGCAAGGCTGTGTGTGTGTATGTGTGTGCATGGGTAGAGATACACACACAAACACAAACGTGTATATATATATATGTTTTTTTTTCTCTCAATACTTGAAACTTAGCCACTGTGCTTGAATTTAAAAAAAAAAAAAAAAAGGAAAAAACCGACAAAAAAAAAAAAAAAAAAAAAAAAACCCCCACAAAAAAACCCCTGAAAAAAGGGGGGGAAGAAAAAAAAAAAAAAAAAAAAAGAAAAATCTGACAGGTGATTTATTTTGCCATCACTTTGGTGACTTTCTTTTTTATCTAACTGCATGTAGCGTGAAACCAACTTTTTTGGTGAAAAATATTTATTGCTTTGTAGACAATAAGGTATGCAAAAAAACGGAAAAAAAAAAAAGAAAGAAAACACCCCAAAAACCAATCCCCAACCATTGCTGAAGTTGCTAGTGTAGTCCACCTGCTGTTGTCATGGCTTTGTTGCTGTTGCAGCATTTGTGTCTGGCGTCTTTAATAGATTTCAAGAAACCTCAGTCTAATTACATGTACCTTCAGGTTTGTGAGAGCGTATGATGATGTTCTTTATAAGGTAATGCTTGATACTTTGTCAACATTTTTTATTTGTGTTTTGTGTGACTTTTTTTTTTTTTTTGCTTTAAATTGTACAACACCAATTTAAGACAATAAAATTGATTTGAAATTGTTAGTGGCCTGTTTTCAGTTCTTTATGATTCCAGTTCATGTGGCATCTGAATGAGGTCTTTATAATGTGTGTGCTTCTACCAGCCTCGACTTTTGGGCAAAAAAAGGGCTGTTTCCCCCTTACCACAGCAGATGAAGCTTGGGGCAGAAAAGCCACCTTGCCTGAATCCACATGAAACCTGTGAATCTGGGAAAGCTGAAGCCAGTTGCTGGGTGGGAACTGTAACTGCTGGTTTCTCTGTCCATATTACCTGTCCTCTCCTCCTGCAGTGGTTAGGAACTGTCACAAGTTGATAGCAGACCCCTCCCCAGCCAGCTGGAGGCTTAAATTCCATCCCTGTTTCAGTATTTGCAGGATCATACTGTCAGAGTCAGCAAGCTTGTTGCTGAACAAGAAAGGGGCTTAAAGGTGAAGTGTGAGATCATAATAAGATGTGTTTGTACTCATTGCAATTTTATTTTTTGAACAAAGCAGGCACATGGCTTAGAATTCTCTTGCCCACACAGCTTTGCAAAAAGTCACAGAACATGGCAAAAGGGACAGTGAGGCTGCTGAGAGTGTTGGTCCTGTGCACGAGTGTTGGGCCCCTGCTCTGTCTGGATTGGAATGCTCTAGGAGAAAAAGCTAAGCCCTGCATCTGGGATGTGGGAGAGGCGCTGAATTAATTTAGTCCAGTCCTTCTATTCTTGCAGAAATTTCAGCAACACAGCTGCAAACTTTCAGGAGCCAAACACTGTAATTCCACCCAACGTTTCCCAAAACTCCACTTGATGAACTCTGTGTGTTATTGGTGCCCGTGAGCATCACTGGGGAAAGTCCTGCCCACCAGCCCCCGTGTGATGCAGCATCACCCCACAGTTACTGCACAGTGTAGTGGTTTTGTAAGAAAAAATCTTATTTCAAAATCATAATTTACCGTGAGCTGGAATTGGTTTTTTTTCTTGCTCTGCCCTGTTTATAACCTCTGTTTCCTGCCCCTGCCTTTCCCACACCAGGGAACTGCTCTGTGAGAACAGTCCTGCCTGGAAACGCTGGGCTCTTGCTGATGCTGACTCACATGCAGGGACAGTCGATCGCTTCTCCCTGCAGAGCTGCAGCACCATCAGTGCTGGGGACAACGCTGCGGAACTGCACTTCTGTGTGGTGAAAATGTGCTGGTACAGCCTGGGCGAGACCCCACGGCAGCCCTTGGGAAGCTGGTCAGAGCTAAATAATTAAAAATGCTGCTGTTGCTTAAAGTTTGACAGCTCAGCACACTTGGGTCTTTGTTTTTTGAGGATTTGGGGGGTTTTCTTCTTTTTTTTTTTTTTTTTTTTTGCATTTTTTCCCTTTTGTGGAAAAACCTTGTGTATGTTTGTTCTCTGCAGCATGGGATAGCGGTAGAATATATAAATGTAAAAGTTTGTGATGCTGGGGGTGAGGGACGGGTTTCTTTTGAAGCTGCCGGGGAAGAATTTCAAAGGCTCAGGTGAAAACACTGTAGCCAAATGAAAGAGGGACCGCTGTGTGTCACATGCCTGTGTGGATAGAGACCTCTCTGCTGAATGCATGGGACTCTCACAGGCAGCAGAGCAGAGGGGGAAAGTGCTAGCTGGGAAAACTTCAACAACAGAAATACACAGTCTCTTCTAAAAGCACTGAGCCATGGGACCTGGACAGTTCAAAAGCACCAGTGGAAATTGCACAACTTTCTAGATGTTGACTGTGACGTCACGCCGCTGTTGATTCTAGGAGAAAACAAATTATTCCACGGCATTTGGCTTTGTTCCCGCATTTTATATTTAGTTGTTGGTAAGTACGTCAGCAAAAACACACTCATTCAACTCTGAAAGATCAGAGGTGACAGTGACATCAAGGAAGCAGAAGGGGTGGGTGTGTGTTGAACCAAGGCAATACAAAGATCAATTATTCCGCTTCCAGCTCTTTTAAAGCTTTATTTCACGAGGAGTTAACTCCTTCACAGCACGTTTCAGCATGCTGCTGTTTAACTTGATGTTGGCTTCTCTGCAGTGGCCCACTGTGCCTGGTCACCTCACATTCCAGGGAGGGATTTTGCTGAAGGAGGGGAAGGGTTGTGTGCAGGGAGACAATACCCTGGCGTAGCTCTGCAGGGCAGGAGCTAATGCTCTCCAGAGAAATGCTAGCAGTTGGATTTATTTAGATTTATTTCCATAAATGTAGCACTGAGCCGTGGGTACCATTCCCTGGGTGAGGAATAGCACGTAGTGCAGTGATACAAACTTCCCTGGGACATTTCTTTCTAAAAACAGCCTTTTTGGGGACAATAGAGTCAGAACCACCCCCCCTCCTGGGAGCTGGAACCTGGCAAGGGATTTGAATGCTTTCAGAAAACATGTTAAATAGTGTATTTCTAAGAAGGAGCTGAAGCAAATGTCAAACACAGGTTTCCCCTTACCATGGACAGAAGAAAACTGAGCTCCCAAATGTGCACAATTTTTCTTCATGTTTCCAGCTAATGCCCTGTACACAACTGCTGGGGAGGAGCAGAATAAGGTGCTCTTTGTCCCTTGAGTTCAGCATCTCACCAGTTTCCAACATGGATGTAAATGGCTTTTAACCACAGCATTTGGTATCTCCTGAACTTTTAGTGCTGTGCAGCAAAGCCCTTAAACTCACTGAAGATCAGTTTAGCAGGTTTTTTCTTCCCTTTAACAGAAAACAACTGGAAAAAAGTGTCTTTCAAAACACAATGTTTCCTTGGAGCCTTTTTTATTGATTTAAAAGAAATTTTATTTCTCTGTGAATTGAAAGCAAATCCTCTTGAAGTAAATACCTGCTTTTTCAAAGCAGGCCTTGGGGAGAAAGATGAGAAAGTTGCTGGGGTGACATTGCCACAGCAGAGCAGGAACAGGCTGCTCAGGGCGGGGAGGGACAGCCAGCCGCAGTGGGGCCATGGGCCCTGCTCTGCCAGCCGGAGGGGACAGCCCGCAGTGTCCCCAGGCTGGGAGGAGCGGGAGCTGCGTGCCAGGGCTGCCTGACAGGGGACAGCTGTGGAGCCAGCGCTGTGCGTGTTCCCAGGACAGGCAGGGAGGTGCCGGTTCGCGTTGCCAGAGCCCCATCTGCAGGCGGCCACCGCCCGGGCACCCCGCGCAATTCGGGGTGAAGAGTGACACTGACATCGTGACGAGAATTAAATTAACTGCCCCAAAAAACACGCCAACCCCCCCCGTCCTGCAGCCACGCTGCTCCCCGTTCGACAAAGGCCAGTTGTCCGTGAGGCCACGGGTGGCTGGTACCTGGAGAGCTTCGACGATGCTGATTTCAGTGCCGAGCGAACTCGAGACCTCCTTGAGCGTCTGCCTTCCCATCCTTGAGGGTCTGACTGCCCCAGAATGCACCGGCAGCAGCAACTCTATGACAAGTCACTTCGGTTTCTCCTTGCTTTTGGTAGCAAGATAAAATAGGTAAATTATATATAGGTGTTTCAAGATAAAATAGATAAATTATATATAGGTGTTTCAAGATAAAATAGATAAGTTTAAAAAAGGAAGAGGCAGTATGTGCTGTGGCAGGTTAAGAGCACAGCTTGTGCTGCCTGTTTTGAAGCTTCTTGGCTGCTCTTAGAATGGGTAAGGAGCTGGGACACCAAAGCTTTTCCCCTCATGGGATATCCATGCAAGGCTTTCTCCTATCCCATCACTGTTTTCCATATTGACTGGGGCCTTCTTCCTTCTCTGAAATTTACTGAAATGAGCCAAACTCAGAAATCAGGGCAGGGAAGGAGGAGGAAGGGATGTGGTGGACAGACAGTGCAATTGCATAAGCTCCACTTCCTAAGGAAGTGAGGCAAAAAAAAAGATTCAGACACCCTGGTTGCAGTGATAGAGAAATTTGTATTCCTGTTTGTTTTGGCAGCAGCACTGCACTGTGACGGGCCGTCTTTTATCACTTCTCTAAACAAAGTGCAGCTGGGACCCTGTGATAAATCTTCCCTTTGCTCCATCCCACTCCCGAAATAACTCAGAAGTGTCAGTTCAAAAAAGGACGTGCTGCATTTCTTCCCCTTATTAGCTGAAATAACAAGCCTGTGATAATCTGGCCCACTTGGAAGTGTCAACCCTTCCATATTCCGTCTGAATGGATAAATGGAGCTCTCCTACACTAATCTCGCAGCGTGCCAGGGAACCCACGTCCTCACTGGGTAGCTCCATCCTACAGAGCGCTGGAGCAAAAAACTATTCCAGGTGCATTCGGCTTTTTGGGAGGTCCATGCTGTGGCCCGGAAAGGGCTCGTGTTGTGCTCATCTTCCCCATGAAGTGCATCACTGCAGACAAAACTCGATGCACGAAACACGAGGATTTCCCGAGCGAGCCGGCTCAGGAGGAAAACCAGCCTGAGGGGAAGCAGGACCAGAGAGGCCCGTGCTTGACACGGTGTGTGGAAAAGGGATCCAGTGCGACATCCCTCTGGGAAGGAACCGGGAGCTTTTTCTGCAGACCTGTGTGCCTTGTGAACTATTCCCTCCCCCTCGTCCTCGCCTCACTGGGACTGCAGTGCTGTCAGTGCCTGTTTGCCCATGGATAAGGAAAAACGGGCTGCTTTACTTACAACAGCCACCATGTACCACCGGAATGCATTTCTTAGTTTTCCTTTTCCCCCGCTTTTCCTTGATTTAGCAATCTGACAGACTTTTTCCGGGAAAGCCCGTGCGCGGAACTCGGGGCTGAGCAGGGCAATACCCCACCCTGGTCACTGCCAGCACTGGAGCACGGCAGGCTCTCCAGGCTGGGAATCCCGGAGCAGACCTGGCTCCACACGCCAATCCCTTTTTACCCTCAGAGGGAGGTCCGGGAAGGGCTCGCTTTGCTGTACGGACGGCGCTTCCCTCCGCCCGCCCCGCTGCCCTCACGGCGCCCCGCCGCCTTCGCCCTTCCCGCCGTGTCCCCGCGCGGCCGCCGTACCCGGCGCACGTGTGTGTCCCGCGTGGTGGCGTCGCTCCGCAGCGCCCGCGTAAGTGGCGGCGGCGGCGGGCGCGGGGCTGAGGGCGGCGGGCGCGGCCTCTCCCGCCCGGCGGCTCCGGGGACGATGCTGCGGTGGGGGCTCAGGGTCGTGAGCCGCGGCCTCTCCGCCCCGGGGAGCGCGGCGTGCGCCGGGCCGTGGCGGCGGCAGCGCAGCGTGGGTACCGCCGGGCCCTGGCCCGCCCCGCCCTGCTCTGGGGACGGGGTGGGCCCATCGCCACTCGCCCTGCCGGCCTTCCCAGCCGGGTGTCCAGGCAGCGCAGACCCTGCCTCCCTTCTCCAGGGTGTGGTGACACGGCCAAGGGGGGAACAGTGGTGCTCGCCCTTCCTTGTTCGTGTGCTGTCCCTTTCTGGGCCCCGGGGGATGGAGCTGTCGGTTTCTGCCCGAGTTTCATGCCATTCATGGTCATCCGATCTGCGGTTGTTTCCCTGCAGGTTCTTACAATGGCTGAGGATTTGAGAGCAGCGGTTGCCAGCCAGACAAAGAGACTCAACAGCAGCAGCGAGGTGGTTCAAAGGGTGGAAGAAAACGGGCATCAAAACAAAAAGTTGAAGAGCAATGCGGATGAGGAAGATGCAGAGGATCAGAATAAGAAGTCACCCAAAAGGAAGATTGTGCTGTTGATGGCGTATTCTGGGAAAGGCTACCATGGGATGCAAGTATGTAGTTTGGCAAAGCAACATATTCAGCTTTTTTTTTGTTTTGGAGTCTGTTAGGTTTATAACTGTAGTCACAGTGCCTGGGTAGGGAAACAGTTGAGCATTTGCAGTGTGAAAAGCTGGGGAGGAACAGTGTATGAATGGATTCAAATTTTTAACTTAATTTTAAAAAGTCAGTGGTGCATCTCTGATGACTGTAGGGACTGTGCTTTGTCATAGCACCAGACCTGGCCCTGCAGGGTGGTCTGTGGCTCAGAGCTGGCAGCGAGAGGGTGATCCTGCTCCATCTGCTGCTCCTCTCCACGTACTGCAAGCTCCATACGCCATCCATATGCACACTTAAGGAATACTTCAGAAGCTCCAAGGAATGACTGACAGTCTTGCACACAGACAGGGAAGGGAGCCTTTCATGCTTATACAACAAAGGAGGTTTGTTCACCAGCAGTAAACCTCAAGCTTACAGGCACATCAGGTGAACTGAGCCAAAGAACACAATCTTACTTCTAGAAGCAGAATTTGCAGAGGCTGGGTTTGGAGCAGCAGCTGTTAACTTGCAGGCGCTGGGACAGTATTTCACTGGTGCTGTTTCATGCAGTTGAAGGTATTGTCAAAAAACTCCGGAAGTGTTGCATGGTAAAATTAGAATTGAACCTTTATTTGCCGTAACAGTAACAGCTAAATCACAGAGATGCTTTATTAACACTCCCTGGTGAAACACAGTTGGTTTTGTTAGAGAATGGCAGTGCTCTTTAGACTGCGAAGGGAAGACTTTTAAAGAATTTCACAACAATGCCTGATTAACAAATTTTCCGTCTTCAGTTATCCAATTACTGTTTGTTCTATTCCTTATTTTTGCTACATATTGCCTCTTAGAGAAACGTGGGATCTTCACAGTTCAAGACAATTGAAGATGACTTAGTCTCTGCCCTTGTTCAGTCGGGATGCATCCCAGAAAACCACGGGGAAGATATGAAGAAGATGTCTTTCCAGCGGTGTGCTCGAACAGATAAGGTACACTGGGTAGGGACTGTGCTCTCCTAAACCCTGGGGTTTATACACCACTGCTACTGGGATGGACTGGTAAAGCACTGTCCAGAGGGAGATCCAGCAGCAAGTGCTATTCGCAGTGAATGTGGCTTGAAACTTCTCCTTTTGTCCACTGTTAAACGAAAGTACAAGCAAATAAACTTGTTATTCAGCTGTTTCAATTCTGCAGGTGCTATCCCAGAGCTTCCAAAGTACTAAATTATGTGGGGTTTTGTGTTTTATGGTTTTTACAGGGGGTGTCTGCAGCTGGGCAGATTGTATCGCTGAAGGTCAGGCTAATAGATGACATCTTAGAAAAGATCAATAATCATCTTCCTTCTCACATCAGAATTCTGGGTAAGAATACTGAAATGGGCAGAGAAAATGTTTTCAAGAGAAGCTTTCTCCTGCAGAGAAAAGTTGTCTCCTTACCATTGCAATTTTACTTATAAGTGGTTTAGTTTAACACACTTCTGTTAGATTGAAATTGGTGTTCTCTTAAATCTATTTTTTGTTTGTATTTTACTTAAAAAATATTCTTGTTGGTAGGAGTGATATCACAATCAATCTGTAACCTACTGATTGAGAAACCTAATGTCACTTTTAAATCCAGGCCTGAAGAGAGTCACTGGGGGATTCAACTCCAAGAACAAATGTGATGCCAGAACCTACTCTTACATGCTGCCAACATTTGCCTTTGCCCATAAGGACCACGATGTGCAGGAAGAGCTTTATCGGCTGGACACAGAGACCCTGGAAAGGGTCAATAAACTGCTGGCCTGCTACAAAGGGACGCACAACTTCCACAACTTCACGTCCCAGAAGGGCCCCAGGGACCCCAGTGCCAAGCGGTACATCATGGAGATGTACTGTGGAGAGCCCTTTGTCAGGGAAAATATGGAATTTGCAGTGATCGAAGTGAAAGGTCAGAGTTTCATGATGCACCAGATCAGGAAGATGATTGGGCTGGTGATAGCAGTTGTGAAAGGTTATGCTCCTGAGTCCATCATGGAGCGCAGCTGGGGAGAGGAAAAGGTCGACGTCCCCAAAGCCCCGGGACTTGGGCTGGTTTTGGAGAAAGTACACTTTGAAAAATACAACAGGCGTTTTGGGAATGATGGGCTGCATGAGCCACTGGAGTGGACAGAGGAGGAGGAGAAGATTGCTGTTTTCAAAGAGCAGTACATCTATCCTACCATTATCAACACAGAAAGGGAGGAGAAATCTATGGCAAACTGGCTAAACACCCTCCCCATTCATGACTTCAACTCGTCTGCTGTTGAGATGCAAACTAACAACAAAAATTCGAAGGTAATGACTGAAGCCATTATTTTACAAATGGAAGCTGTCAAGTTGAAAAGGCTCTTCCCTTTGTAACATTTTTGTTTTCTGTTAATGTGCTGTGGAAGATGACAGTCATCTGGAGTATGAAATGTGTATAATCTTTTCTGTCTCTGTGCACTTGATGATAGTGGAATGAACTGTACAAAGAGTTGGTTTTGCAGGGTTTTACAGGGAGCGGTTGACGAGGGAGGAAGGAAAGCTTTAAGCACAAGCAATTTGCATAATCATAAACTGGCAACAAATTATGGACACATTGCCAGCCTTTGCTGTTGTGAAACTGTTTGGGGGTCTAGGTTTCAGGTTGACAATTTTGCTTTAAATACCTGCTGGCTTTTTGTGCCAACAGGAACTCCTGTGAGCTGTAACAACAAAGGTGTAGAATACATTTTCACCAAAATGGAAATTTCAGTTAAAGGCTGGCAAGTCATGAAGGATGAATGATGGGCAGGGCTAAAATATCTTTGTAGTGCAACTCAGAAGAAAATAATGACCTTTTTTCATTTAACAGAGTCCTTAAAATTAGCTTTATTTTGTGTAGCAAATGGAGAATATTAGGTTTAATTATGTCTCTGCCATTTTTTTGCTTGAGTTCAAGAGTTTCAACACATAATATAAAACTTACAGCCTTGTTGAATAGCACAAGCAAGATACCATAAATTCCTCAGGGTTATTTTTGTACTTGTGATAATTTTTTTTCTGAATTCTGGAGCTGTGAGGGGGGTGTTTGTGACAGGAGGCCACGGCAAAAGCCACTTTAGCTTGGTTAAATGAGACCCAGAGAGACCTTGTGGCTCGCAGTCCTTTACCTGGTGATGCTGGCAGGACTTGGTGCTGCCAGGTTCCCAACCCCTGACATATTCCTGGCAGGATGCAGGTTCTGCTCCCTGCAGATAAACCCGACCAAGTTTGGGTTTGGCATCCCAGTTAGCACAAGCTGTGTGGGAAGGATAAATAAGGCATGAGATGACAGACTCTGCTGAGATTTTGCAGGCTGTTTGCACTTCAGTGAGCTGTGCTTGCTGGTATGAAGTCAACTGTGTGAGTTGGAATTTGTTTTGTAGTAGGATATTAAACTGCCAGTGTTAAATTTGTGGGATTCGGTGTTTTCAGCAAGTGGTGGTGAGGGAAGAAAGAAGGAGTAGCTACAGACATGTAGTCTATAGACATACACCATGCTAACTTCTCTTTATAAAAATGCTTTGATATCAGTCATACCAGTTAAAATACTTGCTTCAAAAAAATACATAAACCCCCCAAATTAATTGCACCATATTGACCTGCTCCTGAAGGAGTGACTCCCAGAGAAGATCTCTGACTTCAGTTTCCTTGTATAAGTTTCTAACATGGGTAGTTTTTCTTTAGTACTGCTTTGTGCAACTGACTTCACTTTTGAACAAGTATTAGTGAGGCCTGGCATATCTGCAATACAGGTTGGACATAAATTCTCTGCAGCAGACAGAATTCTCAAATCTGGCTTTAGACAATGTAACAAAGGTAGCTTTTGAGGGACTTGCATAAAAAACCACTTAACTTGTCTCACCTGCATTTATTTTAAATATCGGCATTTCATGTTGCTATCCCACTTTTATGTTCCCCACATACTGCAGGTTGTAATTATGGAGTTGTAAATGTAAGTGAGAAGAAATTTCCACTGCTGATAATTGTAATCCAATGTGCTTTTTTTTGCTACAAGAAGCATCGTTTACTACCAGAAATTTACTACAACAGATGGGTCTAAGACGTTAAGTTGGGATCCAGGATTATTTTCTTATACTTTTTGAGAGGTTTAAAGTCAGTATCTTTGATTTAGGGTGGGTCTGTGGATGGAAGTGCAACACTGATAAACCATTTCCCATTTTGCTTTGCAGAAGAGCAGCGATCTCGAAGGCAGTGATGGTTGTGGCGATGATTCTGACTGAGCCAGCAAGTGGCTGGATGTGGGACCCTCGCTGCTTGCAGTTCCCTTTGTCTACAAACAAGTGGCCTTTCTAAATCCAAGAATCCAGTGAAGCAGGAGTTTGGGTGCTTGCAGAATGAGAACTGGGTGCCCAGGAGAAACTGGGTGGGGAAGACAGTGCAGCAGGAAAAACAGAAGCTTTTTATACCAC
Source organism: Gymnorhina tibicen (assembly GCA_013399875.1). Lineage (NCBI taxonomy): Eukaryota > Metazoa > Chordata > Aves > Passeriformes > Artamidae > Gymnorhina > Gymnorhina tibicen. The sequence goes on along the minus strand of VXAZ01007126.1, from coordinate 2,023,933 downwards.
TGATCGATTCACCTGACTGATATACTTGAAAACAGTGCAGTGAGAAAGCAGCTTTCTAAAAGAAATGCGGGATATCTTAATTGCTATTTGAATAATGTTTTTATTATGTTTACTTGGAAAATAGTATTTTAAATATGTGTAATCTCTACATAAAGGTGGGGCAAATAATTTTAATATACTCTTTTTTTAAGTTACGACTTCATGAGCTTTTGGGGTTTTTTTTAATCATTTACCTTTGTTTAAAGTGAATCTCTAAACACCATTAAGCTTATTTTCCATGTTATCCATGGTTTTCCTATGGAATAACATGCATGACCCTGAGTTTAACTCAGTTAGTTAGAGTGTGGTGCTAAAAATGCCAGGGTTGTGGTTTCAATCCCTTTATGGGCCATTCACTTGAGAGTTGGACTCAGTGATCCCTGTGGGGCCCTTCCAACTCAGAATACTCTGTGATTTAGAAATGATGGGTTCGGAGCTCATTAGCATGCTGACTGCTGTGAACTCTTTTGGTATTGAAACAAATTTCTGTGTTTTCTAGAGCTTTTCAGGTCTGAAAGAAATTACTCCCTACTCAGTGAGAGGGCTTCAGTTTGGAATGTGGACTGAACCATGCATTCCAAGATGAGACCTTTTCTGTGGGAGGTGTCATCCTCCCAGCATTGCCCTCCTGCTTGGGCAGGTTCAAGGATATAAATCCACAGCTCCATGTGTGGTTGGGCCTTCTCTGCCTGAAGTGTAACCCAGAAATCCTTTTGAGCCATCTCTGGGATCCAGTTGAATTGACTTGGCATGTGTGAAAGAAATGGTGCTGAATTCTTCTGGGTTTTAATCAAGCCTGGATGTGTGAACTCTTCAATCCCATCAAGCTGCTCAGAACAGGGAATGTGTGCAATGATATGGGAAGCACATGTCTGAGCACTGCCATCCTCTGGGAATCAATTTTCATTTTCTGTGTTTTCAGGAATTGTGTGCTCTGGAGTTCGTGCTCCTTTTTCCCATCAGTGGTTTAACTTCTGGTTTTTGTTTCCAACTCTCCGTGGAGGTGGCAGAAGAAATGACGCCCTCCTGCCTTAACAGCCTGCAGAACACTACTGAAGGGTTGGAACAAGACTCCAAGCATTTGGATATTGGTACAAGTGCTTGATAGCTTCCCTAGCTCCATCTGTGTGGGGACTTGCTTTGTAATACGGGACTTACTGAAGATGAGGAGCCAACTCTTTGTTCCCACGTTTAGTGGGTTTTGGCCAAAGCCTTTAATTTTATGGTTCTTTCTGGAATTATTATTTTGGTTTTGCAGGGTTTTTTTGGGTTGGTGGGGATTTTGGGGGATTTATTTGGGGCACAGCTGTCCTTTACAAAAGGATTCTCATGTTCATTTTATCTGGGTTTTCTTTAGAGCTTTTTATTTTAGCATGAAGACCTTGCTCGATTTTATGAGAGCAAGCATGTAGAAGTGCTCTGGAGAGGGTCTCTGCCTGGATTTTTATTTATATCCCTTGTTGGTCCATACTATTGACCTACTCTGCGTTATCTTCTATCCGAAGCTCCATCTTTCCATGCCTTTCAATCTGAAAAAAAATTACCTTTATCTGCTTATAATAAAGGCCCCAAAGCTGTGATATGTACCACAGTTGAAATCAAGGAGAAAATTTATTTGATAAGAGGAAAAACATTAATAACAATAGTAATAACAACTGCTTAAGTGTCGCGGCTCCCCCCTCTGTGCGGGTGGGACCGCCTGGAGGTTGCTTCCCCCCTCCCCGGTGAGAGGCCAATGGTATCGCCGCGCCCGGAGGGGCGGGGCCGGCTGAGGGGCGGCCGTGAGGGGGCGCTGCGGGAGAGCGCGGCGGGGCCGGGGCGTGAGGGGAGCGGAGGGGTGGGCCCGGGATGAGGGGGTGGCACAGGGGGTGCGGGGACGGCAGGGGTGTGCGGAGCGGGTCGGAGTGTGCGGGGACGCTGCGGGGGTGGTACATGGTGTGCGAAGCAGGTCAGGGTGTGCAGGGGTGGCACAGGGGAGTGCGCAGCGGGACAGGGGACACCCATCGGTGGCGGAAGGTTCGCGCCGGTGCGGCGAAACGGGACGCGCAGCGATGTGAGGGGCCGGGGCACCGCGCTCTCGGTGCTGCCGGCACCGCCGAGCCCCGCGTTAGCGCCTGCTCTGTGCCGAGGCAGCATTGATACCCCGCGTACCGGGCTGCAGTGTGCTTTATAGCAAGGACTATCCCGCCCCTCTGCTTTATGAAACGGGAGGTCTGGTCTTGGGAGGAGTGACACCAGACATCACCCTCCTGTCGCGGCTTCCGTCATCTCCCGTGCGTGTGACAGCCCCGGCCTCTCTGGGTGACTGCAGCCCATGAGTCCGTGGGCTGGAGAAAGCCTAAATCTTGACCATCCTGCGTCTTCTTCAAAGTACAAACATACCCAGTCCGGACTCAGGATGTGCTGCGGGAACTCTCCAGGTCTGACTGCTAGAGATAAAGCAACTGGATAAATCTACTGAGATGATAAAGAATTCAAGTGGTTAATTTGGGTTAAAAGGTCAGTGACGGTTGAGATCAACTCCCTTTATAGCTGTGCAGGAAGCAATTCTGCAACCATAAAACCCGTTCTGTAGTAAAATAAAGTGAGTGTAAATTTTAAATCAGAGGTAAGAGTGGACAGAGCTTTGGAACTGGTAGTCCAATGCACCGTTTTATTGATAATGAGATCCTTTATTAGGTTAACTTTATTTCAGTTCCAAAATAGTACTTCACAGAGAGACTCATAATTAGTTCTGACAGCAATTAAAAAAAAGTCACGAACTTTAAAATAATGCTGGTACATCTAGTGCATATATTAATGACTTATGATTAAGTGTAAGTTTTAAGCTTTGTAATTAAAGATAATTGCTTTAATGAGATTTTCTGTAATTGTAGCATTATATCTAATACCGATTGTTACAAGTTTTAAAAACCCTCTGGAGAAAATCTTAGAGATCCTAGTAAGTGCTGCACATCTCATTTTCCATACACTGGGTTTAAATTTGTACCCTCTGAGCCTAATTTGTTGCTTTCCTTAATTAATGTTGTTGCATGAAATTTTTCCCTTTTGGTCATTTGATACCCTGATAGAGACTGGTTGTGTAGTTGTCAGCTCTCTGTGGGATGTTGTTAGCAAAGATCTTGTCAGGTTGAAGAGTGGATAAGTACATCCTAGACTGGCATGCTGACTGAGTCACATCTTCAGAGCTTTCAGGCAGGCAGGTGTATTGGGGTGTGGTGGAAAGTTGTTTTCACGAGCTATGTAACAGGCTGTATTGCCACTTTCTTTTGTTGTCTTTGTCATTTCACTATATTCTTTACTGAAACTGCAATTTGTAAAAGTCTCTCCGAAGGTGGAATGCCTCCTGTCCCTCAAGTGGCTCTGCAGATTAGCCAGGAGGAAAAACAACAGCGAAATGGACCAAATTTGTCAAGTTTGCTTAGCTCTTTACCTGCTGCACACAGCAGGAACCCAGCTCTGCCCCAGCAGGTCCAACCAGCAGGCTGGGATAAGAACCACGTGCTTGTGGTCCCAGCTCCAGTTCCCTCACAACAACAGGTATCACACTTGTATATTATCTTGCATGGGGAGTGTTGACCTTTGTGTTTTGCGTGGAGACTTTGTGGATGGCAGAAATTATTACTCCAGCCTGGGGATAAAGGAGCAAATAATTCCAGTAGGTTTTGCAGATGACTTTGCCAAGGCTGATAATTTGCTTCAGATAGCTCAGCTGGGTATGAATCTTTCTTTACAATGAAACTTTGTGTTCATTTAAATTTAGAATGCTCTGTGGGTACCTGTGTCTCTCGTTTGGTTTTAATTAGTGCTGCAGATATACAAGATTTTTCTTGAAGAAAGGAAAGAGAAGGAATCAGATATGTTCTCTAGGGAAGTAGCATTTGTTCTTATAATGAAATCCTAGAAAGAGATTTAATTAAACAGAATCCATTATTTTAAATTTTTATGTGCCATTTTAGAATAAGGGGGGGAGGAATGACAATGAAATTTTGTGCTGCTTGTGCTGACTTGCCAACAGTTGCAGGATGCTTACATGTGTTAATAAAAATGCCAGAAACTAAATGTATTTTACATGAACTTTTTAGAGAATTTTGTCCATCTGCCATCTGGCAGAGTATTTAAATTCTGTGAAATTTCTCACTGAATCAGTCCTGCACTTCCGATGAGACTAAGGGGTACTATATTTTAGGAGGAAAAACAAAAGTTCTCAGGATTGAGTACCACTGCATCCCAGGCTTCTCTACTGATTTCTCATATTACTGCTGCCTCACAAAGTCCTTCAGAGACTTTACATAAAGCTGCAAGTTTATTTTAGCTTATATCAATGAATAATATCAAAGCTGCAAATTTATTTTAGCTTATATCGATGAATAATATCAAAATGCATTATTCATTATCTTTTAATAAAGTGCAACTTCAAACACTATGGAATGTTTCCAAGGACTGAATAATCATTTCTATTGATTATCCATGTAACATTTTAACATTTTTCACAGTGTCTGTCTTGGTTTAGTCTTGTGCAGTAGGAAACATAAGTTTAATTATGTTTACTTGAAGGAAAATGAACTTCTTCAGCGAATAACAGCACTGAGGAAAGGAAGTTTATGGTCTCTGAAACATCTGCCCAAACTCCATGAGGGCCCACAGCACAAATCACACCATGATTATCTTTTGGAAGAAATGCAGTGGATGGCAACTGATTTTTTTCAAGAAAGAAGATGAAAGATAATAACTGCCAAGAGAGTAATGTGAATTTGATATTTTCAACCAGAAAATAATAGGCAGCATTTTGGTGGTTAGGATGTGATCACTGAGAATCTGTGAGTTCGGGGTTGCCCCTCCACTGTTTGTAAACTTTAAACAGTACTCCTAAAGGGATTGTAATTATTTTATTTCTTTAGAAATATGCTTTTTAGATAGAATTGAGTAAAAACTTATAATAATTTTACGGTTTTGTTTTAAGGTTAATGTGTCAGGGTAGGAATAGATGGGTCTGGAATGCCAGTTCTACAAAGGCAAATGTTTTAATTACAAGCATTGAATTAACTGCAGAGCTTGTCATTTGAGGGTGCTGCCCTGTTTGTGACTCCTGGTAACATGAGCATAATGCTCTATTTCCATGGTGTGGGTTGTTGGAACCTTTTAAAGTAACGGCAGCTGCTCTCTGCGAAGTCACATGACACGTGGCTCTTCCACGTTCCACTTTAATTCTGCCATCAGCTGTGAGCTTTTTAAACATTCTCAGATACTGTGGTATTATTACCATTGGTTTTTTTTAACTGCGGCTGAATAATAGTAAAATATTTCTCTACTTTGTGGGTTTTTTTTCTTTAACTTAAGCACACAGACTGGTCTCTCTTTGATGTGACTGGGATGGAAACCAAATTACTTGCTATGAAGCACAAATGCTGCCAAAACTGAAGGTAAGTGGAAAGCTTGTTGAAGAGATCTACTGCTCCCCTTCATCATCCCGACTTGAGCTGGGGAAACTCAAACCAAATAGGTATGTAGGGTTCAGGTGATTGATTTTTTTTATTAATTTTTTTTTAAAGAAACAGGTGAAAATGAGTCATATTTGTGAGAACTGAGAGGGTTCATTCAGAATTATTTGTTTCTCTTGTTATCCTTTTTTTCCAAACTGATCACTGCCAAAGACTGTATGCCAGTCTTCTGAGGGAAAGAGGAGGGCTTCTTATTCCTTAATAGTTATTTTCATTTATGAAGGCTCAGTTTTGATCTTTCCTGCCGCACTCAAGAGTTGAAGTCATTTGTGGTTTTGACCAAACACTGAAAATTACTTCTGGAGTAGAGTTTCCTAAGAAGAATAATTAAATCTTCTCCGTCTAATTAATTTTAAGTTTAAGATGTACTTGCAAAACACTTAAAGAAGATTTTTGGGGGGAGGAGGGGAGGGCAGGAGAGGAAAAGGTGTTAAATTTTGAGCTTATTTGTTTTTTGCTCTTGAGTCTTCCCTCAGAAGAGAAGTTGGGAGGGTCCAGTTTTGAGTCTTGGAGCAAATGTAATTCTGCTGTAGAGCAATGTAGAGTTAAATTTTACAATAAATTAGCCTGATATAAGCAGAGCATGGTTAGTGAAGCCCGAGACAGCTTGTGTGACACGTGGCTGTGACAGGTGACAAGGAGGATGTCCTGCACTAATGTTATTAGGCTCTTCTGCCAGAAGGGAGCATTGGCAGTTAATGTAATTAAGGAATTTAAAGTGATGGCTGAAGTATGTATGTAAAACAGAAAAAGAACTCATCCTTTTGCTGTTTAGACATCTTTGGGTTCCTGGAAATAATGTGCACAAAACAGTTATTGTGAAATCAGCTCTTACAACTGCAGTGTTTTCGAAACCATACCCATAATTAAGGCTTTGCTCCATTAAAAAGTCTGACCCTTATTAGCATCATTTGGGGAGTTCTCTTGCTGTCTCCAGACTCCAAAGATGATTAAGGGGTATGGGAGTTCGTTTATTCCCCTTCAATGTAATCCTTCAGAGATAACTGGAGCATCAGAGCATTTGGTGTACTTGAATTTTACAGTATACTCTGTTCCTTCTGCATGTTGAGAGAAGCACAATCCCTCCTGCCATATGCCTTTCAGCTGGGTACCTCTTTCAGCTCAGACTGCTGACTAAAAATAATATTTTTGCCAGTAGGCATGGAGTAGGAAAGCAGATTTATTTTTCATTACAATACCAAAGCTAACATTTGTCCTTGTATCACAAGTGTCAGCTTTTCTCCTGCTCTCTTCTCTTTTTATAGTCATTCATAGAATTCTTGCATGAACTAAATTATCCTTATTTTCAACTTTGTTTTTTGCATAAGCTTCATATGGTCACAATAGATTCAGAAAAGAATTTTGAATTTAAAGGATATCCCAGAAGAAAAAAGACAACTAAAGGAACACCTGGACAAACTGTGCTTCTGGAATGAGCGTCGTTGTTCCAGAACCCCCCTGTATGGCAGAGACCTGTTGGAAACTTGCTCTTGGATCAGTGAAAGAAAAATCTCCCAGCATTGTTCTGCCAGGATTAACAAGTGGTGCTGGACTGGCTTTGGCAGTTGCCTTCCATATTCCAGCACTTCAGAGGTTCTAAGGATCCATTGTAGGAACTCGTTTTGACACTGAAGCAGCAACAGATTGCCCTGAAGGATGTTATTACCAGGTAATTGAGACAAATCCATATGCAGTCTTTGCATGAATTTGATGGGTGTGTGCTGCCCTCTGAACAGGGTATTTAAGTGAACTATAAAATGCTAAATGATAAATAAGCTGCCTTGTTTTATCCTTTTTGCAGGCTACATTCCTTTATGCTGAACCTATTTGCATCTCAGATGTATAATTTTGGATCATTCTAGGATCTGAATCTCTCAATAGTTCCATGGCAACTGTTATTAGTTATATAACAATTCTACTTTATTTTGACATATCTTGTATTTGTTGTGTTAGTACTGACAAAAAAAAAAGTAGGAGGTGTAGTAAGCTTATCTTGGTAACTTTATGGATAGTGGCAATTTCCTCTTCAGTGTTTTTGCATTTACTTGATGTCAACATAAAACTTCATGTCCTGATTTATTTTCTATTACCTTTAGCCGGGTGCTTTGTGCTTCTTTGCAAATATTACTGGTTTTGAATAGTTAATAGCCCAAGCAGTTAAAAATTAGTTTAATGAAGTTTTGATTTGTTTTTTAGAGATCTGTGTGTGTTGCCAGCTGTAGCTGTTGCTCCTCCTTGTTTGTATGGAGCAAATGCTCCTTACACATGTACTCATGGAATTAAAATCTTATCTCAAGGAAAAGAGATGTGTGATTCAGGTATTAAACACCCACCACAGGTTACACCTGTGTGCAGGGGCTTTCTCTTGATTGTGAGTGTGACCTGCAGAACCTTTAGGTTCTCATTTCATAACCAGGCAAGCTGGAAGCTCTGGCTGTCCTGCTTTGGAAGCTGAAAGCAGAGGGAGAGCAGGTACTGATTTTGACACAGATGATTTCAGTGCTCGACATCCTGGAGCTTTTCCTGAACTTCCATTTCCTCACATGAGTGAGAGTTAGTGAGTGGTGCTCACAGCTGGCATTATCTGGTAAGAGGATCTCTTACTCAAGCTAGGAGTGAAGAGATGCTCATAGTGGGAGGGCAAATGCTAAAGGGAAGTCTAATACATTTGCAAGATTCATTTGCATAATTTCCTTACTTATTGAAGCAAATTATGTATGTAGCTGTAGCACAAATATGTAATTATATATGAAATATGTCGGTCATATTACTATTTGATGAAGCATCTAGGGTGTTTCCAAGGAGTATGCCACTAGTTATTCTACATTTATGAGCAATTTATGCTTCAAATGCAGATGTTTTATTTCACAATAGCCATTTGATTAATTGCTTTGGCTTTCATTATCTCTAGCTATTTACATTGTTAGTACTTTAAGTGTAGTTGATGTTTTTATGTTGGCAGTTCCTCAGCCTTACTCCAGGGGCTTTTATTTTTCGTAGAGTGCCCTGGCATTGCCTGAGGATAAATTGAAAGTATGCTCCTTTCCCTCCCCAGTAAGATTCTCTGTATCCTCTGGGGCCTACAATTTGAGCAAACAGTAACAATATACTTAAGTTTTTCTTATTTTTTATTCCAAATTGCATTGTTATGCTTTCTGTCAGATGCAGTATAAAACATAAAAGAATACTTTGCCTTAAAGCAACACAAGGCAGCACAACAGAAGGGATTTGATTTAGTCAATAGACAAGAAAAATGATGGAACGTGTACAGGAATAACAACTCAGGTGTGCTTAGTCATAGGACACAATGTGATTACTGTAATAGATCTTTAGATTTTTATCTGGCTGACTGCACCATAAATTAATAGCTTTAATGGTAGACAGATTAATTATAAATTGTGTAGATCTGTAATGTTGGCAGTCAGGTAACTTAAAATGTTCACATGCTTAATGCAGGTTGGGGAAGTAATAAGAAAGCAGTTTTTCTGACCTTCTAACTCTGTTAAAAAAAGTTTGTTTAGAGATTTATTCTTTATTAATGTGAATTTGTACCTAAATTTCTTGTTTCCCCATTTTAGGAATTAATAAAAAACTTCAACCAAGACAAGTGATTCTTCTGTGCTATCCTTTCTTCCCACACTCCTTCCACAGGTGTCAGTCACACAGATGTGATTTTTGTTGTCTTCTGTGACATTGATTCAGATCTGCTGATGGACACAAAGACTAAGGGATGGTGTGACAAAATTGCAACAGGCAGAGATACCCACATATACAGGTGACTTTCATGCTAAGAAATAGTTACTGGTGTTTTAAAATCAAAATTAGAGAGAAGATGGTTTGGGGTGAAACTAGGATTTTGGGTTGAGGTCATCCTTCTAGTTTAAGTAACTTGGTCTTTTAAGATCCCTTCAAAGATTATATGATACTTCTTCCCTTCAGACTAGAGGGAAAATGAAAATCGTGTCCTTTCCACACTGCCTATTCTGTTCCTGTCTTTCCCTCCCACTTTCATCTAACAAACCATCTGGACTTCTGTGTTGGGACAGCCAAAATAAATGTGGGTGTTTTCAGCTCTTGATAAACAAGAAATGTCATTCTTGATTATCACTGGATTTCAGATCCACCAGTGATGAGATGCTGTTTGTATAGTTCTAAGATGTATTTGAAAGTTCCTCTCGAGTGACTGTTTTCTTTTCTTGGAAGGATGTGCTGAGAGCACAAGGAGTGTAATGGGTTTCTTTGTCTTACAGGCTTGCAAGTGGTAATTCTATTGAAGAGAGGCTGTTGAAAAAGAGTATTAAACATCTGATTCAAGAAGTGGCTGCTCAGGGAGGCGATTGTTCCACAGGCTTTTTATCTCAGGTACTATAACAATTAAGAATGCGAGCAGTTGTTATTTAATGATACATAAAAAGTAAGTGTTTTACTAAATCTGAGTCAGAATTTTGAACAGGTAGTGGTGTATTTATTTCTAGGCTTGTTTGGGAACCAGTGATATATGTTCACAGTTAAATTCAGTAGAAATCCTGAATTGTCAGCTCATATAGAAAATCAGAAGGTAACAACATCTAGTAATAAAGCTTGGCTTGTTCCAATGATAATGTTACCCTTTTATTGGCATTGTTTTAATCAATCAAAAGCAACATCTCCTGCAGCAGAAGGTGTCAAATACATCTGTAATCTGACCTTTCTAAACTTGATTTTAGGATGACTAAAAAATTTTTGACATCATGTCTTATCTTATTGAACACTTCAAAACATGTTTCCATAAGGTTCTTTGCTCTGAATATGGAAAAGAGGATTCTGTAACATTTACAGAAGGGAGACTGTCTGAGCTAAGAAATGATGTAGATTGAGATTTGTATGACTCAGGAAACACCATGGTTGCTACTCAGTTAGAACAGCTGGCCAGCTTGGTGGACCAGGTATGGGGATTTCTCTTGTTTTATGTAAACCTTCAGAAAAATTTAGTATTTACTTTCCTGTACAACAATCAAGTGGCTTCTGTAAAGTACCTTGGTTTTGATCCATTTACATCGAACAGTTCAGTGTAAATTTAAATACTGAAACCCTCATGGCAGGTAATTTGAGCTTGTTGATAAATCTGGTCTTGTTCTGAAGCATTTAAATTACCAAATGTTCTCTTCAGGGTTGTGAAGTGCATTGAACTAAATTGTATCTTGTGTTGTAAAACTGTTTCACAGTCCTGTGCTTTGCCAGGTATTTGCATTTTTTTTTTAAAGGTCTTGGATCATGTCAGTGAAGTGGTTAACTCTTGTAACTATGTTTATCACTCTCCAAAGCAAAATTGTTACATAAAAACCATTGCAGGTCCGGAGGGAAAGGGGAGCTTTGCATTGCGAGGACTTGGGGGCTTCTGGGGTCTTTTTTTTTTAAATTCCTCATTGCTGTTACGGTACTACACGAGTGTTTCTATGCAGAAACATAACTATATTTTAGAAATTTGAATAGCTTGGTATACAAGCAAATGTTAGTAAATAACTTTTCCTGACAGTATGACTGATATAGGTTATATTTATTACATTTCCATACACTTAGGAATATAAATTTCCCCAATGTTATGACAATATGACCTTGGATGTATCATTTTGCACTACCAGTATGTTAAAAATAAGGGAGGGGAGCTGTTAATACTAACTTCTAAGTGGCAGGATATGAATTGTCTTCAGTCAAGACTACTGCTAACTATGAATTTTGAGACAGGGCACTTTTGATTATGTATTTTTGGTACCTAAGCCTTCACTTCGTATTTATCCCAGAACAGAGGTAGTCATCCTCTTAGTGTGAGACAAGCCTATGCTAAAGACCAGAATTCTGAGCATACTCAAATCCATATGAATCACTTTGAGTTGATGACAATGACTACTAGAAAAAGAAGTTCCTCAAACAGGTTTCTGTAGGTTTAATTCTACTGTCAATAATTTGTCCCAGATTTAACAGTAAATCACTTTGGTGGCCTGATTGGTGAATTTTTTTTCTCCTATGCATGAATGTATTTTACAGGGGCCTTTCTCTTGTCAAAGGCTCTGTGATGACTTTCAGCCTTATGGTAAGGTAGTGTGTTTACTGTCCTCAAATCTGTGCTCGTGCTGCTGTAACGAAAAGCTTGAAGTGCTTCAGTATTGCTCCATCTGATGTACCAGAAGTTCTTCCTCATGTCCGGGTGGAACCTCCTGAGCACCAGCGTGTGCCTCTTGTCGTGCGCCCGTTGTCTCTTGTCCTGTTACCCGGCACCACCGAGCAGATCCCGGTCCGTGCTCTGAGCCTCACTCCTGGCACTGACAGACCGGGATGGGGTCCCCTCTCAGCCGCCTCTTCTCGAGGCAGAAGAGCCCCAGCTCCCTCGGCCTTTCCCCGTAAGAGCGATGCTCCAGCCCCTTCATCACCTTTGTTTCCCTCGGCTGGCCCCGCTCCCGGCGCTCCCAGTCTCTCCTGTCCTGAGGAGTATATGCCCCGCGAGCTGCAACTGTGGATTTTTACACCGTGTCTCGAAGAGAAGCGTCAGCCCTGCTCCCTGCGCGGACGGAAACTACCCTTCGCTCGGTCCTTACCCTCCCCTGCCTCGCTACAATAAATATAATGTTTCTGCCCTGTCGCCGAGCCCGTTCCTATCGCGACAGGAACCGCGGGCAGCCTCCCCCGTTCGCGCAGGCGCGGCGCCGGCGCAGGCGCGGCGCGGCCCGTGGGTGTTGGCGCAGGCGCGGCGGGACGCGGTTTGTCTCCTGCCGGCGCTGGTAGCGGCGCCCCCGCCCGCGCTTCCTGCCCGCAGCGAATGGAACCCGCGGCGCCCGCGGTAAGTGCGGCCCGCG
>VXAZ01007126.1:1722250-2011512 GCA_013399875.1 Gymnorhina tibicen | reverse complement strand
CGGGCGGGGGGAGTCCCCGCGGAGCGGCAGCGGCGGCGGCGGGGCCGGCGTTCGTTCCCCGGCCCAGGCGGGCCCACCGCGCTGCTCGCACACAAAAGGCGATCCCTGCTTCGGGACCTCCCTTATCGGCCTGTAATTAATTAAGTGTTTTCACTGGGGCCATAAGTGTTAGTGAGGTGCGAGTAATTAAAATAATAAGACCTTGTTGCTGGTGGTATCGTTTGAATCTTAATTATTTGGTATCGGCCCTGTGAAATAACCACAATACCTCGAAGAATTGCAGTATTGTCAAATCTTTTGGAAAAGGGGCCTGTAAGGAGTGCAGTTTTTCCCCTTCCCGCTCTGCTCAGGGAGCTCGCTTAGGTCCGAGCTCCGGGGAGTGGGAGAGGCGAGACCCGCCGGGATGAGCCCCGGTGCGGGAGCGGGAGACCCGGCGGGATGAGCCCCAGAGCAGGAGAGGCGGAACCCGCCCGGAGCAGCCGCTGTGCCGGCTGCGCTCCCCGGTACCCCCGGCACGGCAGGTCCCGGGCTTTCGGCCCCCTGTCGCTGCTGGCATGTGCGTGACAGCGCTGCTTTGCTCCACCTTCCCGGACAGCCGCCTCTTTCCCGGGGCAAGGAAGGGAAAATCTCTATCCCCGGGGCTTGGGCAGATTGCTGAAGATAGCGCAGGACACGGGAGCGGAGGGTTGTGATGTGTTCCCTGCCTGGGCAGCGGAGGAGCGGGAGAGCCGGCAGCACCCGCTGCATCCCGCTGCATCCCACTGCATCCCGAGCTTCCCAGTAGTGCCGTGCCGGTGTGCTGCTGCTGCCTGTTGCCACTTGTGACCAACTTGGAGTTAGGAACACAAAGGCGTGGCAGCATGTTTGTGTATGTTTGGCCTGAAATGCTAAAAATGAAAGTGTTGCTTTCAAAATAGGGGAGAGATTTTGAAAGGAACAAAAACCCCTCAGGTTTCATTTTCTCTTGCTGCTGTTTCTGCGTGAATCCCAGCCCTGAATCTACCTGTCAGTGCATGTCGTTGGAATTTTTGTTTGTCTGGGACTGAAATACAAAACCAGAACGTTTTTGGATTTCTGGGTAGCTTGACTCAATAAACGACATTTTAAATAAAATGCAGATGTAGTTAATTTTCATCTCTTTATGTGTTCTGAAGGAAAGAGAAAGCAAAGTTAAGCATCAAGTACAGTACTTTTACATACATTTAGATGATTTGGCCTTCAGTAGCTAGAACAATAAAGTTGAATAGTCTGTCCATTTTCATATTTTTAGTTAATGTTGAAACAATGGACTATGCTGTAAGCAATTATGTTTACAAGAACTTTGTACTAAGAGTTAAAAGCACCGAAATGTCAGGAATAATGAACACAAAAAAAGAGTGGATGTCTTTTATACTGGAGACTGTCGTTTCTTCGTTTCTTGAAGTTCCACAGCAAGGGAAAAAGTCCTGTTTGGATTTTTTTATTATTTGAAGTCATTCTACCTAGCTAAGGGGAACATAGCATTTGTACAACTATTCAATAGCATTATTTGCTAGAGAAATTTATGAGGGATTAAAGTGAGCTTTTGTTGTGCTGAGGGTTTTGGATCATGTGAAGCATTTTAAGTAACTGCAAAACCAGGATAACAGGGTTCTTACAATAAGGTAGTCTTTCTAGTTGTAACTAAATAGTTCCAGTTGCAGAAGAGTTTTTACCTTCCCTGAATTTCTGTTTTTGTGTATTTCTTTAGAGTATACTGTAAAACCTTAGATCAGTGAGAATGCACCATGGCAATGGTCCTCAGAATGCCCAGCGCCAGCTCCAGAGATCCAGGTCCTTCACAGGCAGCGAGGGAGAAGAACAACAGGCAAATTTACCCCAGTCCCCCGCAGCCTCTTTTGCTCCTTCTGCAAGCCCCTCTGCGCCGCAGTCCCCCAGTTACCAGATCCAGCAGTTTATCATGAGCCGGAGCCCGGTGGCTGGGCAGAATGTGAACATCACCCTGCAGAACGTGGGCCCGGTGGCCTCGGGCAACCAGCAGATAACGCTCACCCCGCTGCCGCTTCCAAACCCGACGTCTCCGAGCTTTCAGTTCAGCCCCCAGCAGAGGCGCTTCGAGCATGGATCCCCCTCGTACATCCAAGTCACCTCTCCACTGCCTCAGCAAGTGCAGTCCCAGAGCCCCACCCAGCCTAACCCGGTGCCGGTGCAGACGCTGCCCAACGTCCGGGCAGGCACTCCCGGCCCTGGCCTGGGCATGTGCAGCCAGAGCCCGACCAGAGGGTTTGTGGATGCAAGCGTGCTCGTGAGACAGATCAGCCTGAGTCCTTCCAACGGCGGACACTTTGTGTACCAAGAAGGACCGGGAATCGCACAGATTGCTCAAGGAGCTGCTGCACAAGTGCAGCTTCCGTCGTCCGGGACGCCTGCCACGGTGAGGGAGCGCAGGCTTTCGCAGCCTCACTCGCAGTCTGGGGGCACCATCCACCACCTCGGGCCTCAGAGCCCCGTGGCCAGCGGGGCAAATATGCAATCTTTGACTAGCCCGGGCCACATCACAACGACCAGCTTGCCACCCCAAATCAGCAATATTATCCAGGGGCAACTTATGCAACAGCAGCAGCAAGTGCTTCAAGGGCAGCAGCTGAGTAGACCCATTGGATTTGACAGGACTTCCGGTGGATTGATAGCAGGAGTTGGAGGACCGAGCGCGTTTGGGATGACCTCACCTCCTCCTCCCACAAGTCCTTCACGGGCCACTGTGCCACAGGGGCTGTCGAGTCTTCCTCTCACTCCTACAGCTAACACAGCAGTGAAAAAACAACCCAAAAAGTTGGAGGAGATTCCTCCTGCCAACCAAGAGACTGCTCAAATGAGAAAACTGTGTTTGGATCATCACCACAAGCAGATGGAAATTCTTAAGGAAACTTTTAAGGAATGTTTGATTGAACTGTTTTTCCTGCAACATCTTCAAGGGAATATGATGGACTTTTTAGCTTTTAAGAAGAAACATTGTGTTCCTCTGCAAGCATACCTGAGGCAAAATGACTTGGACCTGGAGGAGGAAGAAGAGGAAGAACAATCTGAGGTCATCAATGATGAGGTAAGAAACTTTTTTGGAATAAAATCGTAGATGAAGTTGTAGCACTGGGATTGCGGAGCATTAAAAAATGTGACAGTACATGAGAAATCATTTTTACTTGATGAAGTGTGGCAGTTTTTCATAAAATAGTTGGCCTGAGAGAATGAAGTTCTGCTGGGTAGTGTGATTTGGTGGGTCTGTTTGAGTGTGCCGTTAGATTTATGGATTTCAAATAAAAGAATAGAGAGGTGAAAGGAGCTTTCACTGCCCTAGTTAGTTGCATACAAATAAAGATGGTCTTAGTGTGGAAATGGTTTTAAGCTCTCAGAATGGTTATGACTAGGAATCATAGTTTGAATTTCACTTAACTAGACTTGGACAAACCAAAAAAAAATGAGCAAAAGCATTACAAGAGGTTAGCCTGACTCATTTGACTTCTAACCATAGATTTTACTGAAGTTCAGTGTTGCTGCAGCCAACAAAAAATGTGAATTAATCTAATTAGTGAGAGAACACGTGTAAGGGTCCACAGTCATGCTTTAGGTTATTTAGGCTGCCCTGGAGCTCTGTGGATGAGTTGCTGTCTGAAGGATTAACAACCAGCACTTACAGACTGGACACTGACAAGTTCACTTTGTTACGTACGCAAAGGTTTAAATTACTAACTAGCTTGAATTCACTGCTTATTAATGGCAAAGAACCTGAAAGAAGCTTGCCTCAAGCAGGTGCTGTGCAGCTTTTCCTGCACGTTTTGCACCATCCGTGGGTGCTGGAGCGCTGGTCTGGTGCAGAGCCTGCCCACAAGCCAACATGGCAAGTGGTTGCAGCAGGGTAGATACAACTTAAGCCCCTGCACCGCTCGACACTCATAAAATATCTTCTAAAGTCTGTGAAAATATCTGTGGGTATGTAATTGCCAGTTTGTAGAAAAACCAGTATTATGTAAAGAACCTCGTGTTCCTTTGAATACCTTTTGGAAATGAGGGCCTTCAGTGAAATTTGGTGACTCTTAGGTATGAATCATTAGCAATCATACCTTCAGTTGGAATTTGTGGGAAGTTTTAACGGAATAATGGCTGCAGTTTAATTTATTAATTGCTTTGTTGTCTAAACTTCTTAATTAGGAAAAATATATTTCTGCTTGTGACAGTTATTGACAGTTTTGAAGGAATCATTTCATTATATAGTGACATAAAAGCTAGCCTGTTACTATAATTTATTGACAATGGATATTCAGTATTTTTGTTTCACCTGGTTTGTGTTTTGTCAAATTGTTTAGGTGTTCTTGTTGGGTTGCGTGTTTGTCAGCTGAAATAACCAGGTATTTTTAACTACCATCTGCACACTTTGAGGGATCTTTAGTGGGTGTGAACTGTACAGGTTCATTGAAGTCAGTGGCGCTGCTACACTTTAAATGAGTTGAGGCTCTACCCCTCAGTGTTTCGGGTTGAGAATTTGCTGTACTTCGCTGCCTTCTCGTGGTGGATCCTCTTTTGTTTGTGGAAGCTTCTTGTCCCTGTAACTGCTGGAGAATTTTGCAAAGTGCAACAGCAAAAGTCTTAATGTGTTTTCAAGTGATGAATCCTTCCGAAAGATTAAGACATCTTTTGAGTGTGTTCTTTTTTTGTATTTTTTTGTCGTCTTCTGTTTTATTTCCCCCTCCCCCTCTTTATCACTTCCTGCTAAAGCAATGCGCTTCATCTCTTGCCTGGAAGGTTGATCTCTTTGGGAGTTCAAGGGGAGAGTGAATGGTGGCTGTGCTCATTGCTTAAATAAATGTTGAAGCTCTCTTACGTTCAAACTGTCTGTCATGCTAATTTGTTGTCCGTTAGCAGCAGCAATCATTAAATTTAAAACACACTTTTATATTAACTGGATTTAAGAAAACATTTCCGGTGACGAGAAGTCACAATAAACAGTCAAGGCTGTGCTCTGTTCTGCTATAAAAAGTAAGACAGAACTCTAAAAATGGGCTGTGCTCGAAATAAGCTGCACTGATGGTGGTTTAGTTATTATCCCCTCTTCAGTGAGGTGCCATCAGTACCAAAGGAGTGTGTTGAACAGTTTAAAAAAAAGAAAAACTTTTAAAAAGAAAATGATTGTCCCTTCTTTTTTTTTTCCCAAAATATTTCTCTCAGGTAAAGGTTGTGACAGGAAAGGATGGGCAGACTGGTACTCCTGTCGCTATAGCAACCCAGCTTCCTCCAAATGTTTCTGCTGCTTTTTCATCCCAGCAGCAACCATTTCAGGTACTTTTCAATGGTTCTAAAATGTAGTTTCATCCCAGATTTTTTTTCTTCATTCAGATTTGATATTTCTTAGATGAATTAGAATTTTCCCAAGAGCCCATCCCTTATCATCTAAACAAAACCAAAAAACCTTTGCAGTCTTCAAATGCATACAGTATAACTGAAGCCTTGAGGAAGTTAAAGCTTTGTCTCCAGGTTGCTGGCTTATTGCATTAACTTTCAGCTTGAATGTTTTCACTTTGGTTTGTTTGTCTTTTGTATCCCTAATGCATTTGGTTCATTTGTGCATTCTGCGTAGTGATAATATGGATTCTTTGTCTGTGGCATTGTAATTGTGGATTTCTTCTAAAATTCTTTTCTTTTTTTTTCCCCTTATGTATTAAAGGTTTTGAGTGTGGCTACAGAAGGTTTTGGATTTGCCTTTCCTGAAATGTGTTAAACAACTATACTAATCCTCTGACACAATTTGTTTTAAATAATTAACTGCTTTCCATTAGCTCTGCCGTAAATGTTGGGAAGAAGAAACAGAAGTGCTTATTTTTATTATAAAAGTCCTTTTTAACAATTTTTTTCTTTTTTCATGAAGAATGCTGAAGAAAGCCAAGAAATAAGTGTGATAATCAGTTAAAATTTTTGTGTATCAGTGATGATGCAACTTTTCAGTTCAGTGTGGTTTTATGCAGCTGCCTTCAACTCTGACATCACCGCATACATACCCTGAGAAGTAATATACCCTAATTCCATCTGCAACTAAAATATTTACCTTTTAGCTCAGTGATACGCTTAGCAGGTGTTACAGGGTGAATTACTCTGCTGTACCACAGCAGCTGTACGGTCTGTGCTGCCTTCATCTAGGCTTTGGAAATGGGAAGTTAAATGAAATACAAGCTGGGGTTCCTGCGTGTAACAAATGGGATGTTCCCTGTGATGTTGTACAAAGGAGTTGTGTAGTGAAGGGCATTGCTCTGAGGGCTCTTCCTCAGTACTGACATGTCTGTCTCCTTAGGTAGTCAGGCTTCATTTAAGCTGTTTAAAATACCTAATATTATATCAGGTTACTTATTGTAGTGATTAGGGTTATCATCAAGCTGTAGCTGCAGCAGTGATGATACTTTTGAAGGTATTTGTACCATTTCAGACCAGTTTCAGGGAAACTAGTTCATGCTAAAAATGTACGAAACTCTCTGTGTGACACTGACCTTTTAGCACAAACTGCTAACAGAAAGTGGCATTTCCTTCCATCGGTCTTGCTCTTTGCAACCGTTTATGGAGAAATGATGTGTCCCAATCAGCATCACCATTCAAATCCCAGTGCGTAAGTGCAGCACTCAGAGTGATTATTGTGTGCGTGCTGCATAATCATGACCTCGGGAGAGCTACATTATTTTAATTAAAGTTGGGACAGTTGTAGTCTAATATTAATGGTATGTGACTACAATTTATAAAGACATAACATGTCTGCTCTCTGAAGAGTCTGGCCTAAATTACACGGTGATAATGCAGACAGCTGGGAGGCATATTCTGAAGAAAATGTCAGTCAGAAATCCTAAAGTAGAGATACAGCCTGGAACTGTGAGTATGCAGTCATCCAGAGGGAGAGTGCAGGTGAAATAAATGGCATTTGATGTGGAGTTCCAAGAATGTACTTTCTTAAACTGATGTCCCAGAAGCATCTGGTGCAAATGGGACATAAACTGAATTTGTTAGTCAATTCAGTAGCATTTACAAAATCAGTTCTTGTGGTTTATTTTGAAAATTCTGTAAATGCCCAGGTCTGTGATGCTCTGCCAGACACTGGCTGTTGGACCTGAAATATGCTGCATGTCTGCCTCGTGCGAAGACAAATATTTGAAAATTTAATCCCTGCTGAGTGTGAAATGGCAGTGAACTGTGAATATGAGTCAGAGATTCTTAAAACCAAAATTTACATCTTAAGGCTGTAGCTGTATGCTGAAGTGGCCACAAATGCCCTCAGAGCAGCAAAGAGATTAAGTGTTATTAATTCATAGCTATTGATTGAGTCTGAGGGGCATGAGATATATTCAGCTCAAAAAGGAGCATTTGAAACCCAGTCATTGTAGGTGATGTTGGCTGTGATTATTAATACCATGCAGTGAAGCACTGAAGATGCAGGATGTCACTGCTGTGATTTATTTCAATACAGACTGGTGTTTACCTCCATGGGTTTAATTTACATCGGTAAAATTTTGGTTAAAATCAGGGAAGAAAATACCTGTGAATAAAGTAAAAGATTCTTATTTGAAATTATTGTCTTTGTATGTTGTCATAAAAAATTTTCACATTTGCAAACCCTTACTGTACCTCAACATGTTTAAGGCTCTCACCATCAGAAAATTACACTTTGAGAACTAGAGTGCTAAATTAATTAATTTCCTAGGATGCAGGGACTGCCGTACATAAAGTCTGTGTTTGTACTTTCTGATGGAATCTCTTAAGGTGTTTTTTGGGATAGTCCTTATTTTTCTCGTATTAAGTTTCATAATAGAATATTTGCTACAACATGGCCAAATATTGAGGAGAATTTAAAAATGACTTGGAAACTCACTGGAAGGAATTGGACTTGCACAGACACTGATGGACATTAATAAGTACTTGCCAGTATGCTGAGGCCCAAAGAGCATGAAAATTGTCATATACACAAATTTGTTTGCTTCAGTAATCCTGTACATGAGCCTGTCACCTATGTTTGATGCTGAAAGGATTCTCTGGGATATGTTTTTGCCATCATTGCCAATATTAAATGTAGTGATTTAAAAATAAAGTTTGAATGCGCTGTGTAATCTCACTGAAGATAAATTCCAACTTGCTGAATCAGAGCCCAGTGATTCCTTTTGCATCTCAATATCGATAGTTCTCTTCCAGGCTTGTTAATTCATAGTTTGTGTGCTGTTTATCCTCAGACAAAATGGATAGTAATTTCTGGTGAGCTCTGATGTCACCTTAGCCTTATGGCAATAATTGTTTCTCCTCACTGAGTTTATTCATGAGATTCATTTTGCCAGCTGTGCAAACAGGTACAAGTCCAGCATCTGGAAACCTGTAACTGGAACTTGTGTAACTTGGCTGAGGTTATTTATTCCATCTTCCCAGCTTTTTCCTGGAATATTCAACAGTAACGCTCACAAAGCTCTATCCTGAGAGTGAGAGTGGTGGAGACTCAAATAAGCTTAAACTGTTTTCAGGATGAGGATGAATTTGTGTGTTACTGATGTTTCACACAGATGTACTACACTAATGAAAATTTCCATTAATTAAAAGAAAAAAGTAACAAAAAATCCTGGGCAAGTTTATTTTTTACATATCCCATTTCCCTGAGTTTGGTATCACTTAACAAAACGTAGGTGTGCATTATATATAACCAACTTCATCACTGTAAAATTTAAACTCAACGGAGAGTAGCTGTGCATTGTGGACTACTAAAACTTCATAGCAGATATTGAATGAGTCTTGTTTCCTTTGTTGTACAGCTGTTCTGAAGGACTCGTTCTGTGCTGGCCTCCTTAGATCCGTTTGTAAATTCTCTCCTGGTGTTAGACCATCTGCAGATTGAACTTCTGTGATTTGTTTTCTTTCCCCTGTAGCAAACGCATACAGGGACTCCAGGGACGGGGACTGTGAGCACCATAGAGATTGAAGCTTTTAAGAGACAGCAGCAGGCCCTTGCACCAGCAGGTATGTTCCACAGGCACAATTCCACTTCAGTTCTCTTTTCTTTCCAAACAGTGATCGGAGCCCACTGTTCTGTAACTCTTGAAATACATTTTTGCCTCACCTTGGATCGCCAGATCCGTAGGACCATCTACTGTGACTGGTGCTGTGGGAAGAGTGCACTCCACTCCCAGTAGATAGGCCTGGATTTGGCAGGCATGGAGACATTGTTAGGTTGATTGTTCTGGCTGAGAAGATTGGAGATGGCCAACTTGGAAGTCAGAGGGACTCTGCCCCTGGAGCATGTTCTTCATAAATGCTACACATGTACAGTAGTTGTAGCTTTCGGAGCTGGTGTTGGAATCATGTGTAGTAGTTTTCTTTGTAAAATTGAACCCATTCCATTATACCATGCCATAAATGGAATTTGAATATCACAGATTCGTCTAAGAGACCACGAATTGAAGTGGGCCGTCATGGGATGGTTTTTCAGCACCCGGGTGTGGCTTCAGGAGTTCCTCTTCAACAGCTAATGCCAACAGCACAAGGTACTGTGTCACCACATGCCAGTTGCACATTAATTTAACAAGGAGATGTTGGTGATGGGACTAGAAACTTGGGCTTCCGGCCTGCCAAGATCCTAGTCCCACCACACACTTCTCCATGTAAATTAATACTTGGTATGCAATGCCTGGTTTGTTTAAGGAGCTGAGTGACGGGCTCCAAAGGTGCATGTGGGCATGGAAATACGTCACAGGTGCTGATGCAAAATGGCCAATCTGAGAATTCTGGAACTGAGCCAATGATTTATGAAAAGGAAACCACCTAATTGGAACATCATGACAAATTTTTATTCATTAGTCATGCCAAGCTTTAGAATACGTGTTAGAGTGAATGTGTTAAGAACTAAGTAGTATTTAGACTTGATGCTGTTTTTTTAGGTTAAATTCCATTAGCTCACCAGTCCTTTTTTTTTGAGTATACAAAATTTAGAAGACCTATAATGACATGCTCTTTTATAGTTGCTGTGCTCCAAATTTTAGTTACAGTCCCATGCATGAAGTACTTTGTTTTTTATTGTAATGGTGATTTATTTTGTGATTGTGATGTGGTATTTTCAAGTGATGGTGTCTTGTGGCAAAGTAAGTAACAAAACCACTCTATTCGCAGTTGATTTCCTCCTTAAATCAACAGAGAGCATTGGACATTTTGATCTCATCTGTGCCGTGTCTCCTCTTGCCCTGCAGGTGGAATGCCTCCCACTCCCCAGACGGTGCAGCTGACGGGGCAGAAGCAGAGCCAGCAGCAGTACGACCCCTCCAAGGGCCCTCCGGTGCAGAACGCGGCCAGCCTGCACACGCCGCCGCCGCAGCTGCCGGCGCGGCTGCAGCCCGCCAGCGTCCCCATGGCGTCGCTCCCGGCCACCCTGCAGCTCCCGCAGCAGCAGCCGCAGCTCGTGGAGCCCCCGGCCCAGCCGCAGATCCAGGTGAAGATCCAGCCCCAAAGCGTGCCCCTGACGGCCGCTCCGCTCCCAGCGCCGCTCCAGCAGCAGGTGCCACCAGCAATCCACGTGCAAGGACAGACACCCAACCAAGTGTCGCAGCCTCAAGCTACGATACAGCAGCAGGTATGGGAGTGTTAGTTAATGGGGTGGAAATGTGTTTGTTTCCATGGCCAGTAAAATCTAAGAACGCCGTCTTCATTTTTTAATTCCACTGGACACTTAAATCCTTTCCTTGTAAAAATGCAGGTGTACATTTGTTATTAAATGAAAGTCTCCGTTACGTTCTGCTGTAGACTAAGTATGGAATCCT
This sequence comes from Gymnorhina tibicen, assembly GCA_013399875.1. Classification (NCBI taxonomy): domain Eukaryota; kingdom Metazoa; phylum Chordata; class Aves; order Passeriformes; family Artamidae; genus Gymnorhina; species Gymnorhina tibicen. Next base: position 2,000,719 of record VXAZ01007126.1, on the reverse strand, counting down.
CAACTCATCACTAACCAGTGTGTTTCTTGGGCAGACTGTGACTCTGACACGACCATCTGCAGATCCTGCTCAGAGTTCTCAGCGTCTTGCAGCAAACCCACTGCCACCTACCTCATCCATCGCTCCAGCAGCGATCCCAGGCACAACACCGCCTTCTCCATACCCAGTGCAAACAAACAGGACCTCTCCAGCAACCAACAAGTCCCTGTCTCCTATTGCATCCAAGCCTCCTGGCTTAGCAGTAGCGGCAGCAGCACCTAAAACACAAAGTCCAGCTCAGAATGCAGCAGTGTTGCCACAGGAGAACTCTCAAGACAAGCTGGCTGAGCAAGTAAAGCTGGTAAGATATTTTCTGTGTCATGCTTTTACACGTTTTCTTTTCCTGTCAATTAATTTAATGAAGTGGGAGCAATTACTATTTTTCTGTGATTCTGCAACTTCAAGTGTATTCTGCAGCTTCACTGTAGTTCTCTGTACTTCCTTTCAAGGAAAACCAAATCCATCAGCGGATAGCAGAACTGAGAAAGGAAGGTTTATGGTCCCCCAGGCGACTGCCTAAACTCCAAGAGGCTCCAAGACCAAAATCTCACTGGGATTATTTGCTGGAAGAAATGCAATGGATGGCAACTGATTTTGCCCAGGAGAGAAAGTGGAAGATGGCAACTGCTAAGAAGGTACTTGAAAAACATTTTTTAGTGCAGAACAATCAATGTTAAAGTCACTCAGTTTGGTAGCAAAGCTATTGAGAGATATCTTTTGCTACAGATAGAAGTAGCAGATAGATGGAAGTAGCAGATAGATGGAAAGATGAGGCACTAACTTTTACCTTTAAGAAGTCATGTTGTCAGTTTTGGATATGGCATCTGAGACAGACTGCATTATTGTACAGATTGTGGATGCAAATAACAGTTTGGATTTTATTCCTCTGGAAATCAAATAGCTTGGTTAGGGACCCACTCGATATGTTGACTGGGTTATATTTAAATAAAAGATAGAGTTATCATGCCTGTCTCACTAATGAGTCATTTCCTCTCAATGAAGAGTAAATATAGAATTTTGTAAATAACTTCCATTGGGTGTGGTTGTCTGTCTAGTTCTTTTTTCCTAATCTCAGAGAGAAATGAGAGTAAAGACAGCAGTGAGAACATGGTAGAGAACTGTTTCCATAGGGCAAGAGAGCAGCACAGCAGGAATACAGTAGTGGAATGAAAATTCGTATGGTGTGAGATGAAATATATAAAATCTGTTAATTTACAATGAGCAAAGGTTTTCTGTGGATACCAGCAATGTTGCATCTTTTTTTGATATATTTATGACCAGTTTAAGGTAATGAAGAGAGCAAGTGAGGGTCATTAGCTTAAATTGCCATGTTGTTTTCTACTGTATATTCTGAAATGATGGGAACTCAGCAGCAAAGTATTTAAATAAGTGTATTGTTGTGTACAATAAACATCTGCATTTTGAATATAATTTAAATCTGGATTTCCATTTGTGGCCAATGGTAGGTTTTTAAGAATAGGAGAAACAGGAAGGGCAAATGTGAAATGATCCTTCCCCTGGCACTATGCTTCAAACTTCTGGAAGTCAATGTTTTAGGGACCTCCTGAGCTAAAGGTTGCAATCAAGTCAGTCTTATCAGCCATTGACTGATCTTTCACTCATGTATGTACACTCTTTTTGAACTCATTTTAGCTTTGGTCTCTGACATTTTGTGGTGTGATTTCTGTGACTTCATATGTGCTGTCTGAAAAAAAAGTTTTCTTTTGTGTGTTTGCTGCTAATTTCAGTGGAATTTTTTCTAATTTTTGTATTCAGAGAGTGAATTAAGAGTTTCCTACTTGATTGCTTAGTTATAGTTGTTGTATTTTTTTTTCTTTGAGTTTCATGTCTGTTGCTTTACTGGCATGGTAAGAATTAGAGATATTGGAGGTAAGTGCTATGTGTGTAAAGCTATGGTCAACATCTGGCTGCTGATAACCACTATAATGCTAAGAAATGCAATGATATGTATTTTGAGGTAACCTAATCCAGTATTTCATGGTATTTTAGATGGTAAGAACTGTGGCTCGTTATCATGAAGAAAAGAAACTTAATGAAGAGCGAGCTAAAAGGGAAGAACAGAACAAACTGAGGAGGATTGCAGCATCCATTGCTAGAGAAATAGAGTATTTCTGGTCTAACATTGAGCAGGTGAAGTACCCACTCACTAAGACCTGTGCAATTTGTGCTGGTTTTTTCATCTTCAGTAGTTTATTTGTAAAGTAAAAGTGCTTTATTAGACTTGCTCTGCATTTCAGGTTGTTGAAATTAAACTGCAAATTGAATTTCAAGAGAAAAGGAAAAAAGCTTTGAATTTAAAGAGATTTTCAAGGAAAGGTAATTGTATTCCATTTCATAAGAAATACAGTCTGAATTCTGATGTTACTGTTTTATGTAATTTCACTCAGTGCAGGTTAATCTCGTTGGCAATAAAATTGTGAGTTACTAATAATAGGTTGTGAATAGATCTGAATGATGAGTTATGGGGTTTTTATGGTTTTGTGCTGGATTTTGTTAATAATTCTTGTGTTTTGCTTTGAATACGTTTAAAAGTTCATATAAGAAATGTAAAATTGCTAAGTGATGAATGTGTACATCAAGTGTAATAATTTTTCAGGTAAGGATACAAAAGAAGACCTTTATTTGGAAAAAGAAAGTGAAATGGTAAGTCTTTCTGTTTTTTGAAAAACTCTTCAGATTAGTTTAAAAGTGACTACATATGTGAAAAAGTTTTGGTAAAGGTGAATTGTTTTTTAAATACATGGTGATGATAAGTAGATTTCACTGTAGTTACTGACAACTGAATATTCAGTCACAAGCACAAATAGAATATTTTTTTCTGGTTGGGAAGCAGATTATGGTTGATACGTGGCTTTAGTGGCTGTGAATCATTCATTCTGAGTTTGAAGACCAAAAAGCTGTACAAATTAATTGCCACGCCTGGGCAGGAGTTTCATCTGCAGTAGCCAAGGGTAGACTTTGTGGGGCATGAAATAGGTTCTCAGGTGTTCAGCAGAGATTTATCTGTTGAAAGATGAAGGTGTATGTTACAGAATGGATCAAACTGAGTGAAACTTGGATATCTTCTTCCTTGGATGAAATGTGTGCTAGGAATCCTTGGCTGTGTTTTTGCAATTGGAAAAAAATGGACAAGGGATAGTTCTGAGGCCCTGAGCCATCTGTCGTGGCACAGCTGATGCCCATGTGCTGAAATACTCCCCCTCCACCAAACAGAATGCCTGCATCTGAATTTCCTGCTAGGAACAAGCCTTAGCATTTGTTATCAGCCGAGCTGTGGCCCAACACTGGCTGTGAGAGTTAACTGGCACAGGCTAAACAATTCTACAGAGTGCACTGGACAGCTGAGGCAATTGTAGGCCTGTGCCATCTCCCTGTTTTACTGACTAGTGAAAAAATTTAGTCCTTGAGCCAGCCTAGGTAAAAGTTTTGTACCACAGCTGGACCTGGATGATTTGACCCATGAGCACTGGAAGTGGCTGACTGCAGACTCTCATCAATTCAAAAGCAGAGTTTGTTTTTGCATGACCAGGGAAGTGCTAACAGGTGTTAACTGTCTACCAGCAAATGCTTTTGGGACTGCAAGGCATGTTTTGTTGTCTTTAAAAAACAACCAAAGCCCCCTGCTTATCTTTGTTTTCTATGATTTTAAATATTATAATTATTTAATGCTAGGGGGGTTCATCATCTGGAAGGAAAAGAAAGGCAAGCACGTCTTTGACTGATGAGGAAGGTAAGTCACTTCTCGAAATTTTGCATCCATAGCATACTACATAAGCTGAATATTAAACCCACAGGTTTTGTTTTCAGTCTGTTACTTCATGGGGGCAGTGCTTTTCACGAACCAAATACCAACCTTCATCTATTTCTTAGAGAGATTAGATAGTCAATTAAATAGTAAATTATCCCTAGAAGAGCTTCAGTGAAAAGTTGAAAACAACATTTTCTTTGAAATTATACGGCCATTGTTATTGGTGAATTTTAATTCTTTCTGTCCTCATTCCTTTGTTTATTAAGCCTTACTAATGGTCTTGAAGTTCTTTTGAGGATTTTAAACTGAAATGCCCATCTGCTTTGGGTCCTTTCTTGTGATAACAACTCTGTCATGTTTCTGACAAAGGAACTCCCCTGTTTAAAGCTACAGAATAACCTGTGGTGAACACTGTCAATCAACACTTAACTGCCTTCTGTCTTGAGGCAGAAGTGCTTCTCTCCTTATCATTTATCTTTTAAGTAATACATATAGTTGCTTTCAGATTATCTCCTTTTCCATACATGTTTAATTCTTTTTAAGTCTTGCAGACTTAGAATATTCTGTGCTAGTTCACTTCAGGGGTATATAATTACAAGCTTCCTGAATTATTATATAATTTGAATTCCAAGATTTGCATTTGTTTTTCTTGTAGTTGAAGATGAAGAAGAAACAATTGAAGAACAAGAAGCTAAAGAAGGAAACATAAACCATCAAACTGAATTGTCTAATCTAGCCAAAGAAGGTAGGCATGTGGCTTGATTCTTCTCAGGGCTGGGCTCTGAAATAACAGCTAGAAACACACAGCAGTTGTTGTATTTGTAAAGAGGATTAGAGGTGCGAAATTGAGTGTATTCAGATGTTCAGTCCTGTGTATTCTGTATTAGTTTTTTCTGTTTGGAAAGCTGCAGCAGTTTATGGGATGATGATGGAGATCTGTACTTTATAAAGCAGTCCTAGTTACCACACAAGGTGGCTTGAGAAAAAGTAGTTCTCTAGTGAAGCACTGCATTAAAACCTTACACCAAGACTCTCAACCCAAGTTCTAGGAGTGCATGATAAACACTTAAAACCAGGGTTGTATCAGATTGAATAGGGACATTTTATCATCAACTTTCTTGAGTATCTCAGAAGGGTTTTGTGACTGACTTGGTAGGTCTGAAAGGGCCCTTAAGTGCTGATCTTGACATGGGGGGGTATAAATATTTGAAGATAAGGGGCTTTTAGGGACAGTGCTCTGGCTAGCAGCTCTCTCATTAGCAATGTAATTGCTGTGCTGAGCTTGATGTGTGCAAGGTACCCCATAGAGATGTGTCACTTTCCCTGGTAAAAGCAGATTTTTAGAGGCAGGCTGCCCATTAGGCTGAGCCTGCCTGGCAGTTAACATGCGGTTTCCAAATCTGTTTGTTTGGTCTGTTTGGCAGCTTAGTGGCTGCAGTGAACTGGCCAGTTGGAGGGATTATAGCCCTTGGCCAATCAGCCAAGTTGCTAATGAGAATGTTTGCTGATTGATTGGCCACTGCCAGCATGTACATTCCTACTTTAACAGCTCAGACAAAGGATCCTGGAGTTACTGGTTAGAGGGGCTGAGGTACAACTCAGTTTTGAAACTTTGGAAGTCTCGCATGGTCTTCCAACCACTCAGCTGGATTTGATGGCCATACCTTCCCAGCTGGGGGTTTACTGAGGGTTGTAGGGTGTGTTTGTAATGCAGTAAAAAGGAAGGTGTGAGAGCAAACTGCTTGGTGTAATGCCAAATGGTCTCTGTAATCGAGGTTATTAAATAAGTACTGCCATCATTCAGCTAATAATTACCTCTGAAGTTAACTTCTGATTAGAGAACTGGCTTTGTGCAATTGTCAAGAATGTAATGAGATTAAAATTAATAATATCTATTGTTTCAAGTTTTGGTATTTTTAAACTTACATCCTTTAATGACCTTCAGCTGAATTGCCTCTGGAAGATCTGGTAAAGATGTATGAAGGTGCCTTTGCAGAAAATTTTCACTGGCCCCAGCCGAAGCCTGACAGTGAAGAGGAGAGCAGTGAGGAAGGTAAATTACTCTTTGTTTATAAGAAGTTGTGCTGATTTACAAGGTGAAATAAGTTGCTTGGCTCTTCAGGACTCTGTGAAAAGACATTTTGTTCTAGGGGAAAACACATATTGAGTGAATCACATTTAAAATTTCTCAGTTCCCCTTGTGAAAAGAGGGCAGTGTTTGCCTGTCTTAAAGTCAAGATGTGTGAGATTTTCAAGAACAATACTGAGCCTTAGAAGAGCCTCTCTACACTGAATTAAACAGCACACTTCATAGGTAGCTATAATTACACCTCTTTTCTCTACTAACATGGTGATAGGTCTATATACTTGAAGACAGGTTTTAAGTAGTATGATAGGACTTCCCTAGAAGCTGTGAAAAGCTAATGGTCATGTTAGCCTAGCTGAGTATGCATGTCCAGAACATGTGCATGAACCTCAGCTTAGGCTGTTTGTATTTTACCTGAACTAGCCTGAAAATCATGGAATTCCTTTTAAAAGTTAGCTGCCTCCTTTAGACCCATGTCTGAATCCTGGTTATCTCAGTTCCTTTGTGTAACTGCTGTAACTGAAGTTCATTTCAAATGCCACCGTAATTCTTCTCTCTCTCTCCTAGAAATGGAAGACCACATGTCTGATAGGGAAAGTCCCCAGAAAGAAGTTGTCCTCATAGACTCCCTCCTCAGCATTGACCAGTACAAGGGCATGGACAGATCGAGTCCTCCCAAGAAGCACATGCGAGACATAGCGGAAGTTGCTGCTGCAGCAGAGATGTTGTTACCTAAAGGGAGCTCCAGGATAACAACAGCAGTAAGAATCCTTACTTTCTGCTACTCTGTGTGCTGATATTTACATAAAGAGTGCTTTTTTCTTCATCGTTTTGTAGCTTTTAGCAAGAAATTGCATTTTTTTTCAAGTTACCTATAGAATGTTTATGCTTTATGCCATGCTCTCTGTGAATTTAACTCAGGAAAATATGTCAAATTATTCACATTATAGGTAAAATACAACACTCCATCACTGTTGTATGGGTCTCTCAGAGAATATCAGAAGATTGGGCTGGATTGGCTGGCAAAGTTATACAGAAAGAATCTCAATGGCATCCTGGCAGATGAGGCTGGGCTTGGAAAAACAGTGCAAATTATTGCCTTTTTTGCCCATTTGGCTTGTAATGAAGGTAAGTTCATTTGGCTAAAAGTTTTAGACAGGTACTGGGCCAGCATTATCTTTGTGAATTGTAGCCTAGGGTCACTTTTTTTTCCCTACTGAACCATATCAGGCTTTAGTTAATGATAGGAGTAAGATTATGTCAGAATAACTTTCTGATACTTTGAGACATAGGGGTGCCATCTAGTCAAGTGTAGAGTCTGATCAATCTGTTACCCTCTAGAAATTTTTCTGGATACTTGTAAATTCTTACTAGAATAGAAAAGCCTTACAAATTGTTTAATGACCAGGACCAGATTAGTCATTAGGTTTCCTCTGTTTGTTGTTATTGGATCTCATTTTTGATGATTAATTTAGTGCAATGCACTTAAAAAATCAAGGGAGAATATAAGGCACATGCATTGTAAGGAGTCTCTTTCCAGTGTTCACTGCTGTGTTTCCCCTTCTGTAGGGAACTGGGGCCCTCACCTTGTTGTTGTCCGGAGCTGTAACATACTGAAATGGGAGCTGGAATTGAAACGCTGGTGCCCAGGGTTGAAAATCCTTCTCTACTTTGGGAGCCAAAGAGAACTTAGGGCAAAAAGACAGGTGCTGTGTTTTGCAACTCTTACACTGTTGTCTAAGACATTTTAGCCTGTTTTTATCTATATGTGCCTTCCATGGTGGTGTGATATGAGGAGTTTTAACACACTTCAAGTTGTTTTACAAAGAGATTCACACCTAATGGCTCTAGATTTTCAGAGGCATTTTTTGAACCCTTTGGCGTTGAGCAATACTTTCAATACTTCACCTGCTTTCTGAACTGAAAATAACTCAAAGACCAAGACTTTCTTTTAGAATGTTTTGGGTTGTAGTGTCTTTTTTAATGAAGAAGTAGCTGGTTGTAAGATACCTGAGAGTTCTGCCTTAACTTTTGTGTCTCATCTTTTCTTTCCTTTTCCACAGGAATGGACGGAACCCAACAGCTTCAATGTGTGTATCACTTCCTACAAGCAGCTGTTCAAAGGCCACACAGCCTTTATGAAAATGCGATGGAAATACTTAATAGTAGATGAGATGCAACAAATAAAGAATATGACTGAGAAGCACTGGGAGGCGCTTTTCAGTCTTCGCAGGTACAGAGCAGAGAATGGATTTCCTGCTGGCAGTGGGTTTTTCTCTTTTCATGTCACACAGTTCTCTTCTTAACAGAAAACTGATTAAAAAACCCCTCCTTTGACTTGGCCTGCCCAAATTCCTGAGCAACATGCACCTATAGAGAGATATCTTTATTTGAAACATTCAGGATTCAGAGAAATGCTTGAGTTCTTTTTGTTTCCACTATCCTAACACTGTAATTCGTTATTCTGTGCTCCCAAGGAGATCCCCTGATGTTCTGTTACTCTGCAATGATGAAACTAGTTTGGTGGTATATTCAAGATTGAAAAGATACTTTATCCTAGGTTTAATTTAATTATATCTACATGATTTTTCTGTGTATCTGACAAACATAAAGGCATAGTAATCAGACAATTAAAAATCTTCTTTTGTTCACAGCCAGCATCGCTTGCTTCTGATAGACACTCCTTTGCATAACACATTGATGGAGCTGTGGACCATGGTACACTTTTTGATTCCGGGAATCTCCAGACCTTACTTGGATTTTCCAGTAAAAGCACCTAATGAGGAGAACCAGGATTATTGCCATAAACTGGTCATCAGGTTGCACAGAGTATGTTGTCATTTTTTCTCGTGTGTCCTACTGCAGTAGTAATGCTGTTGAGGAGAGGGGGAATAAAAATACGTGGTTTGGATCAGAATTTGGGTCCTTTCTTAACACTTTGTTCTGTTCAGACAGAAAATCCCGCTGAAAGCAGGGGGTTCTGCACCAGAAGAGTGTGAAGATTTCTTTTAAAAATAGTACAGGGCTCAGATTTTGAAGCACGACATGCAGAAATTAAAGAACAAATTAATGTCTATACAACTGTGCATAGCAGTATGATTATATATACCATATGCAGTTTATCACATCAAATCTGTTAGGTGTGAATAAGTTAAGCTTCCTGTTATAAACTCTTGGAAGTGAGAATTCTCTTCCTCTCAATTCTGAAACGTTTCAGATGATTCAACCGTTTATTTTGCGGAGATCAAAGAGAGATGTTGAGAAGCAGCTCACAAAGAAATACGAACACGTGCTCAAGTGCCGTCTGTCTAGTCGACAAAAAGCCATGTATGAGGATGTCATATTACAACCAGGGTAAGGGCTTAAAGCAGTAGGTATAAAATGCCATCACTTTTAGGGGTTAAGCAAGTAAATAAATGATTGTCACGGTGGGAAGTGTTTTAGTGTTTCTCTGAAATTTTCCATTATGACCCGTGAAGAGAACGCGATTGAATTGTAGACTAGAATTACAGCAGGTGATGCTGTGGCCTTGTGAAAAACATGCATTTACCTCTGGAACCTAAGAATCGAGTTATGATGGTCGGGTCTGCTGCTGTATTGTTTTAACATTTGTCTGTAATGAGTAGTTCTTCCTTTTTTAAAACCCCGAGTTTCTCCTCACCACCCCCCTGCCAGTGGTAATTGACAGGTGCAGGGGTGAAACAGAAACAAAGGAGGGAGAGGGTAGGGAGCTGGATAGGCTGTGCCTGATTGTAAGGCAGCACTGAGTCTTTAAGTTTCACTTTTCCAAATTTACTTTTGGTACAATGCTGCTTAAAATACTGCAGAAGACTTCAGTGAAATCTTAACTTCTTTTAAGACTTTTGCATAACATAATGCATTGCTCATTCTTACCTTGCTGATTTAGGGACATTTCTATAAAAGCTGCACATAAATCAATGTCTTTCTGTATAATTTACTTGGTAGAACCCAGGAAGCCCTCAAAAGTGGACACTTCATCAGTGTCCTGCACGTCCTGATGCAGCTGCAGCGGATTTGTAACCACCCTGATCTGATAAACCCCCGGCTTTCAAGCTCCTCTTACGTATCAGAAACACTGGAATACAGAACAGCCTCTCTGGTGCTGCGAGCCCTGGAAAGGGATATTTGGAAGGTCAGTAGAAAAGTTAAGGTTTTTTCCCTCTCTTAGTGCCCTGGCAGAATTTCAGTACTTACTATTGTTTTCTTGTATGTCATAAGTCTACCTGAAGTTTGTTCTTGCTGCATCTCTTTTTTTGTCATAGTGGTTTGAACTTTTCAAGTGGTTTGTAAACAGTAATTTTTCATGAACTACTTGGTCAAAGAGAAACTAGCTTTGCTTTCATCATGCTCATGTTTGCAGGAATTTTCCAACACTGAAGTCACTCTGGGTAGTGCTGTGCTTATTGATGGCATTCTGCAATTTTCTTTTTGCTTTCAGCAGCTGAAGGAAAGCAAGATTTACTCTTTTTCACATAAGAGTAAACATTCTGTTACAGTGACTAAATTAGTACCCTTCTGTCAATCCATTTGAAGTACCATTATTGCTGTTATTGTTAAACAAGTGATCCCACTCCTTGAGATGATAAAAAAAATTGAATTAAAAGAAGTACGAGTAAAGGAGCAGCTGAAGTTTTTTTGTTTGATTTTATTTCCATCCTTCATATTTTTCTACTCCTAAATTAGAGTTTGGCATTTAAGCTTGATAGTTAACCTTCAAAGAGTTCTATTTAATTCTTTGGAAACTATGATATATGAAGAATTGCTAAATGTGCCTTGCTTTGATTTCCATAAGTGGCTAATGATGTCAGTTCTTTTTCTTCTAATGCTTAAAACAGGACTGTCAATTTAAGATTTATTTCCAAGTTTTCTAGACAATTTTGGCTAATAATTAACAGTTTATTTCTTAAACTTACACCATTTATTTCTAGTTATAAAATAAATATGTAGAAATTTAATTCAACATTGAACATAAAGAGGACTTAACTGTTTGGGTCATCACATAAAACAAACTTAATTTTCTGAAATCCCTAGGAATCGGACCTGTCTCTTTTTGATCTCATTGGAATGGAAGACAAAATGACTCATTATGAAGCACAAATGTTGCCAAAACAGAAGGTTACTAGAAAGCTGATTGAAGAAATCTACAGCTCCCCTCCACCACCGGCGAGGCCCAACCCAGTGAAGCTCAAACCAAGCAGGTGTGTGCACCTGCACTCCTTCTAAGCTAGAATTAGAGCAGCAAAACGTGGTTCTGTTGCAATCTTTACTGAGTTTTCTCTGCATCTCTGCTGATGTAATTCACACAAAAGCTCAGGCTTACCTTTGCATTTAATTATTCTCTTGCTTTCTTGTTTACCTCTGAAAATAGGAATTTTGTTTTTTGAGGCATGGAATTCCATTTGAAGTTTGTTGATGGATTTCCCATAGTCCTTACTTCACCAGCAGATGAGCTTTGTTCTTGGACCTTGTTTATGGCAATTGAGTGTTGTTCTGCAAAATTAACATGAGGGTAATTCAAGACTTAGTTGGGCCTACAGTGTCAGCTGTGGTCTCACTGTTATGTAAGAGACATACGAAGTTTCATAGCAGTAAATTTTTTCAAGTATTTCTCTCCTAGTGAAGTAGTGTTCTCAAAGTAATGTGGAACTGTTTTTTCTAATGCAAGAGAGCTGCCTGATGACCTGCAGCATATTGATGTCTCTCTGGAGATTATATGGGAGCCCTTTTTTTCAGATATTTTCAGGTATCTTTTTCCAGATACTGACCTAGCCTCTTTAAGATGTTTGCTGTAGTTCTGAAGCATCCTGCATTAAACGGGGTGTACGGCAATGACAGTTTTCTTTCTTGGATTTAGCAAAATCACTTTCTACAATGTTCTACTCAGGAAGTTTGTGAAGCGCCGAGTCTCGCGAGCTTCAGCCATCTGCGGGAATGATTAGCATCTGCCATGATCAGTTTATATGTTCCTCTGGGTGACAGAGTTTGTTTCTAAAGGCCAAGCTATGATCTTCCTATAGCCTTTGACTTCTCCTTTTCATGTCAGGTTGTTCCAGCCTGTTCAGTATGGTCAGAAGCCCGAGGGCAGGACTGTAGTTTTCCCAAGCACTCAAGTCCAACGCACGGTGACCACGGCGACGGTGACTCAGCAGGGACAAGTGCGAGGCAGATCCCCCATAGCTACGGTGTCTTCAAATCAAGGTAAGGGAGTCCGTGCCACCTTGCTCACCTGCACCTCTGCATAGACAGATACAAGTTAGTCTGTTTAATAGAACTCCTTTTCCCTCTAGCTTAATGGTCTAGAATACTAATGGCTTAAAAATACCAACAGACTAATTGCCAGTAAAATTCCCCACTAGTTTCTACAGTATGATCTGCCAGTGTAATGCAAAACTAAGCTTTGTGTAACCTGTTAGCATATGGAGTAAATATGCCACAGTTGGTATTTTAAACCCCGAAGATGTGTAATGTTCTGTCAAAGACGGGAATGTACAGTGCTTCTCTGTATTTATTTAGCCTTTAAACAATGCTTTCCAAGTAGATAATGTTGTAAAGATAGGATGGAGTAAGAGGTGTGGCTAGAAATCCCAGTCTGTAAGGAAAAAGCCGTTCTTGTAGCCGTTTGATTATCCTGTTGGAAGGTTTCTTTTTAATGCAGGTTGTTTAAAAGAGCGGAGTTAAAACCTCTAACAGCTTGCACAAACAACCCTTATTGATTGCAGCCGCAGCAGCACAGTTTCAGACAACTCAGGCTTCCACCAGTGCTCCAAGACACCAGCCCGCAGTGACCTTCACCACAGCAACTAGCGCAGCCAACCCTGTGAAACCGCGGGGCCAGACCTCTGCGCCGGCCCCGCAGCCGGGCCAGCCCCAGCCACAGCCACAGCCACAGCCCCCCCCGCACACCATCCAACAGAGTGTGCTGCCTCAGAGGCTCGTACTGACCTCTCAGGCCCAGGCACGGTTGCCTAGTAAGTGGCCTCCCCTTTCAAGGTTTCTCCCACCTTTGTACTACAATGAGGTTAAGTTACTAGGCACCCTAAAATGTGTACAGAATCGTTGTTTTTTTTTCACTCTTCTGATTAGCCTTGCTCAGTACGTTGCTTATGACCAAGGAAAATCGAAAATTGGATAAGAAACAATAGAATTGCTGTGGACATACATTAGCGGTGTCAACTTAATCTCCTATTTCTGCATGTTTCTTCTGCTGGCAAGACTTCCTTCAGACCCAGTGTTTTAGCTCTCTCCTAATTATTCCTTTCATGTTAAACACTAATCCATCTGCTAAAGGCCTCTCTGGCGGAGAAGAGCGTCGCCACTGTTAGGCAGAGAAAAGCGATGAGGCTTTGCTTTAAGGTTGTATGTGCACTGCCTATTAGCATGTGTAGAGAGTACTGAGCACTGATGTATTAATTTTATCTCTGGGGTAATGCACTGCCTTTACAAAAGCTGAATTTTCACACCAATATTTTTTCAATACCGTAAAACTTAATGCTGAAATGCCTCTAACGTTTCTGCATTTAAATTACAAAAAGCTTGGTCCTTGCCACTTCAAAGCTTTTTGGTTTGTCTAAATGCAGATTGCTTGATATAAATCATGTTTCATCAGCAAATTTCAGATGTGTATTTACTGTGCCACACATACGAGTATTTTAATTTCTTCCTTGAACCTTCCTTCATGCTGTTGAAAAGGCAGTGAAAATCACTTTAATGTCTATACTTGTTCTGTTACAAAGTGTCACATGAGTTTTCAGGTAGCTCTTAACTTTTTTGCTAATGAAAGTGGTAATTTCTAAAATGTTGGTGTCCTTACCCTTTAAAACAATCAGCTTCTTTCCAGTTTGTCCAACAAATATAGAAAGCAATACCTGCTTAACTTTTATATGACACTTTTGATGCACTAAGTATAATTATGCATGGAAGGCGCTTCAGCACCAGTTTACTAACCAAAGTGTAGAATTGTGAATATTGAAAAACTTGCCTACCACTTTGATTTTTTTTTTTAATGCCTGTTTCCCTCCTTAACAGGTGGTGAGGTAGTAAAAATAGCCCAGCTGGCTTCTATAGCAGGAGCACAAGGCAGGATCGCTCAGCCAGAGACCCCAGTGACTCTGCAGTTCCAAGGGAACAAGTTCACTTTATCACACAGTCAGCTCCGCCAGCTCACTGCAGGGCAGCCCCTGCAGTTACAAGGTACTTATTTCAACACGGGCAGTTCTCCATTACTCAGAATGCTCATGTTTTGATATGGGCACCGTGTTCCTTGTTGCTGTATGTTGTGGAGATTATTCCATCCCCAGTGGTTATACTGCCATGCTCTTCCTATTTTCTGTGTGAGACAGGGGTGCCAAGGTAGCTCTGGTTTAAAAGATAAATGCCTATCAAATGAAAGACGTGATTACTTTCTTTTTCTGTATTGTATTTCCAAAATGTTATTATTTGATTTGTTTTCACACCCATGCCATGCAGCTAAAGTAAGGTGAGGCGTTATTTGATATAAACTCCCTGCTAAGCAGAAACAGACAAAACTGAGAACATTCTTGGTTTGTTTTGAAAATTGTGTAAATAATACTTCAAGATTGGCGTGCTTCTGAATTTTGACTTAACTATTGCCCTGAGCTGAATGCTCTACCTACAATAGATTTTGTTCTCAAATCTCCCTTGCTGGTGGTGTGTGTTTAGGAGATTTAGGAGAATCTGCATATGTTGATTCTCTGTGGCCAACAAAGTAAATAGAGGGAATGTTAAGTGAAGATTTTTTGTTTTATTGGATTTTGTCCAAATTCTGTGTAAATACCTAGATTAGAATGATGCCCCTATGACATGGAACTCCACTTCAGCTATGAATACTTGGGTGTTTCCCTCCTTTTTAGCAGATTGGTGTAAGGAATGTGTCTGGTAAAATATAACATAGTTTGAAGCAGTAATGATCAGCTTGCAATAGTAATAGATTCTGCTAGAGAACACTAATTCTTTTCCACTCTCTCCACCCTAATGTGTTTTGAAATCCTCCACTGCAGGAAGTGTCCTTCAGATTGTGTCAGCCCCCGGGCAGCAGTACCTGAGGCCCCAGGGCCCCGTGGTCATGCAGACAGTTTCCCAAGCAGGAACTGTGCAGAACGCCCTGAATGCTTTAGGAAACCAGCACCAGGCAGGTGTCCCAACTTCCACCGCAGTCACGCAGCAAGGTGGGTTTTCCAGCCTGAGGAAATGTCTCTGTCTAAATATTCAATTGCTAGAATCACATTCATATGTAACTCCAAATTGTTGCAGATCATGATTCTGTAAGATGAGTTCAGGGCAAACGATGGGTAAATGATGGTTTACATGGGTAAATGATGAGGCAAAATCTTCCAGTTTGTACTTGATGTGCGCTGGAGTTTTAAGAAAATTTTTACTACAAACTTGGGAGAGCACGTAACTTCATCATAGATTTTTTTTGCCAGTTTTGCCTTCGGTCAGATTTTTGTGGGAAGAAGTAAATTTGAAATACTTTGTTAATTTTTGCAAGGAAAAACCAAGGGTGATTATTTTTTATACCGGCAGAGAATGTCCAATAATTCTCTCCATTTTCCCGCATTGATTTTGCTTTCATCTAATTTCTTTCACTTCTCCAGCTGATCAAGCTACAGTTTTCCATTTCTCTCTGAATGTTGCTTAAGTATTTGGTGCCTTGCTCTAAATGTGGTCAGTTCCTTGCTTAAAAACACAATCAAGATGTTGATCAAAAATAACAGAGAAATTAATGCATTTACAACAAAACAGCAGATTATTAAATGAAGATAAATACATCATGAGGAGTTCATTCCCTGAAAATGGCCATCTGCTGTAATTTTCTTGGAATATAAACCATTCCTTCAAAATGGTGTGATGTTCTTACAGTGTAGTTAACTGGGAAAACATCTGCTAACAGTAAATTCACAAGAGTGCTGCTGAGATTCCATATGATTTCACCAATTTGTAGATACACTGAGTTGATGTGTTTTCTGAAAAATATTAGAAGATTTGCTTAAGATAAGTTAAAACAATCTTTTCCTGAATGAGAACATTTTCTGTTTTCTGTTGTGCTCATATTAACATTTTCTAAATGTTAACGTGTATCGCACCATACATGACATTTTGAATAAAGTACAAATGCAGCACAGCACTTTGCTTTGTACAAAGCAAAGTAAAATTCCACTGATCTATCTTGGATTTTTGTGAGAGCAGTTAGTGTAAGTATCTGTCGGAGATCTGATGTATAACAAGGCACAAATTTGCAATACCCAGTGGACATTTAAACTAAAACTTTGTCTGCAACAATGATGTGCTACAGCTATGAAATGTCTACTTATTGAAAATAATAAATGAGAGCAATTTTCAGAAGAATAAGTATATAAACACAAGGTTTATCCTCAGTTTGTATTTCAGGTAGAGCTACAGTTACTAACTTGCCATCTGGTGACATGGGAGCAGTGTTAAAACCAGCACCTTTGCATGGACAGTCACAGGTACTCCATTTTTATTTTCATGAGGACACACAGCTTTCCAGAATCAATTGTAAGTCCATGTAATAATTGGAAGCTGTAATTTTCAAAATTGGAATCAATTAAAAACTTTGATGATTACAGAGTAGGTAAATAACCCAACTTCTGTCCGTGTTTCAGGTTGACAGAGCTGATGCATTTGAATTTGTAATCCATAGATAAAATGAATTCTGGTGTATAAAAGCAGCTGAGAGCTTTCTTGTGCTGTGATAGACAGGTTCTTGGAACTGTAATATATTTCAATTATGTAGTAATGCATAAATAAAGAAATCATAAATCTTTTTTGTGTTTTGAACACAATGGCAATTGGGCAAATTTTTATAGATTCCTAATCTTAACAAGTTTTTAGAAAAGATACTCAAGCAACTTACAAAGCATAGGGAAACATCAAGAATATATCAAAAGCTATGAAAATGTACTTTTAAAAAGCAATAGGACACTAAACTAAGGTAGAATTGACTCGTTAATCTGAATTGAATTCAGCTGTAATCTTCAGCTTTTATCTGAAATGTATACCTTTAGTAATTGGTCTGAGTGGTAGTTCTACTCTAAGATCTATTCTCTGATCCTAATAGTTTAATTCTAAAGAACCTCAGATCCCTCATTTATTGTGATGAGCAGCAAATGTGGTTTTTATCCTCCTTTTCTTGGCAAAGGAGACCTACGAGGAGAAGAACCGGCTCTTGAAGGAGCGCCTGGACAGGATCTTCTCCGGCAACGAGCGCCGCTGCTGGCGGGCCCCGATGTACGGCCGGGACGTGCTGAGTGTTTGCTCTCTGGCTGGGCACAGAAAGGCCTCCCAGCTGCCTTCCAGTGAAGGCAACAGCTGGAGGTGGGCTGGCTTTGTCAACTGCTGCCTTTCCTCAAGTGCCTCCGGAGGCCCAAGTAACCCCTTGCGGGAAATGATCCTGGGTTTGGTTCAGCAACAGGAATCTCTGAAGGATCTGGTTAACAGGTAATGTGTGGCTCTGCCTAACATCTGGTTATTTCTAAAACACCTTCCAAAAAGGCTTAAATTTCTCTTGATGAGCTTATTTGGTTTAGACTGGTTTATTTAACAGTAAATGATGTGCAGCATGAAAATAAAAATAAGTCACTTCTGTTTCCTTTGGATCTTTGTAATAAGTGTTTTCAGTGTCTCTTTCCTCATTTCAAGCCCAAGTTCAGCTGACCGTACTTAGGCTTACATTTTTATGCTTTGGATTTACTTGAATAGGTACCTGTTGGACCCAACTAACAAGAGTTAAGACCCAGAGATGCAGGCAGAAGCTAGTTTAGCCAAGACTGATTTTTATTGCTGTGCCTATGATTATTGATAATCAATTTATGTGTTGCTTTTAAATCGAAATTCCTTGTTTTTATGCTTTTCACAGGGCTCTCTTCGTGTTGCCAGCTGCAGTTGCTGCTCCCCCATGTTTGTATGTAGCAAATCCTCCCCCTTCATACAGTCACAGACTGAAGCTCCTTAAGCACAGCCTGAGGCAGAAGGCAGCTCCACACTTGCATCAGTTGCAACAGCTGACAACTCCTCACTTGCTGCAGTTCCCTGACCTCCGGCTGGTGCAGTATGACTCAGGTAAAGGACATTTGCTAACAATATTTCAGTAATTTCCTGTGTCACATGAATGGAATTTCTATATAAAACTCATTATTGGTTTTCCTGTTTGAATTATAGGAAAATTAGAAGCTCTCGCTGTCTTGCTTCAGAAGTTGAAATCTGAAGGGCGCCGTGTGCTGATTTTGTCACAGATGATTCTGATGCTGGACATACTGGAGTTGTTCCTGAATTTCCATTTCCTCACATTTGTGAGGATTGATGAATATGCCAACCAGGAACAACGGCAGGTAAGTGTGCCCTACCAGCTGCCCACTGGTCCAGCAATATGTGCTGCCCAGGCTTTTATACACTACAGCAGGGAAAGGAAATGTGCCTCGTTTTGTACTCAGTTTGAAACACTTGACTTGCTTTTATCTGTTTTTTTCATTAGGCTATAGTGAATTTGGTTGGGCATTTTATTTTGGTGTATGGTTTATTTAGTCCTTGCTTTTATTCTGTTTATCTAGGAGCTGATGAAAATTTTCAACAGAGACAAGCGCATTTTCTGTGCCATCCTTTCCTCTCACAGCCGTTCCACTGGAGTCAATCTTGTCGAGGCAGACACTGTTGTGTTCTATGACAATGATCTGAACCCAGTGATGGATGCAAAAGCTCAGGAATGGTGTGACAGAATTGGGAGATGTAAAGATATCCATATATACAGGTGATGGTGGCAGTCAACGTTTGCTCTGTAACGTGTTTTAATGTAAGGTTATTTCAGATAGTGCTGCCCTGTATGACCTGGAATAAAGTCGAAACAGTGCTGAAAACCACCTCCCTTCAATAAAAAAGATGCCAGGGTATCTTATGAAAAGTGGGGGGGGTTTAACACCAAGTGTAATGAGTGAATCATACCTGCATGGGTTTTGTCTATTAGTCTACGTGGAATTTTATAACTTTTCCTTTAAATTGTTGATTTTTTAAAAAAAATTACATAAATTATTAAAAGAAAGCTCTAAAGTAGAGGTGGTAGTGTGTTTTTTCCTGGGCCTGCACCATAACTAAAAGAACTCCCACAAATTATCACATTTTAAGAGTTTAGTGTTATTCTCTAAGGACAATTTATCTTTTTGTTTCTGAAAGCTGTTTTGGAAATGACTTATCAGATGATTTCTATGGTTTTTTTCCTTTTTTTTAGGCTTGTCAGTGGTAATTCTGTAGAAGAGAAACTTTTGAAAAATGGCACAAAGGACTTGATCAGAGAAGTAGCTGCTCAGGGAAATGACTATTCAATGGCCTTTTTAACACAGGTAAGGTAATATTCAGAATGCATTGAAACACCCGTGTCTCAGTGTTTAATAAATTCAAGCATCTGTGTTGGAGTGTTTAATAGCAGTTTAGTAGAAGTCTGTCTGGGCTAGAATTAATAAGGAAACATATTGGATTTCATGATTGCTTGAACTCCCAGTGTTGGAGCCACATTCTCTAAAATACCATCCATCTGTTTTGTTCTGTTATTTGCACAGTGATGCACAGATACCACCCATGACTTAATATATTGTGGTTTCTTCACCCTGCTGCACAATATTGCAGAGCTTGCAAGGATGAAGGTCTCAACAGCTTTAAAAATGTGAAATAAGAAGTTTGGGCATTTAGAGAGATAGGCTCTCAATTGCTGCTCTGAAGATAGATGAGCCAGTGACTGCACTGGTGAAGCAAAACCATCCCAGCTAGCACTACCAATACAGAAAAAAAATAGAATGCTCCCAATAACGGAATGTATTTCTCTTTTTTCCTTCTATTTACCAAGCAAACAATTCAGGAATTGTTTGAGGTTCATTCTCCTATGGAGGATTCTGGATTTAGAGTGAAAGCAGAAGAATTTGTAGTACTTTCTCAAGAGCCATCTCCAGCAGAAAATATTTCACCTAAAGTTGCAAGACCATTCATAGAGGTAATGATTAACACATTAAAAATACAGCTGTGCAACAGCTGAATAATCTTGTTTTATTTGGGTAAATTCTGTCTCTTTTTCTGATAGTTTTGTGCCAGTCATTTTAGTTATGTCATTTGTGACAAAACTTCCAAAAACCCAAGGCTGAGTGTTATACTTTCGGGGACTGTTTCTCTTGCTGCAGCAGAGACTTAGTCCAGAAATTTGTGTTGCATTTCAGAGAGCTACTTCTGGAGTTTCTTTCCATATTTTTGAATTTTTAATTATTTTTAAAATGTATCTTTCTGAAAGGCCCTCAACAGCATTGAACGAGAGGATGAGGAGTCAAATGATCACATTCAAGAAATAAGATCTGAATCAAGCATTGAACCTTTAATCTCAGAGCTCTGTGAGACAAAATACAATGAAGAGCCCTCACAGCTCCAGGAGTTAGTTGCTGTTGTGGATCAGGTACCATGACGTCCCTTGAATATGTGGCTAAAAAGTAATGTTTAGTTCAAATGTTCCAATTTCTTTGCAGTTTGACCTTAAAGCAACTTTGGAAGGGATGGAAGGGTGGTCTCCCACTGATTTAAGAAGATGTTAAAATGAGTTTTAAGGAGAGCTTTGATACTTCATATAACACTTATTATCCTCAAAGTAACATTTTTTCACTTTGATACTTCCCTCAGCTGACTCCAATTGAGAAGTACGCTTTGAATTATCTGGAGCTCTTCCACGGTTCAGTTGATGACAATGAGCCACGGTTGAGTGAGGTAAAACAAATCTTCCTTTTCCATGTTATTCTGTCACGGAACAACATTTATTATATTTTCAATATGAAATGGAAGTTTCTCCAGTGATGTGGAATATATTGTAGGCACTTCTGTGATCTTTTCTTGCTATACCTTATGAACAGCATGGTGTCTTACAGAGAGCTCATTATTTTGGGATTCTCTGGTTTAAGCAGGTGTCAGTTCTTAATTTCTTTTTATAAAATGGGAATTGCTTTCAGCCAGGCTCAGCAAATATTTGTTGTACTCTGTTGATAGCAGGGGAAAAAATTTCATTAATTTCAGTGAGCCTGTGTTCTGGTTGTCTTCATTGTTTAACTGAAATTCTTTGATTGCTTTATATTGATGGTTTAAAAACCCTCAACAAAGGCCAAGAAATATCTTCTAAATGATTGTGAAAGCATCTGTTAAGAAATTGCTGTAAGATTCCTGTGCCTGAGAATGACAAAGTTCAAGGCGTTCATCCATAGAATTACAACTTGATGATTTCTAATCCAGTGTATGTTACTGTATAAAGTTTCTAAGGAGTCTGACTTTCATCTAGATGGAACTGAAAACTGCAAAGAAAGCTTGGGAAGTCCAGCATATGAAGGAGTTAAAGGAAAGAGAGCAAAAAATGCTTTGGGAGGATGAAGAGGAACTTCTAACCTACACTCGGGAGGATGCCTACAACAAAGTAATTGCTGATCAGTCTTGTTTTTCTTAATAGTGTGTTTCTTAACAGTTACTCTGAGAATACCTTTTCCCTTCAGACTTCAGTTGGATCATTTGAATTGTGTTCTCTTTCTGCTGTGTAGGAATATGTCTATGAAGGTCCAGATGGACAAACTGAAATTATGCCAGTAAGTAAAAGTAGCACCAGGCGGCCTAAACAGGCTTTTTATTTTATGAAACCTAAAGATCCCTGGAGAGTTAACATTGCAGTAATTACAAATTTTGTTCTGTGCAGCTCTGGACTCCTCCTACTCCACCTCAGGATGACAATGATATCTACATAGATTCTGTTATGTGTCTGATGTATGATACCACCCCTATTCCAGAGTCCAAATTGCCTCCAGTGTACGTCAGGAAGGAGCGTAAACGACACAAAACAGATCCGTCTGGTGAGTTTCCTCAAAACTGTTCTGAGATTTATTGCTGATGTTTTTAAAAATATGGGTTTTTCATACCTTCTACATGTCTGGTCCAGTAAAGATATAATTGGTAGGTTTGAAGAGAAAATTTTTGTCTCACCATGACCTTGAAGCAGTGGAATCACTGGAAGGCCCACTTCTTATGGTGTGTCTTCTTTTTAGATGTAAAAGTGTTGTTAAATATTTTAGAAAACATTTAGACATTCCATTTTGTGAGTTTGGACAGGACTGGTCTTACTTTGTAACAGGCTCTGTGTAGTTCCTGCCGGTGCTTTCCAGAGGCAGAGGGGAGTACTCTGTACATGTAGGAGCATTTTGCAGCTCAGGAATCGAGGAATGATAGTATCTGTCCACCAATAATGCTTTATTTTTTGTCTTAGCAGCAGGTAGAAAGAAGAAGCAACGTCATGGGGAGACAGTTATCCCACCTCGTTCACTCTTTGATCGAGCAACTCCGGGGATGTTGAAAATGCGCCGAGAGGGCAAAGACCAAAAGAAGAACATCTTGTTGAAACAACAGACACAGTTT
Organism: Gymnorhina tibicen; assembly: GCA_013399875.1. Lineage (NCBI taxonomy): Eukaryota > Metazoa > Chordata > Aves > Passeriformes > Artamidae > Gymnorhina > Gymnorhina tibicen. Next base: position 1,978,355 of record VXAZ01007126.1, on the reverse strand, counting down.
GCAAAGCCTTTGCCAACTCTTGTCAAACCAGCTACTGAGGCTGGACAGGATAATCCAGAGTGGTTGATCAGTGAAGACTGGGCACTTCTGCAGGTCAGATGATACCTGCAGCTTCTGCTGTCATTATGTTTTTATTCCTGCACTTTACCTCTTCAAGGTTGTTTCTAATGCTTAATGGCATTTTGATGACATAACTCAGAACAGATTGCCTGTTATTTGTGCTCCTCTAAGGAGAAATTAAAGGCTAAACTACAAAATGTGTTGTTAAGTTCTATTGTTGTTTTAGAAACCACATACTGTTATTCAGATTAGTTGTGTTGGCTGGACACTGGATAATGCAGCTAAGGTTCTTCCCACCTTTGAGAGGAGAGCAGCACTTGAATAGCAGCTCTCTGTCCCTCTCGTACCAATCTCCAAGTGTTTCCTTGCACATCAATCTGCACAATGGCACCTTATGCTTGTTTATTCTCTGTGAGTGTGGGTGAACACAGAGCCTTAGCCCTGAGCTGTCCCACTGTAGTAATGGTGTGCGGGCACATGCAGGTAAGGGAAGGTTTGGAAGACGGCAGCGATTTGTCTCCTGAGACTTTTGTACCTTCCTCTGTTGCAGGCAGTGAAGCAGCTGCTGGAGCTTCCTTTAAACCTTGCTGTTGTGTCGCCAGCACACACTCCCAACTGGGACCTGGTTAGTGACGTTGTTAACTCCTGCAGCAGAGTCTATCGCTCGCCCAAGCAGTGCCGCAACAGATACGAGAATGTCATAATCCCAAGGGAGGAAGGAAAGGTGAGTTCACGTAGAATGATGCGTCCTTTTTTTTACCTTAAGTTGTAGAGTTTTTTTTCCTTATCTCCATAAACACTTGTTTTTTTGTTAAAACGTTTCAACAGTGTAAATAAATAACTTTTAAAAGACTTTTTAAATTATTCTCATCAGGATTTCCACTTATTTTATGTGATTTCTTTGAAAAGAAAAAGCACCTGAACAAAATCTTCCACAAAAGATCATCTAACTTTCCTTCTTATTTTACAGCTAATGTACGAAGCTAATCCTAAAAAGAAGACAAAAAGTATTTATAAGGTGTGCATTGGTATTCTTTCAAAATCAAATCTAGACACTGTGGTATTTAGCAGCAATGGAGGTGGGCAGATAATTCATATGAGATCCATGTTGAGTGTTACTTGAGTTCTGAAACATCAATTAAAATTCCAAATTTATTTTTCCTTTCTCTGTTGATACAGTGGATTGACACCAGACTTCAGCTTTTGGATTTGATAGATAAATTTTAGATCATGCATAAGTTTGTGATTTCACTTAAACTGTAGTTGGCATTTTTCCACCAAACAACCACCATGTATCTTATCCTGATGGTACTTAAGATCTGTAAGAATGAACTTCATGCTAGAGTCTAAGTGGATTACAAATACATAGTGAATTTGATGCCTGAAACACCTTTTAGTAAATGAGGATGATAGGACGCTACAAAAACAAATTCCATGACTGTGAACGCCTTCTTCCAAACCACACAGCAATTTAGTGACAGAGTTGGGTGGAGAATCCAGACCTTCTGGCTGTAGTCCCATTCTCTGACTGCTAAGGAGGTTTGTCCCTGACTGGCAGTTTCTGCTTAGGAGAAGCCAAATGTTAGAGTGGCATGGTGTGTGAGTGTTAACCTAGCTTTGTTGGGAGAGCAGTGCAGTGATGGTTTTGTTTTATTATCTTACGTGTGCGCTACGCATAACTGTAAACTAATGGGCTCTTGGTTTGGGTAATGAATTAAACTTGCAAAAATCTAAACTAAAGCAAAGATTCTTTTTCAAATTAGAGTTTGCCAGTTTGTACGTCCCCAAGTGCTGATGCCAGTGTGACCGTGAGAACTGCTCCTTATTTTGCTTTTTCTTTATATATTTCCCATAGAGTTTTGTGTGACAGTAAGTTATCAGTGACACGAGGCAGGAACCAGTCTGTGATAGATATGTTGGAGTATGTTTTTAAATAATCTACGAGCGCGCCTTGTGTTAAAACATAGACAAAATGCCCTGCTGGGTGTGTTTGCAATTGAAAGTTGGTTTGTTTTCTTTTTTTAGACTAAAAACAGTCGCCCACTTCGTACCAATCAGATCTATGCTCAAGATGAGGGTGCAACCCACACACAGCTTTACACTAATCATTTTGAGATGATGAAAATGATTGCAGGGAAAAGAAGTCCGCCTATCAAACCTCTGTAAGTTTACCTGGGATCATTTGATCTCCCTGTCACCACGGATCTCCTGGAAACTGTGTTCTGAATGGATCTCAAAACCCAGAGTTATTCTACACTCTGTTTCTCTGTTCTTGATCTCTCTGTGTGTTCTGTTGTATTGGAAACACCTCCATATTTTATGTGTTTGGGTCTCACTGCAGGAATTTGCTCTTTCTCATTAAGAGCAGAACAGCACAGAGTTGGGGTTTTTTTAATCTGCTTTATATCCGTTTGCCTGAATTGTAAACAATTTGGTGTCTGCTGTTTATTAGTACATTCTTTTCTATGTATCTTCCTGCAGTTTTTCTGTATTTATTTCATATTTACTCTGAGTCTTTCTTAAATGTCTGTCTGTATGCAGGCTCCAGTACTGATGGGAATATCATGAAAACTTTACCAAAACTGCAGTGTTATGTGCTAAAAGATGTGAAATTAAATACTGGTTTTAAGGTTTTTCTGTCTCCAGTAATACAGTTTTGCTCAATTTCAGACTTGGCATGAATCCTTTCCAGAAGAACCCAAAGCATGCATCGGTGCTTGCAGAAAGGTGAGCACTCCCCATCTTGAAGGATATATAAATTGCATAAAAGTGAACTTTTCTTCCCCTTTTTTAGGTTTCAGTTATTTTTCAATATTGTGTGTTTTGTCTTATTATTGTTTCTAGTGGAATCAACTATGATAAACCCCTCCCTCCGATTCAAGTCGCGTCCCTCCGAGCAGAACGCATTGCCAAAGAGAAGAAGGTATGGCCCCCTCTCTGCTGCACAAATGACTGCAGTAAATCAAAAATTAGGCAGCAGATGAGGTATGAGCACAACTGCCTCCTGGGAGGAGGAGTTTGGCAGTACAGTAGATGTTATCAGCAGCTGCACATTGTTCATGTACAGGGGTTTAGATAACCAAGGCCCAAGGTGGGACCTTTCCTTGGGTCTGTTGTCACACTCAGACCCATTAAACATTGAGGAACATCTTTTTGCAAAAGATACTAAAACATGTAAAAGTCTTGTTTTATTCTTGACCGTTCTGTAGCCTCATTTCTTACATTATTCAGAAAGAGCTACTTGTCCTTGCTTGTGGATGGTAAGTTGCTTGTTGTGCAATGCTCTAAGCCATAAAACCATGACTGCAGCTTGTAGTTCGAAATGAGTCGTGTAACTTGGACTTGGAGAGTGAAGGTGGTTTTGTGGGCTGTCTCTGGTTAGAATTGAAGGGGTTTTGTGGTTAGAATTAAAGGGGTTTTGTCTTTAGAATTAAAGGGATTTTGTCTGTTGCTGTAATTTGCTTTAAAAATAACCACATCCTGCTTGTTCCATGCTTGAAGACTGAAGGTGCCCCTTGCCTTGCAGGCGCTGGCGGAGCAGCAGAGGGCCCAGCAGCAGACGGGCCCACAAGCCCAGCAGCCCCAGGCGGGCCAGCAGCCCCCCCAGCAGCCCCCCGTGCAGCAGGCCCAGGCCCAGCCACAGCCACAGGCACAGGCACAGGTAGTTCAGCAGCCACAGGCAGTGGTGCAGACTGCAGTCACTACTGTGGCCAACACAGCAGTATTGGTAAGAAAGGGAGAGCTCAGTGCCTCTGATGTAGTAACTTCAGTTCTTCTATGTGTGCTGTATTTGTGTCGTGTTTTCTCTGGAAAGTGAGAATTTTAGGTCAGTATAGTGAGACAAAAGATATTTTTTCTTGTTTTCTTTCCCTGGTTATGCTAGGTATGTTCTGGTTTCCTGATTTAAGACTGTTCACAGCATTGTAGCAACAGGTCTTGGCATTCTGAGGTGGAAAAACACCATGCAAAGATGATTTTTCCTTTTTCACTCTAGACTTTAATGAAGTCTGAGTGTATAGATTTACACAGTCAATGAGAAGTATTTGTACAGAGAACTTGCAGAATACAGAGAATAAAAGAGAACGTAGCTGTAAGAACTACTCAGTTAAAGAGCTTAAAAACCAAAGATTTGTTAACCTTTGCAAGGGAAGTGAAATGATGCATCCTACAGGAAATACCATGGTGGTTTTACTGCAAATTTGTGCAAATTTTTCAGGTCTTCCTTTAATCTAGAGTCTGTTTGAATGAATCTGATGACTGGTCTGAGGCTTTTGTATTTAGAGCCAATCCAGTTTGCATAGTAATGTGTGCAGGCAGTGGTAGTTTTGCTTTGCTTGCTGAAGGGCAAGAGCACAGCAGCTTTTGCAGAAAGACACAGAGGATGTGTTCTGACCCACAAGCATTGCTGTGTATGAAGTGCTCAGGGATGTTCCTGTGTGAGTGGTTGTCTGTGGTGTGCCAGAATAAGATATTGCTCCCTTCTTCTGCTAACAGGGAAGTCCAGTGACCTGTGTTTACCACACACCTGGCTGGGCTACAGTTGCTCATTACTGAGGCAAAATGTTGATACGTGCATTAGTTGTTGTGATCTGTAGAGTCAATGAACAACTGCAGAGATCTCTGTGTGTTCCATTGCATTTTTCCTATTTTGTCACTTCTGGAATACAGCATTGTGTTAAGCAGCATGGTAGAGCAAACAATGCTCAGTTTTATTGTTTTTCTGAACTGTTACCTTAATTGTCTTCTAATTAGGCGGGCACCATCAAAACAGCAGTGACGGGGACGAGCATCCAGACTGGTAAGGAGACTTTATAATTGGGCATTGGAGGTGATGGGACATTGGGATTTTCACTTTCAGAATCTCACATTTCATCCTGTCTTGCTTTCAGCTACAGTGAGTGGAAATGTCATTGTGAACACTGTTGCTGGTGTCCCTGCTGCTACCTTCCAGCCCATCAATAAACGTCTGGCCTCACCTGTTATACCTGGGACGCTGACTGTGAGTAGATCCTGTCACTAGTTGTGTTCCTGGACTGATCTGGGTTGCATGTTTTATCTGCATATCTGTTTTCTTCTTCACCTTTCCATGTTGTCAGGAATTCTGCTTCTTGCAAATTTCATGTGCCTCATGGGGTTCGTCTTCAAACCCCTCTCTCTTACCCAAACATCAGAACACACTGGAATGGTTTATCAGAAAAAAATGCTTAGTACTGTTAAAAATGGTTTATAGGCAAGTGCTGCTAAAAGCAATGTATTATGTCATTAACATTTTCAGCCTCTAACTGTTTTGTGCTTTATTAATTATGATCTTTATTATTATGTTAATGGTGTAAGACTATGGGCGATAAAGCAAAATATTGAAAGGCACTAAAATCAAATGTCTCTAATGGAGTGAAGGGTTTGGTAATCAGCCTGTTGGAAAAAGATTTAACCTAATGCTGATTTAAGCTGCTGACTTTAAGGTGCATCCAAACAGACGTGTTAGGCAGATTTGGGCCTTTTTCTCTTTTGCGTTTTTTCCTGTTTGCTTATAAAATTTCCTAGTCCGTTTCTAGAGGGTTCCAGAGCTGCACGTGAGGCACGGGCACGGAACAGTAACGGCTGTGTTCCCTTGCAGACGTCGGGAGGCACCGCCACCGCCCAGGTGGTTCACAGCCAGCCCCGAGCGGCCGCGGCGCCGGCAGCGTCCACCGAGCTGGTGACCATCGCCTCCACCCAGGGCGTCCGCGCCGTGACGTCGGTGACGGCTTCGGCCGTGGTCACCACCAACCTGACGCCTGTGCAGACCCAGACAAGGTCTTTGGTGACCCAGGTTACGCCAGGTAAGGATCCCGTGTTTAGGGACTTTTCCCAGTAGTGCGTAAAGGGCCCCAGAATTCCTGTGGGTTGTTTGACCACCACAGCCCCACAGCACTGGAAGTCTGGAACACAGTTAAACAGGGCTATGGTTTTTAACTTGCCTTATTGTTGGTGCTCAGATTACATTTTTCTCCTGTATTTCTGGATAAAGTGTTGCAACAGAGAGCCTGGCCCATAGGCAATGCAATTAAAAATTATTATTAACAATCTAGCAGTAAAATATTAGAATTGACTGTCTTGACTAAAAACCATTGTGAAGAAAGGCCTGTGTATTTTATGATCTACTCTGCTTTTACATCATGCTCATGATAATGTGTTCTTATATGTAGTATATTCACAAAGTGTGCTGGAGCAGAAAAATAAGCATTTAACCGCTCGACTTCTCTGGTGAAATTAATGAACTAAACCGAATGTTGAAAAGTTTTCTTCTGAGCATTTTGTCTTTCCTTTATTCACAGCTACACCAACAGTCCAGCTGTCAGGCAAAACCATCACCCCTGCTCACTTCCAGCTTCTGAGGCAACAGCAGCAGCAGGCTGCTCAGGTGCAGGTCCCACAGATCCAGGCTCAGGCCCAAGCCCAGTCTCCGGCTCAAATAAAAACTGTAGGGAAATTGTCACAGGTGAGGAAATGCTCATGAAGTAATGTGGCACGTTGCTGTCATTGTTACTGTAAGCTGCCTTAGCAGTGTGTGTTGTGTCCTGTTTTCTTGAGCTAGAGTGAGATGTATTTCTCTCTTAAATTTCATCCTACGAAAATTTAATGCAGTCAGTCTGACAGCACTTTCAATAGTAGAGTAGGGCAGGATGGAAGGCACTTACTGTTACATGCTGGAAGCCATTGTGTAAAAGAGTTACATTTTAGCTACTTGATCTTAGCTCCAGTCTGGTACAGAATGTTTCTCCTTTTAAGCGTCTCCATTTTTCTCCTGTAATGTAAATGACTGGAAATGATGGGAGTGTGTGATTTTTGCAGGAGCAGCTGATCAAGTTGCAGAAGCAGAAGCTGCAGCTCCCCCAGCAGCAGGCAGCACAGCAGACACAGCAAGGGGCACAGCAGCAAACAGCACAAGTGCAAGTGCAGCAGCAGCAGCAAACTCAACAACTCACTGCTGTGACAGCCCCTCGTCCTGGCGCGGTCCTCACAGGCACTACGGTGACCAACCTGCAAGTGGCTCGCCTGGTGAGTTGGCTTTGGCTTGGCAAAAGCAGTCTCAAACATCTCTTGGGTGGTTTCAATGAACTGGGCACTGGTCATTCATGCTCACAAGTGTCCTTTGCATTGCTTAGGAAGTTCAAAAGGAACAGCTGTAACATAAACAGTTTTCCATTGCACTTATACCAACTAATACCATCTCTGAATTGTGTCACTGTACAGGAGCCATTACATTTAGAAATATTTACAGCTATCACTTTATAATCACCTGTTATATGCAGCAAATCTCTCTGTGCTGGTACAATAATCTTCATTCCTTACTGCTTAGACACGTGTTCCTGCTTCCCAGCTCCAAGCTCAAGGACAGATCCAGGCCCAAACTCCACAAGCAGCACAGGTTGCTCTGGCAAAGCCTCCAGTGGTGTCTGTTCCAGCTGCTGTTGTGTCATCTGCAGGAGTCACCACGCTCCCCGTGACTGTTGCAGGCATTAGTGTTGCCATCGGGCAGCCACAGAAAGCAGCAGGTATGTGAATGCAAGTTGGAAAGAGGAAGAATTGTATTTCATAGCAGTCTCCTATAGTACAGACAGATTTTTTTTTCCTGTAGGAAGATTATTGTTGGAACACAAAACTAGCTTACTCATGCCCTTAGATAACAAATTTTCTCTGAAAAATCATATGTCTTATTGCCATTAAAATCAGTGGGTTGTTAGTGCTCAAAGCTGTGCAGATGTATAAGTCTATAAACAGCAGAATCTGTGTTTGCAAACTGTGAGTACGGGGACAAAGCAATAAACTGTAGACTCTTACAGTTCTAATTATTTCTGTAATTTTCAGGAGGCCAGACAGTAGTTGCACAGCCACTGCATGTCCAGCAGCTGCTAAAACTCAAGCACCACCAAGCAGCACAGCAGCAGAAAGCCATCCAGCCCCAGGTTGCACAGGGACAAGCTACTGTGCAGCAAAAGGTACTATTGTCTGCCCTCCCATTAAGTTCTGCAATGCTTCTGTGTAAAGCTTTGGCTCTGGATGACCAGGACACTCCTAGAGACTCAGTCAGGATTTCTAGGGGTGAATCTTAGGTACATCTAGAGAGAACAGGTTCTCAGGTGTTTCATTTTTTCTGTAAAGCAGTTGGTTGGTTGGTTGGTAGTTTTTAGTAAGTGCATTGTTGTGTGAGTGTTGTGTGTAAGAGAGAACCTTTTCATTAAATACTTTAATTCTCAGTGCTTGTGTAAATGCATGAAAGCTTTCATCTAGCGCTCATTTTGTTATTGCTAATCCTGGGAGAATTTGTTTTTTCAATAGTTAAATGTAATTAAACTTGCTATATACTTACATATTCTTTAAAATACAAGTATCTTTTGTAGTCATTGGTGCCTTTTTTTCTCTTCTGCAGATAAATGCTCAACAGGTTACGGTCCAGACCCAACAGCAGACTTCACAGCAGCAAAAAGTAACTTATGCTACACAGCCTGCCATTAAAACACAGTTCTTAACAACTCCAATTTCCCAAACCCAGAAACCAGGTGGAACCCAGCAAGTGCAGGCCCAGATTCAGGTACAGGTAACACAGGTTTACACCTTTAAACTGTACTGGGACTGGAGAAGTGTAAAGATGACAGGTGAGGTAGAATTCAGCATCCACTCATTTTAATTCTAGTCACACATTCATTTAAATTGACTTTTTAATAAAATTAATTGGTGCTGCATATGTGGCCTTATAGCAGGTCAGAGGAACTCTGAGCTGTAAGTTCACCTTTCCTCTTTGAAATAAAATAATTGAGTCACTCCTTTTTGTTAGGCAAGGGATTCCATACTGTGTTTTCTAAGGAAAATTCAGCCAGAGTTTTTCCTCTTTCTGGTGCTGCCTCACAGCCTCATTTCTGGCAGTCAAGAGTAGGTGACAACTCACATATTTTCTTTTCTGCGTAACTGCATCAGTCTAACCAAGGCAAAAGAAGGGGGTTAGGAATTGGAAGCCTTACTCTTTCAAAAGTATATCCCAGATAACTTAACCCATTAGAACTTGTGTGCTTTCCTTCAATTTTATAGGTAGGTAGGAGGAAATGAGTATGTTGTAGTTAAAATTGAAAATATGACTTCTCTTCCTCCCCTAGCTAAGTTCTGCAGTTCACGAATCTAAAATGTTTCACAAACATTCAGCTTCACTGAAAATGCCAGGCTGCAACTTATCAGGAGCAGGCCTTTGGAAAGGTTTTCCCTTGGAAGAAGTTTTGCTAGGTGTGGTGTTTTGCTGCTATCAGCAGCTTTTTATTTTGTTCCAATCTTTCTTTATTTCATGTCACTGCAGGTTGCAAAACTCCCACAAGTGGTCCAGCAACAGGCTACTGTTGCCAACATTCAGCAGATGGTTTCAGTTTCCCAGCAGGTAGGTTTTGCTCTGGTCAAATACATCACTAGAAACATGATCTTAAAAAAAGCTCAATTTTTTGGAATGTGTGTAGTTTTCACCTTGTGTGTGGCATAGGTAGTATTTTTAAAGGATATGGCAAGTGCCTTTCTATAAAAATAAGTCTTGAATACTGAATCAGCTGAGGTATATTTTCTAGTCTAAAACTCTGGTAGATGTACTCTTGTAGAACAAGCAATGCTTGTTCATCACAGTAGATAAGCTGAAAAACAGATTTTTAAAAATGTTTTCTAGAGCTGAAAGGTTTTTTAAAAATTGGTTTCTGGTGGTGTATAGTCAATATAGCAAATAATTGAACTAATGAGCACCATCTGAGCTTTTTCTACGAAAACTAGGACAAATTGAAGGTTACAAGTTGTTTTGTTTCAGTTCATAGAGCTGTGCCAAGTGCTCTGTAAAAGTCAGAACGGTGTGGTAGCTGTTCCAAATGTGTGCTGGTAACAGACGGGGCTCGGGCAGGAGAAGGTCAGATGGTTTGGTTCCCCTCCCCTAATGACCAAACAGTATAATTAACACTGTTTAGAACAATGTCATCCAGATCATTAGCAACAGGCATAACTTAGGCAGTTGATTGGCAGGAATAATTTAACTGTGGAGGGTGGATGAAGTTCTTGCCTTTGGTGCACAAAATTCTGGGCCATTGCACTCTTAATCTGCTACAGTTTACAGTGCAGTGTTTTAGTGCAAAATAAAATCTGAGAGTGTTTATCTTAAAATGGTGATAAAGTGGTGTAAGCTGTCTGATAACCACCTCAGATGTGAATGCTTCAAGGGCAAAGTAGACAGCAGGGAGTAGAAACCTCATCAGTCAACACGAGTTGCCCTCTGTAGTCAGGAAGTGCTCCTAGATCATTTTCAAAAGTCCTCAATGGTGGCATAACTCTGGGACTGTTGGAGTCTGTGGCAAAAGCCAAAGTTTCCCTCCCATGTACACGAGTGGCTTCAGTGGCACTAGGTTTAGGCCATTGTAAGTGTTTTTAAAACCGTGGTCTTTGTGTGTATGTGGCTTTCTTTTTACTTGCATTTTTAGTGCTTCCCAGTGGATTCCTTTTGGATCATTCAAGAGTTAATTTTTCCCGTGGAGAAGCCCTTGTAGCTTTGTTTGGCTTCTGCATCGGACAAAGGCAGCTGAAGCTGCTGAGTTTTCATTACCTTGTCCTCTGAACAAGGAGATGTTGATTTTTTTTTCTCCCTTGCTCTGGGTAGAGCTATGAAAATTAGAGTTCTGGATGGAGTTCAAACTATTCTGCCCTAAACTTGCAATAGAGACTGGCAGCTGTAGTCTGAAAGAGTAATGGCAGAGACTGGTGGGAAGCCTCAGTGGCTGTATTTATGGTCACAATATGGGTGCATTTTAACCTCTTTGGTCCTTGGGCTGTCCCTCTGTTCTTCTCCCTGTTCCTTCACTTCTGCAGTACAGGAATTTTCCTGTGTATCTAGTAGGGTTTCTGTACCTTTCGTCTGCCTTCTGAATGTATCTGAGGGCACGTCCTTGGATTTGCACTGCAGAGACCCGAGTTACAGGCATCTTGGATCTTAGTTCTGATTTATAAGGCTCTAGAAAATGTGACAGAATGGTGTTTCTCAGTGAAACCACAGAGCCTATGTTCCCAGAATCTTTGTCTGAGATGTTTGTCAGTAGCAAATACCTAAATAAGTAGGATTCCTTCTGTAGAGCAGAAATGTAATGAATGCTCAGTTTAATGCCAAACTATTCTTTTGTAATTGCCTTTTCATCCTGATGTCTAGGTACAAGCTCAGCCCCAAACTGTGACCCTTTCTCAGACGACAGCAGGGCAACAGCAGGTTCAGGTGATTCCTGCAACCACTGCTACTGCTCAGGTCGTGCAGCAGAAGCTGATACAGCAGCAGGTGGTGACCACAGCATCTCCCCAGGTTCAGGCTCCAGGTGTACAGAACCCAGCCCAGACACCAGCAACACCTGAAGCCCAGAGTCAGCAAGCAAAAGTACAAATGAGGACACCGACTGTCAGATTAAAGGCACCTACTAAACCAAGCTGAACTATTGCAATAACAGGGAAACAAAGTATTTTGTGTTTGCTGAGACAAGTGAGAAGCTACTCCAAACATCCAAATAAAGACAAAACACCTCTATATTTTTTTTTTTTGTAGCAGAAGGTTTCTTGCTGGTGAACATTTAAACATGGAAACTCACATGTAACTTCAGTGTTTTAGCAACTGTTTAGCACTCAAACTCTGTACGAGATGCATTCTGCCTGTGTTCTCTGTGCTCATTCAAACCTGATAAAGCAAGAATTACTTAGGTTTAAATTCTGCCCAGCTTCTCAAAAGTGAAATGGTGATCTGCCATAAATGTCAGTAAAATCCACCTGTGTTGGAATACCACACTTGCCTGTGGGAATGTGCAGCTCCTTGCTGTAGTTCAGTGTGTGCTCAGTACCCACAGTGAAGCCACACAAAGAACCAGGTGTGGCTGATACAGCACGGTATTTTCCATCTGTACAAAAACTCTGTGTTGTTCTTCCCTGTGGTAAATACTCCTGGAAGATCTAACACAGACTTGAAGTGCTCCCTGCAAAGTTTAGCCAGTAAATGTGAAAACCTGTAAGTATATGTAATTAAAAAGGAAAAAAAAGTTTCATTCTCCATTTTTGTAAGTCTTTTAAAATGTTTGTTAGTAGTTTTTGTGTACAGTTTACTGAATCACCCAACCTGTGTGCTCATTCTCATACTTCACTTTAAAATAATGGATATTTTAGGCATGAGCTGAGTAAATACTGTGTTGATAATAGATGTGTATTAAAGTGTAGCCCATTTTTTTTTTGTAAAACAATTGTTCAGTAGATACAGCTAAACAGATGATCCATAGCTGTTTCTCATGGGACTTCTGTCACAAAACATTCTCCAGCTGATAAAATCTAATCTCTCAGTTTCATTCTGCTCTTGCAACATGTTTAAATGTTCAGTACTTTTTACGCGGCTTTCAGCTTGGGGGGTGGGGGGCTGGGGGAAGGGGAGAATAGTGAAATTAAATCTAAGACTTAATTCTTCAACTGTGTAAAGAGTAAGATCTAACTTTTGTACTATTCTTTTACTAAAGCTAACGATGAATGTATCTTCAGGTGGGTATTTTGGATGTGAATAGAGCGTGGCCTCTTCCTCCAACTCAGTTTGCCTTATTGTTATGGAGAAAAAAAAAGCAAAAAGCTGCCTAGAACTGTGGGGGGTTTCTTTACTTTTCTTGCATACAATGAATAACAGACTTTGCAAACAGCACTGAGTGAGGAATCAAAAAGCCCATGGTGGCTTGAAGGGATTTATTTTACTTTGGCCATAAAACTGCACAACGTGTAAAATTCAGACAAAATTACAACATTCCTTTTCTGAGATGGTTTTAAAATTATTTTTCCATTTTTTGACCTTTTTACTCTTTTACGAGGGGAGCCTGTTTAAGGGCAAGAAAAGCATATATTTTGTTTTTACCTCTGTATGTCCACACTTGGTACTTGGCAATACACATGGCTTAAACAAGAAAGAATTCTCAGCCAGCTCCTCTGTGTTAGTGGTGATAGGTACAGCCCATTCTGTTCAGATCACAAATGTAAACATTGGCTCAGGCAGTGTTCCTGTTTTTTTATTATTTTATACCTCTGTTGTCCTGCATACTTTTTTTCTTGGTCTACAAATACAAGGGCATTTTGGTTTTTTTTAAGCTGTTTTTGCATGCAGTAGTATTCCTGTGACCCTGCTAACCACTGGTGTGTGCCATCCCCTAAACTTTACGGCCGGCCAGGGAGCTGGCATTGCTGGCAGCGGAGTAGTTTAAAATGCAAAGCAAATGCAGTGGTAATGGATAGTGACACTGTGTACAGTATAGCCTTGCTCATTCAAAAATATTGCTTAGTTAGCCCCAGTTTTAATTTTAAGTGTTTAGCTTTTATGATGTGCATGAAAGTCGGGGTGGGGGGGAATAGTTCCAGCGGTGGGAGAGCTGTCGGCTGCATCGTTGTGCTGGTCTGATTTGGTGTCTAAAGAGGCGATTGTTTCTTGTTTAGGTCAGTTGATGAAGATAAGAAGTCACCTTTGTTTTTTTTCCTTCGAATTATTTTTTTTTCCTTTCGATGTGTCTTTCTCCCAGGAGTGTGTTAGGAAGTCAACCTGTACATAAGTGATGAGCATTTGTACTCGACCCAGTAGGATGATAAGGAATAGTGCTGTATCCTACCTGAAGGTGTAATAAAGTGTACATTTTTATACCGCCGCCTCGCCCTGCCTTCTGTACCGGGGGAGCAGGGCGGGTTGGGGCGGGTTACNGGGCCGGGCCGGGCCGGGCCGGGCTGGGCCGGGCGGGGGGAGCGGGCTGAGGGGAGGGCAGCGGGGCCGGGCCGCCGCTCTGACACGCTGTTCCCCAGGGCCAGGAGGAGCCGGAGGACATCGTGAGCGCCGCCAGGACCTGCAGCCGGCTGTTCGGGGCGCTGCTGGAGCGGCGGGAGCTGTTCGTGGGGCCGCTGCCCGACCAGGACGCCTCTCTGGCCGGTGAGCACGGAGCGGGGCCCCGCGGCGCCGCCCGGGACAGACGCGGCCCTGGCCGAGCCCAGCCTGTCGCTGTGTCTCTCCCTCACAGAGAGCTACAGCGCCGAGGAGAAGTACAGGATATGGATGAGGCACCGCTACAGGGACTGCGTGGGCTGCCTGGGGGAGCTCTTGGGGCACGACGCGTTCCAGGTCAAGGTAGGTCCTGAGCCCGCTGCTGACCCGCGGCTTCACGGGGCGGGGGACGGTTCCTTGAGGTTATCGCCCCGTATTTCAGTGTGGGAGGACAGGCAGTGCTGTAAGACAGCGCTGGTGCTGTGCCTCACCAGCTGCCAGCGGCAAGCGTGCAGCTTTCTCAGGGAATAACATCTTAGCTCATCCTTTCTCCTTTTGAAAGTTGCCTCCTTTGGGTCTTACCCCTGGTGTCCTTGCTTAGGTGGGGGTTTTTTTGTGATGTTGCTTTCTTTTTTTTTAAAGGAGTTGGCACTCTGCACTCTCATGAAGTTTGTCGAATTGGAGGCACAATATCCATTGATCAAAATAGAGTGGAAGGGAACTTTAACTTTTCCTTGTGACCTTCTTAAGGTAAGCTGCGGAACCGAAAAGTCCCTCCTATCAGTGACCTGATGGCACGTGAACTCATGTCCCCTCAGCCATCTCACTCTCTGCTCCAGTGGTGTAAGACACTGACTTGTTGCTTTCCTTTCCAAACCCTTTGTTAGGTAGTTGTTGATGGTTTGCTTCCCATCAATGAGGACGCCTCACTGCTGATCTCCCGCTTTCAGGAGTACATGGAGTATGATGATGTGCGGTACTTTGTCATGAAGGCTGTCACTGCCAGCATCGGGCAAGTCATGCAAAAGACAAAGGAGGTAACAAATTCTTACTGGTCAGGTGGCTCTGGATGAGCTGCTCTGGGTTGTGTATCTTGTGGGTGAAGCAAGGAGGGATTAGTGGTATATGGAAATATTTGGAAGCCAGAGAAATGAGTGTGCCCACTAAAGGCATTGATTTTTTTTTTCTTGTATGTGTCAGTATGCCAAGACTGGCTTTACTCTGAAATTGAAAGTATTTCAAGAGACACTGTTGTTCTTTCTGGTCTAAGCTCTAGCTTCTGTTTTACTCAAATCTCTACAGCTTGGGTGACACACAGAGAACTTTTAATTCTGTTTACTCTGGTGCAGAGGAAGAATCTGTTTCCTTTACTGGATCCACCAGTTTTGTTAAACCAAATTAGTACAGAGACAGGTTTTGTGTTGGATAAACAAGTAATACTGAGTTAAATGCAGCAATAGAGAATATACCAGCATGTAGTTCAGTCATCAACATTTTCCCTTTCCTAAATATATTCAGTACTTGGAAATAGGGAAATATTGAAGCCCAGCATCTTGCTGTCTATTGTGGAACTTGCTTCATGTTTGTTAATATGCTTTTTTTTCAGAGGCCACTGCCTTTTTACCAGCAGAACGTATTTTCCCTCATCTCACCCATTAACATGCCAAACAAAGAATCTGAGATGGTCAAATTTATGGTCAAGCAAGGTTAGTGAACTCTACATGATGAACTGTGTGTGAAAAGGAAAATCTGGTTTGAGATTTTTAGTGTGTAAAGACTTTATTGTTGTTTGCTGATGAAGAATGTCTGCTTCTTTGATCACTTGATTCTAAACAGTGTTAAAAACCCACATTACTCAGTCTACAGAGGGCTCTGTCATGTATCAAGATAAGTACTTCAGCCAAAATTTTTAGCGTAAATAAAGGTCGTCCTAATTTTTTAAACATCCATTTCAAGTTCAACATCTGTTTTCCCTTTCTTCTTAGATAACCGTGAGGAGCTGAAACTTTCGAAGCTGCAGGTAACTGTTCATTTGGTGCATTAGAATTGAAATTTTATCTGCTGGAAATAGAGCTTTGTCTCCAGCAGTGTGTTTAACTCAGTGTTTGCAATTCTGTTTTAAGGCACACAAGCAGGTGTTTGAAAGAATGTGGCTGACATTTTTGAAGCACAAGGTGAGTGTTACTTCTGCCACTGATCTGCACCACTGTTTATTTTAAGGATTGCTGATCCTTAGCAATTGTGTCCAGCCTTGCATGGAGCTGCTGGTAGGACCCCAGTGTGTTTTGAATGTTGGACGAGAACACCCCAGTGATCATTTCTGTTGGATCACTCTGCCAAGAAATGTGACCTCATGTGTGGCCTGTTTTTTCTCCTTACTCTCAGCCTTTTTTCCCCACCTTAAGCATGTCTGCCCATAAAGGTGATCTGCAGGATGACAACCTCTGCTCACAAGCTGAAGCTTCCCCAGCCTTTCTCCTGGTCATTTTCGCCATCTGAGTGGTGACACTGTTAGTTGTGAGCACCTGCTTCTTGAATGAACTTAGTTGGCGTCACTTGTAAACTCTCCCATTTGGGAACTGCTGTTGCAAGCTGTTCTGTACTGTCCTGGCACATTCCCTTCTGCTCGTGCATCGCCTTTTTAGCCCCAGGTTGCTGCTGCCCTCCCTGCAGTGCTTGTTTCACTGTGTGGTTTTGTCCTTCACAGCTGCCCACTGGCCTTTACAAAAAGGTTCTTGTCATTCTGCATGACTCTGTCCTGCCTTACATGAACGAGCCCACTCTCATGATGGACTTCTTGACAGTGGCTTATGGCATAGGTGAGTGAGAACAGCATTTTATCCTTTGTGGTACCTGCAGCATGGGACAGATGAACTTGGAAGCTCTGCTGGATGCAGCACCACGGCCTGGATGATGGAATAGGTGTACTTTTGGCTGAGATGGAGCTAAGGAACTAGGGTGAACTCCACTGTCCCTGAAAGTGAGATGATTTTGCCTGTGTTTGTCAATGTGATTGCTCCTTGTGTGTAAGGAAAATCATATTTAAGGCTTTGGGAAGAGTAGAATACTGTAGTGATTTATTTTAAATATAGATTTCAGCCAGTGCTGCTGATACCCGGGCTGCATCCACAGGTTCCTACAGAAATGTCCTTTCTGAGCAGACCTTTGCCTCCCCAGTGTGGCTTTGCTGAGGAACTAAAACAGCACATTTATGTGTCTCAGTTGTTGAACATTTGTTCTGCTAAACTACAGCTTAATCTTTGTAAGAAACTTGGGAGCCTCTGTAAGGGTGTAGAGGAAATTGTTTCGTCTTTCAGCCATCACACTGGCTCTAATTTCAGGTACTCAGTTTTGTGTTCCTTCTGGGAAGATTTTATTATAGAAAAAACTTGAGGATGATTTTTTTCTAATTATTTTTATTGCATTGATATCTGCCTGCTTTCTTACAGGTGGAGCAATCAGTCTTCTAGCCCTAAATGGGTTATTTGTTCTGATTCATCAGCATAATCTGTAAGTAAAAAGAGCGTTTTGTTTAAAGGAACATGGGTTTTTGCATTTATGTCTTTATGTAAGGGGAACTGAAATGGATTCACCACACCTTCAGGCTTTGAAATTCCCCCATGAGAAAGCCAAACTGCACAAGAGGCTCAGCTGTTTGGATGCTGAGCTTTTTTGGCTGTCTGATTTCTTTTACAACTGAGCCTAAACGTCCTCTTCTCTAGACTGTGGTTGCTCAGCACTTAAAATTCGCTTTCCATTGATCTGATTACAGAGTGAAGCCATAGGCTTTGGTGTCCCTTTCACTGCATCCTGTACCATTTGCAATCAGTGGACATGGCTTCACACCCTGAAGATGGCTGGGCACTGCAAGAGCCATAAATTCACCTTGCAGCTTGTTTTCAAGTGATGATTGTAGAGGGAAGCCTAAGAGAGCTAAACACAGCACAGCAGTGGGCTGGGGTGGTCTTAATGAAAGCACAAAAACATTGAGACACAGTACTTCTGTACACCACTAATGGATGTTGTATTTTTCCTTTTTTCCAACAGGGAGTATCCTGACTTTTACAAAAAGCTGTACAGTCTGTTAGACCCTTCCATCTATCACGTGAAGTACCGAGCTCGCTTTTTCCACCTGACTGATCTGTTTCTGTCTTCATCGTAAGTAGCATCTTTATTATGTATGCTCACATATTTTCCTCCCGCTTTTCTGTTCTTGAACAGTCTCCCACATGTCTGGATATAATGTATTCAGTGTGCCTGCTGCATTAGATACATTTTTACAGAGAAAACTGAATCCAAGAGTGTTGTTGTAGTGGTGTCTAATTTTTCATGTGCTATTTTTGAAGATGTGCCTCACAGCCATAGATTTTCAGAAAGGAAGAATTGCAGTTAGTTATCAGAGTTTGAGCTGCAAGTGCTTATGGATGTGGTTTTGATCTCTGTTCCACTTTGGCTGAAAGTGATGAATTTTCTGTCTTGTCTTTGTAAATATGGGAAAGTAAAATTTGCAGGCTTTTTATGGATTACAAAGCTGTTGATAAATGGATGGCTTTTTGCAGACATAAAGCACTGAAATGTAAAGTGTTTGACAGCCTGTCTTGATGCTGTCAGTTCATTGTACACAGGGAAGAAACCGGATAGTCAGCTGGTCATATAGTTGCCATCATATATTATGAAATAAGCCAAAAGTAACCCAGCACTAGGCACTTAATAGCCAACCCTTTGTATTCGTGGTGTACTTTGGAGAGAGTGACAAGACCTGTGGGGTGACTTTGTTGAGCCTTGAAGGTGTAGTGAAGGCTGAGTGACTGAAAATTGTCATCTTTTATCCTGACTCTTCTGACATGAAGAAGGTGCCTAAATGAGCTGATTGCTGTTAGAAATTTGCATTTTTACCATCAGGAAAAAAAAAAAAGAATTATGCTGCACATTTACACTACACAGCAGCTTTATGTTCCCATTAACAGCTGCAGTGCTTGGAAGTGTTATGTAAATTTAACACCATGGCCTGTGTATTAATTAAACTCACAAAACAATGGCAGAAGAATATAACTAAGGTTGCCTGGCCAAGCACTCAGAAGTTTATAAAAGGACTGAATAAAGCTTGCCACAAGAATGGCCGTGTACAGGGGCTGTGCTTGGCACAATGGTGCCATATGTCAAGATTGAATCTCACAGTGATCTGAGATTATTCACGCGTTGAATGTAAACTCCCCCAAAAATTTGTCCCAGAGAGCACACGAGACCCTATACTGCTGCTTAAAAGCGAGATTCCTAAAGCTTCTCTCTAGCCCATAGCCAAAAAAGTCTGAAGAGCCCCCCGATCTCTAACCTGAAGTGCTGTTAGGGTGGCTGAGGCTGCTGAGTCCCTGCCAGGACTTTAACAGGCTGCTCCCTCCTGTCCCTTGTCCCCAGCCACTTGCCAGCGTACCTGGTGGCAGCGTTCATCAAGCGGCTGTCCCGGCTGGCCCTCACGGCCCCTCCCGAGGCTCTCCTCATGATCATTCCCTTCATCTGTAACCTCTTCCGGAGGCACCCCGCCTGCAGGGTGCTGGTGCACAGACCAGGAGGGCCAGCAGGTAAGAGGGGAGTTGTGTTACGCCTTTAGACAGCATAAAGAGCAGCATTCCTGTGGAGGAAGAGGGGAGATCCCAGTTCTGAGGTTTGGAAGAACCCTGTCCCTCTGTCCTGTCTCTTGAGTTTGTGGAAGGTCAGCAGGCTGCTGCTGTAAGTTCAAGGCTATTCCAAATGCCCTACTTCCTATGCTCTTTAAAAGTAACATGGTTCTGTAGTGCTGCCAGCAGTGACTCTTGGGTCATGCTGCGATGTGCCAGCTTGTTCCTGGACCATAAATGACTTGGGAAGGAGCAACTCTGGCCTCTGGTCCTCTGTTCCCTTTGGGTTTACATTCATCCCACAGGAGGTGTTAGCTCGGTATCTCCTATTTCCTTAGATATGTCAGAAGATCCGTATGTTATGGAGGAGGAGGAGCCATCTGAAAGCAGGGCTTTGGAGAGCTCTCTCTGGGAGATTCAGGTATGTCATCCCAAAATGAGCATCTGGGTCTGGTATGGGTCTCTTCCACCCCTGCTGCTTCCTTGACATGTGTTGGCGGTGGGCAGCCCCTCTCACAAGAACCTGCTTGACTTACGTCTTGCAAATGAGATGAGTTCTTTTACTCTGCATCCTTTTCTATCCTAGCGGAGGATTCCATACACTGGAGAATTTGTATGTGCTAATTAGTGGGAGGCTTGTGAGCACACATTTGAACTTGGAGTTCACAGCTGAAACAGACTAAATAGCTGCAAATGTACCAGACTTCTCATTTTCTCTGGAGGGGAGAGGAACTTGCTAAGCACTGGTGGAAGTTAATGAAGTAGAGCCAGGTTATCCTCTAAAAATGGACGAGGGGGTTGTGTAGGGGGCTGAAGCAGCAACAAGAATGATGTGCAGGAGCTGGAATCCTGGGGAGCTGGAGCTCGGATGTAGCATGAGGGCACTCAGAGGTAGCAGAATTGGGTTATGCAGTGTAGGCATGCCCTGTGGATGAATTTGTCTTGAGCTGGATGTGACTGTGTGAGAGGAGCCTTTGACATGTTTGAAAGATGCCTGAAATGAGGATTTCTTGAAGCTCTGCACTAGCACATTACAGCGAACTTGGCTCTGATGGAATTTGGTGTTCACCAAAGATCTGACCAACAAGGGGCAGACACCTGTGTGGGAATGCAGATGGATGTGTGCTACCCTGCACTTCCTAGATTATCTCCTGTTTGTCTTGCTTTTTCAGTCTCTCCAGAACCATTATCACCCAGACGTGGCCAAGGCAGCTGCTGTCCTGAACCAGTCCCTGTCGGAAATGGAGGATGACATATCAGGGCTCCTGGAGCTCTCAGCTTATGAGGTAATGCTGCTGTGCCTTTGTGAATGACTGGAACCAGAGGAAAGGAGATCCTGGATGCAGCAGCCATGGCCTGTTCATCTGCCTTGCTGCTGGGAAGGGAGCTACACTGACTTGGTTACCCAGAACCAGGGCAAACCAGGAAAATGGTCTGTTAAATAACAGAACATGAGCAGCAGTGGTGACACGGCTGGCTTTTATTTGAAGGGTTTATTTGCTGGCTCTTTTAAGACTTTAGAGTGAGCAGTCTTATCAGGGTGAAGAGCTTGTACTGAGTTTTGACAATATTTTCTGGTTTTTATTTTGTAGCTTTTTGATAAAGAAGTAAAGAAAAAGGCCGTTGATGTGCCCCTGGAGTTTGAGCAAGTACGAGGTTTGTTTGGGAAGAAAAATGATATTTTTGGAGAGCACTTCAGTTTAGACTGATGCCATCTCTTATCAAAACACATCTGTCAGCAGTCAGATCTTAGGGACACGCACAAAGCTCCCGTGTGCTCAGCAGCCCTTCCTTGTGAGGAGAGCTGGACTGCTTGGCAGAGCTGCAGCCGTCTTTGGTGACCCTGCCACTGCCCCTGGATGGACTTTGCTGTGTTTCTCACACTTGCATACTGCCATGTGGTATTTGGGAGGGAAGTGTCCTCAGAGCAAGGATTTCTGGACTTGTGCCTGGCTGGGATCCCAACCCTTCCCCCAGAACTGCTGGTGCTGGCTGTAACCAGGGGCTGCATCAACAGACATCTCACTGCTGTTCCATGGGACTGAGGGGAATTGCAGTCTCTGACTGCTCTTATTTTTCAGATGTGTTACTTTTATGTGAGAGCTGACAGCCTGTTTGTAATAAATGTCTTCAATACATAAGTGTAAACAGCTGATGTATTATAATTATATTTTTATATGCATTTTTAAGCTCATCTTTGGAGGGATGTTTGTTTTCCTTGTACTCAACACTCCCACGTTCAAGGCACTGAAACTGGTTTGTCTAACAACTCAGAGGATGCTCAGTAAATCCATCTATGAAATGTTGCTGGTGTTCCTTCATGTACATCCATCTCATGCTCTAAGGTTGCTGGATTCCCAGTGCTCATGAGCTTTGGAAGTGAACATAATCCTGGTGCCTGCTGTAGCCAGGGAGGCCAGCTGATGTGCAGTGGGAGGCTAATCCTTGAGTTTTGCTTCAGAATGATAAGCAGCTTGGTGTGGTTTTTCTTGCAGCCTGCATGTGTTTTAGGAGCTCTGGCCAGAGTGTATCCAGGGGCTAATGACTTTTAAACTCCACTGCTAC
The DNA here is from genome assembly GCA_013399875.1 of Gymnorhina tibicen. Lineage (NCBI taxonomy): Eukaryota > Metazoa > Chordata > Aves > Passeriformes > Artamidae > Gymnorhina > Gymnorhina tibicen. Next base: position 1,956,317 of record VXAZ01007126.1, on the reverse strand, counting down.
TGGATGCTTTTGTTAGCCATAGGCTTTGGTACACTCCATACACATACTTTCATACACAAGTCATGCAAAAATTCCATTTGAGAGGGCTCCCCCTAAGGCTTTAAGTTTGAGATAAACTCGTTATTAACAACACAGACAAACTCAGGACTTTTTTAAAACTCATTTTCAACAACTTAATGTTACCTCTTTAGATTTAAACTCTGCTTGCATAATTTGAAATCTTATTTTGTGGAAGAGTAAATTACAGTCAAGAAAGCTGAGGCCAAGAAATCCAATTTCTGGCAGCCGAGTCTGGTTAAGTTAAGGAACACTGCAGCTGTCTTGGAGACACTGAAGTGTTACATTTTCTTCATCCAGTTTTTTTCATGCTTTCCAAACAGTGGATGTGTCCTCACAGTGTAGAGCTCTACATCTTTTTTTTTTTTCTCCTTTCTGATGCTTTTGAATTCAAGTGAGGTGTTTCTGAGGATTGATATTTTTCCTCTTTATCTTTAGAAGTCTCTTTCTTTGTTCTCTGGTGAAAAGGCAATGCTGCCTCCTCCCTGGCCAGCCTGCTTTTTTTCTTTCTTTGACTTCTGGTATCTGAGGTAGAAAGGCAGAATGGTTGAGATGTAACTTTCAACTCGAGAGACCTCAGTTCAGGTTCTCCCAAGCCTTGTATTTCAGCTCTGAGATGTATCTCCCTGTGTCATGGGGTGTTGTCTGTATGTGTTTGGTAAACATCTCGAAGTGCTCTGCAGTAGCAATGAGGACCACATGGCTCACTTTGAAAGAACTAAGTCAGTGTATCATCTTTCAGATTAAACGAATCAGTATATTTAAAAGAATGAATGCCTATGTTGAATGGCTTTCTTGGCATTTTTTTGTTTTATTGAGGTTGGCCCGGGTTATATCTGTCTGTAATTGCTGGTGAGCAGTGTCATTCACTTCTGTCATTATATTGACACTCAGAAGTGTTGGGTTCTTTTTGAAAGCACAGGTATTAAACCACTTGGGCATGGGGCAAGTCCAGGTCTCAAGGTGCTGAAAAGGAGGGATTTTGGTTGGGTTCTTCTGTGTGGACAGAGGGTGAACACAGTGTCAACAAGGGACGTGTGACCTGTGTGCCTGTCTGTCCCCCTGGGGTCTCCTGGCACCAAACAGGGACACCCTGCACGTGGGGCAGGTGGAGTTGGTGGGGAATACTGGAAAGCAGCAGCTCCTGCCTTGTGGTGTGGCCTTCTGCTGCCTGTGGGCAGAGCCTTGTATCTGAGACCAAATGGCCACAGACTATAGCATTATCCAAGCACCAGGAAAAGGGATGCCATGGAAAAGGGTTTTTTTCAGGAGGAGGACTGCAAAAGCACCAGCATCTCCAGTGCTGCACCAGCCGTGGATCCCAAGTACCACACTGCGATGAGCAGGGACTGGATTGGAGCAGGATGCAATTTATGTTTTCCAGAGCATTCCCAGTGCCCCGTGTGCTGCCTGTGGCTGCTCCTGCTGACACCAAGACAGCGGCTCAGGCTGACACAGGGTGTTTTCAGATTCCTCAGCACATTTCAGTGCTGAGCTGGAAGCGCTGTTAGCGCTTTACTTGAAGTGTGTGCAGCTGACCTGGAGTGACTTAATTATTTTATGATGATGCCTGGCAGTCCCAGCACAGTCCCGCTGTGCTTGGTGCAATCAAACCACAGACAGCTCAGAGGAGCTTACAGCTGAAACCCTTCAGACGAGCCTTGAAGGTCTTCCAGAGACTTCATCTCCCGGCTCTGATGCTGCGCTTACCTGAGCGGCATTTTTAAACCAGCTCTTAGGTGGAGATAGCTTTAAGCCCCTGCCTGTCCTTGGAAAAACATTCCACCTGGTCTTTCATCAAGCTTTTATCTTTCAACTTGCACCCCTTTCCCCTCAATAGGAGGCATCAGGAAAAAAAATCAGCAGTTATAAATATTAAAAGTTTCATCTGCACAGAGTGAGCAACCCTTATCAGGCTGCACACCTGCTGCTGCTCCTGCTCTACAGGTCTCCACGGACTGTAGATTATAGATACTTTAATCATGGGGTGTATTAACTGGAAGGCCAGATTGAAGTACCGAGCAGAGAGTGCATAAGTCACTCCTGTTATTATTTGATTTGTATCAGATGTGGGGAGGGGGGAGAGGGCTATTCTGGGGGTTTTTGTTGTTGTTGTTGGGCTATTTCAGTGAGCATAAAAGGTAGTTTTATGAAAACATTGACACAATCCCGCAGCCTCCCCACCCATCAGTGCCTTGGTTCCCCATCGGAGGGTAACGATAAGGTCTCTGTTTCAATGGACTGCCCTTGGTTTATTTTCCTGAGCTTCCATTCAAAGTCATCCCTGCCTGGCTGCAAAATAGAGCTGCTCATCAAGAGCATGATGTGATTTATCTGGGGAGTCAAAGGTTGATGTGGCCACGACGTTTGTGTTAATCAGCTTAGATTCTTTTAAGATACTCATTGGGAGATAGAGGGAAGTGCAAATTTACATCTGTAAATGACTGCTGCAATTAGCATTAAGGTGGTTGCACATCCCTGAGACAGAGAGCTACAGTGCAGCTATACCCCCTGTGTTTTCCACTGCCTAATTTTCAAAAACAAGCTCTCAGTTAATTTACAGCCCTGCTCAGGCAAAAAAAGGCTGCAGGATCTCATTCAACTGACACCAGCCTTTCCCAGCACTATCATAATCAATATTCATTAACTGAAGCCTATTGGACTTGGAGATTTACTGCTATTAATAAGCCAGGAGTCTATCTTTGTGTAGTTTATGAAGGAATGTTGAGACCTGTTAATAAAAAGAATTGCTTTTCTGCAGTTTCTTTGCCCTGTCCCTGAGCCCTACTTGCACCTCTAAAAAGAGAGTTCTGGAGCATGTGAATAGAGCCAAAGGAGATAAAACCAGAGTGAAACTGCCTTCCTCTTCCAGAGAAATAAACCCCATCAGACAGGATGCTCTGGTTGATGGTGCATGCAGAGATGTGAACATCATCTCTGTCCTAACAGAGTTAAAAGCTGCAGACTCCATGTCCTGCTGGTTATCCCCATTTTGTTGATAAATGCACAGAGTGAACCTTATCAAAACGAGCAGGCTGCAGGCCTGCTAATGGAGCTGTGCTTGTGCTGGAGATAATTGATGCCTCAATAATGCCACCCGTTATCCGGAGAGCGGCTGGAGCAGTGTGTGAGGAGAAGCATCAATTACAGGTGCTCGTGTTTAACTTTTATCAAATATTTAGGTGGGTGGCAAGGCGCATTCTTGGGCTGCTCTTGGGGAAAGAGTGTTGGGCTCTGAGATACAAAGCGAATGAATCACATCCCTTTTCTTCCATCAGTTTCCTGCAGACTGGGAGAGCGAGGATTTACATTTTAGTCATCTCGGCTGGAGACACCACGTGCTGAGGTGCTGGAGGCAGAGGTTTGGTGGCCAAGAGCTGCAGTTCCCTAGCGGTGATCAGTGTGGCAGCTGCGGTGTCGTTCTCGCATCTTACCTGGGCGGGACAGGCGGAGACGGCACCGCGCTGCAGTGCGGGCACAGTGCCGTGGGGAAAGGGGACTGCCCTTGCTCTGCTCGCTCCCCCTGCCCTGTGGCCAGTGAAGCGGGGCTGGTGGCCACTAGAGGACGGTGCAGACCGGGCGGCGGTGCCCGCTGTGCTGCCGCGGCTCCGCTCGGCTCTGCGGGGTTCTCTGCCGGTGCCGGGGTCTGCTTCCTCGTACCTTGTCTAAATCGACCTCTTCCTGCAGCTCCGCTGGGAACGGAGGTGCCCCCCGGGCTGGAGCATCGCCCTCGGGGGTGTGTGACCGCGCAGGAGAGCAAATCCCGCAGCAAACCAAGGCGCCGTGCGGGTTAGGGGGACCCGCGGTGACCCTGCCCAAAGCACTGACCCCGCAGTGCCACGGGGATGGTGGCTTTGCGGGGCTAAGGATGATGGAAAGAGGGAAAAACAGAAATCCCAGAGCAGCCGGCTGTGGTGTGGAGGGAGGGGACTGCGGGGAGGTCAGTGGGGGCGACCCGAGCCGGCCTCCTCTGTCCCCTCGCTGGGGCTGCCGCGCTGTGTCCCAGCAGGGGCCGCGAAGCGGGGGCAGGAGATGGCCACGCTCGTTTTGAATGGGCAGTGCCAATCCTTGCTGCCAGCACTGCCCTGACAGGCTGTGGTGGGGCAGACTCCAGCCCTCCCTCGGCGCGGGTGACCCGCGTGTCACCGGCGGCGGTGTCCGAGCCGCTGGCAGCGAGCGCTGCGCTGGCTGACGCTGCTCTGCTGGGGGAGCAGCCTAACAGCCTTCCCCTGCTTCTTCCCGAAGTAGCCTCGTACGGCCTTTCATCCTTAACGTTTTTAACCGTGTCCTAAAAATTTTCAGTCCCAGTTTAGAAAAATATTCTGATTCAGGATAGCGTTTAGATATTTATATGCTTTATAACCTCTTGGCAGATGAAATGTGAATTTGTGCTTTAGAGCACTTGACTGTCTTTAACACTCCCCTGAATTTCTCACCAAGGAACCGGGCTGCGAAGCGCCCACCAGAGAATATCTGAGCGACACCCTAACAGGGCAGAGTCTGCAGCCCCAAGCACCAGGCTTGCTCTCAGAGCTCTCTTCAACCTACGCAGCAATTTCACCTCCAAAAACCTTACGGCAAGACAAAGGACTCGGTGCAATCATGCAGGAAACCTGCTGATGAGGCTCTGTGCCCAGAGCTGCTGGTTGTGTAGGAACCCCTTTATCCCTCTATAATGCATCGTAAAGGCTCTCTTGATATTTTTTTTTACTGCATATAGCAAAGCAGATTTGGATTCTGTTTCTGTTTTAGCTGGTTCTAACACCATTCATCATTGCTGTATCTTAACAGGATCTTACTTTGATAATAGGACTCCAAGCAGTGATGAAATAAAGTGAGATTAAAATAACTACATAATAAAGTTCCAGATTAATCTGAAACCATGGTAAATCTTTCAGGGCTGTAGAAAGGCAATAGCTAAGCTGCACAGACTCAGTGTTCAGTGAATGACTGTGATAAAATATGCTGATCCACATTATAGCTTTATGTCTGTTTAGGTATGACAACCGTAACTGCAGTTCAGCTGCAGTTTGGCACCTAAAAATCTCCTTTGAATTTATAACTTGTTGCATATCTTTTGTTTGGCTTTTAAAGTCTCCAAATAGTAAAAAAAAAAAAAAGTTACAGGTGATGGTTATTGACTCAGCAGAGGGGCTGCTAAAAAAATGGGAAGGACAGATTCCTCTTCCCTGCTGGGAGCTCTTTGGTTATCTTGATTCAGTGTGAGACCCCTGCAATCCTGATTTTAGACTGTAGCTGTAAAGCAGAGGGAGATGGGGGATCACAGGGCTCTGCTGGTGCTGAATCTGGGGCTGCTGAGTCCCCTTTGCCCCGTCTCCCACACACAGAGCTGGGCATCCCAGGTTTTACAGCCGTGCAGCTAGGCACTTGTCCCTTCATGGCAATCTAGTGGCCCAATCAACCTTCTGGCCACTGATCCCATGAGGTGACCCTTGGCTTTTGGTTGAGGGCTTGTCATGGCTCCATCAAGAGTGGATTCAGGCCAGGGAAGGTGAACACAGCGTTGGGAACCAGGGGCTGCCCGGGCCCTGTGCTCAGCTCGGGCTGCCTGTGCTCAGCCTTGCACAAGAGCTGCAGTTCTGATTCCCTGCAGCAGCAGCAATCCGGGCTGCAGCTCCTCCTCAGGCACAGGTTCTGGTGCAGGAGGGAGAGAGGCCTCCTGCTCTCATCCTGCTGAGCTCACAGCACAGGCTTGCAAACCTGGGAACTGAACTGCCCACTGAACAACTTGCAGGTCGTGTTGCTTTACAGAACCAACGGTGTTTTTGTATTCTTTGGATTTACTGTTCATTCTTTCAGTTCAGATCAGTGATCCGGCACCTGGCTCTGTTAGCGTATTGATTAGTCCAGAATCCCATCTGCCACTTCTCTGCAAGGTATCGTAAAGCTATCAGAGAGCCCTGAAACATTTCCGAAGGAATATCAGAGCCTCGTGCTTTCTGTGCAAGTAGAAGGTAGAAGAGAAGGAAGGTTACTGGAGCAGACTTTTAAAAGAAAGAGTAAAAATCATTTAGCAGGCTGATCCAGCCAGGAATCCCCCTCAGCATGGGTCACATCAGCCTTCTTGCTGCTGGAGTTTTGCTCAGTGAGGTGAAGCCTGTGCAAAGGCAGAGTGGCACAGCATGTGGTGGGCTCTCCCATTTGCACCATGTCTATTGTGCTAAGCCCATCCCTTTCCCATTCCATGGCTCTGGCACACAGCAGTTCTGTGTGTTCCTTGAGGCCCAACGTGGAAACCTGAGCTTTGCCAAAAAACCCAGGAGCCTTGTACAGGCCGCGAGCAGAGATGGAAAGGAGGATCAGACTGCAGAGCTGGCTTGCAAATGGGTTTTTCTCCACCCAGGCAGGAGCGGGAGGATGTGCCACAAGAAAGGGCACAGCAGCCACGTCAGATGCAGAGCTTTGAACAGCTTGAGTGACATTAATAGAGAGGACTTTTGCTCCCCCTGCTCTGCACTGCTGCAGAGCACTGACTCTCATCCTCTGGGATGGACCCGACGGGCATCAGGGCTGTTCCTAAGAGCCCAAACATCAGCGATGGACAGACTGATGGACAGAGCTGTCATCAGTCTCCCAGTCAGGTATGTGGGGGTAAGGCACAGTGGTCAAATCCTTCTCCCCAGTGGAACATCCCTCTCCAAGGACGCCCTTTCTCTCCAGCCTCAGAGCTGCATTCCAACCCTTCTGAACCAGCTGATGTTAGAGAAGGAGACTTTGAATTTTGAACATGCAAGAAATTGCCCCTGTAGGCTTGAATTACTTATGGAGTATAAATGATGCCTGAATGTTAATGCACATTCCAGCACGCGCGTTCCAGAGGGGATGATAACTTCACTAAGTGCAGCCACGCTGCACCAGAGAAGAATTCAGCCTGGGGTGTTTGCTGGCAAACACACCACCATCCATCCCCGCTTATTCGCCCCAAACCCTCAAGTTTGTGTCGGCTTGTGAGCCAGGAGGGCTCCGGAAGAGAGGCAGGGAGTGGGAGATAACAAAGATGTGTCTGTGCATCGGAAAGGTAAATTGCTCCCTCGGAAAAAGCGATCCCGAGGGTTGGCAAGTCACTGGTAAGTAGAGCAGCAGGCTGGAGCTGGAGTGAGTTGCTGGTAGGGGAGAGGATCAAGCCTTGAAGGCTGCTATCAGACAGACCAGCAGGACCAGGGTCTCCAGTGATCCGGGACTAATCCTGACCCTGCCTGCGACAGGCCAGAGCAGTAGTGGGTACAGCATGGCTGAGAAGGGAAGGTTGATTTGCCTGGCAGAATGTGCATTTTAATTGCTCATTTTCTTGCCTTTTATATGTGATTTGATTGTGAATTATGTTTTCTGCATTTGTAATTAGAGGGTAGAGCAGATGGCGAGGTTTTGTCTGAAGTGATGCAGCCATTGAAGTAACTCATACTCCTGGCTGATGATTTCCTAGGAAGGGAGTGACATGAAGATACCCTGGGAGTTGCTCTAAGGGGGACCCACTTTCTAAACAGTCTGGGACAGAGCTTTAAATTATAGAAACCAGTATTGTCCCACTGAAATCAGCATCCAGGCTGGTTTACACCACCTGTGAAATTTTCACTGGGGAGAAACCATTCTTCCCTTCCACCTAGAAATGCCTGCTCTCAGACTGTGCCTGCAGTGAGCTGTGCTGTATTTACTGACATGTGACACGTGCCACAGCCAGCCCACAGCGTGTCAGTGGGGTTTGCTTGTGAGTCTGAAAGGGATGGTGAAAGCTGCCCAGTGCTTGACAGAGACTGTGAGCACTGGATGTTCCAGGAGGCAGAGAAGGAGGGATCTGGGGGCTTTCCAGCCTTTCCAGCTTCACCTTCTGAGGCTTTGGCTGCCCACACCCTGACACAGCCACTCACTCTGCCACAGCCTGCTGGGGCACAGGGTGCAGGCGGAGCATTCTGCACAGCCAACCCATCCACGTGGGACAGATCTTCACAGCCTTGGGAGATGCCAAGCTCTGCCTTGTCCTCATATCCCACGCTGGGAGGCAGTGTTTTGTAATTCAAACCTTCCAGAAGTTACAAAGCTGAACTTTGGAAAAGAAAACTTGGAAAGTTGTGGGAGTTCCCTGAAGGGTGACATCACTTTGTGCCTCTCTGTCAACCAGACACTTGATTCATCAGCTTCCTACTTGGTTGGTGATTTGCAGTGAAAAAGTTGGACTAGAGTCTCAAAACAGAGTGGATCCTGACTATACTTTTGAAAAAGAGAGAAAATCCCTCCTAGAAAGTTGCTTAAATATGTTTTAGCCTTTCATCCATGTCTTCTTTTATCAGACACGAGCTTTTAGTGAAATGCCAGTAGGCAAAGCTGAGAGCTCAGCTAACAAACAGCTCCCAAAATAAGTTGTTCTGCTACCTTCCAGCCTCCCACCTTGGAAAGATGAGGTGTTTCCCATCCCACTGCCTTTCTCCACGCAGTCAGACCTTCTGCTTCCCTTTAGAAATCCTCAGCACAGTGTGAGTCTGGCTAACGAGGCTCAGGAAATGCTGATATTCAGTTCCTTCCTGAAGGACAGTTGTTTATGATATTCATTTATGATAAATGGAAGACATATGGAGTGTCACCCACGCTGGCTCTGGGGAGCACATGCTAAAATGCAGGTGGGTGAGCATCTCACAGCCCTGGCCTGCCTGTCCCACTTTGTAGGAATGCTGCTCCTCGGGCAGTGCCACCCCTGTGTGGGATGGCACAGGGCAGTGCAATTTAAGGTGAACTTCAGGCTCTGACTGCATAAATCCCTGAGGATCTGGGTTGCTCCACAGAAGCCCCAGAACCACCTTGGTGTATCCTGACCTCCCTGCACGCCCTCAGCTCTAACCTGGCACCTGCCCCTTGCTCTGGAGGCAGCGCTGACGCACGAAGGAGCACTGAGAAGGTCCCATAACAAATCAAACCTACTTATAGGGATGTGTGCCTGCTCTGACAGGCATCTGGGAGGAGGGATGGGAGGTTTCCAAAGGGAGTTTTCTGGCTCTGGTGGCTGCAGTCAGATGGTGTGATAGCATCCTTCATCTTCTGGAGGGATGCAGTTTCTTACCTGTTCTCTCCGGCTGGTGCTTGTAAACACTCACGAATTTTTATTTTTACTCCTTAATACAGCAGCACTGTGAGCTCTTCCATTTGTAAAATCTATCTGAAGAGAAAAAAAAGGAAATATATTTACAAATGCACTCACAGGCACACACATCATTTAAGACAACAAATAACTAGGAAAGAAGAGGCAGTAGTAACTCACTCTCGTTTTTCCTCTGATGTTTTTAAACGCCTCAAGTTTTCCTCTTATGGTTTACGATGTTATCATGCTCCTGTCTAAACTACCACCTTAAAATACATTCTACATGGTTATTTTCTCCATAAAATCCTGACAATAATAATTTCCCCTGTACTCCTCCTTGCACTGTAATTTTGGATCTGCCAAGCCGTCCACACCTATTTGATGGCCAGCAAATTGCAGCCTTGCAGGAATCTGCTATCCCTGATCACCACTTGTAGGTCACATTGACGATGTGATGAATTCCCTGAGCTGGCAGAGGTGGGCTTGGATCACTTCAGGTCACCAGCAGGGACTGGGGGACATCAAGAGGCTCATTTAATGAACTGTGTCCTCTCAGTATCAGTGGTGCTGCCCTGGGCCAGCTCGTGCTGGTGACCTTGGACAGGGCCTCGCTAATGCTGATGTGGTGGCACGTGCCAGCTGTCCCACCTGATCCCACATGTCCCTTGCAGCCCATGTGGCTGCCAAATGTGTCGTGCTGGAGCTGCAGCAGCAGCTTGTGCCTGGCCAGGCTGGTTCTTGCCCTGCTCCCTCTTCCAGCAGCTGTAACTGCACTGATCCCTGGGCAGGGATTTGGGCCAGGAGCTGCCCTGACCAGGCTGTGCTGGGGCTGCCTTTCAGCTGAAACAGAAACCATTTAATGCAGCAGTGCTTTTCTGAGAGCCTTCTGCCTGAGCTCCCAACGAGTGCCCAGGAACTGCAGCTCTCTCTGAGCAGCAGCTCCTGCCCATCCCAGGTGGACCAGAGGATGGAATGCAGACCTTGAGGAGGAGCAGGTCAGTACCCAGTGTCTTGTAATTTGCACTTCGTGAAACCAGAGGTTTCTTGGAGAAAAATTTATCATCTCTTGTAGCCTGCTGGATGGGTTTTCCTACACCTTTGGAAAGCATTGCCACATTAACCCTGTCCTGGTTAGATTTGAGGCAAAGGCTTTGCTCTCAGTCACTGCTCTTGCCAACTCATTTGTAGCAAGGAAAGAAGCCCCAGAGTATTGCCAAGCCATGAGAACATCCTCACAGAGCCTGACACTGCTACTGCATGATATCATTTCTCCTCTAGGTTGTTCCAGCTCATCTGAGATAAGAGCAAGATTACTTTTTAGGCTTTTTGTTTGTTTGTTTAGGTTTCAGTTTGATTTTTATTTTGAACTTTCAGCTTACTGCACGGAACATTTTTGGATCATCTGAGGTGCTCTCTGGTCTTATCTCCAAAGCACACTGCTGAAAACCATCAGGGAGTGGGTCTGGCTTAAGCAGGAATTAAGTGGCTCTCCAGATTTTGAGATAGAAGAAGCGTGGCATCCTGCTGCTTGCATGTATCATTTGCTTTGTCCAAAAGTTGCTTCAGTCTAGTCCAGTGGAAACAGAAATTCATCTGCTTGGTTCAAAAGTTTTCCATGTAGCCCAGACATTTGCTGTGTGCCACGACACCCTGCATCCGTGGGCTGAGAGAGCTAATGCCTTGCCCAGCAGTTTTTATGGTTAACAATAGTAATTATGGTTGTGCCAGCCTTTGCAGAAGAAGGGAGGGAGGGCAAGCAGGGGAAATGCAGACGCTGGTTCACCCAGGTCCAGGATCCTTGCTTCTTCTTGCACTTTGGTGGAAATCAGGAATGGTTGATGTTGCTCCTCCCTCGCTGCCTCATGGCTGAGGTGGTTATTCCTGTGCAAGCAGAGGAGGAGGAGGAGGAAGAGGAGGAAGAGGAGGGCAGAAGCCCTGTTTGCCCCAGTGCTGAGGATTTTAACAGGGAGTGAGACCCCACTTGCACGAGGAGCTCAGGGAAGAGGGGCTGTGGGGTTCAAAGCCCCTCTGCTCCAAAGGAATTTGTTTGTTTGCTGGGCTGGGTGACAGAGGGGAAGGTGACTCTGGGTGGGTGTAAAGCAGCTCATAGGAGCAGGGGAAGGGGCAAGGGCATCCATTGAGAAGGATAATGGACTGTTTGGAGCGTGATGTGGGGATCTGTGCGTTAAAGCTGCTGCCTTGCCTCAGATTAACTTCACTTGAGCTTGCAGAACTGAACTGAGCGAGGTTTTCTGCCTCATTTTGCCCTTGAAATGCTGATCCAGGGAGAAAACGTGCCTGATACACCCTTTGGGCCGTGCTCTGCTCTTGGAGGTTCCTCATTCCTGTTCCTTCCGGGACAAGCTGTCCATCACCCCACAGGACCCTTCCACTTTTTCTCTCTCTTTCCCTCCTTCTATTTGTTTTCCAAAAGAAGTATTCCAGTAATAGCTAAATCACACACCAGTGAAGTTTATCAGTAGTTTTGAAGAGATTATTAGTAATATATTTGCTACAAAGTCAGTGAGGGGAAGTATATTAGCTCATGGATGAAAGTGTGTATTTTTTTCCTTTGCTACCTGGTTAGCTCTTAAATTTCTCTTAAAATTAAGTTGACACGGCACAGCAGAGACACCCAGTTTCTTTCTTTTTTTTTCCTCTTTCCCTTTATTACATATATTAAATTTACATATAATATGTACAATAGATATAAAAATATGCAGTATTTATAGATAACAATACATAGGTAATATTTGTAAAGAGATATAATGTATATAATAATGTACTATATTTAAATAATATAACTATAATATAAAAATATTCATATAATATAAAAATAATAATATTCATTAAGAATAAGACCAAAACTATGGTCTTACTCTAATCAAAGATCATTTTCAAAGGAAATGCTGCAGTTTTATCTTAGGAGTGTAAGTCCAAAGACCAGCACAGAAGCAGAGGTAACAGAAAAAAGATATACAGCAGGCTGGGGTTTCGTTGGTTTTTAAATTTTTTTTTAGCATGGCAATAGCATTTGCATTTAATTTTCCTGCTATGAACATTTGTACCTGTCACTATTTAACAAGCATATTAGCAATGAAAAATGTGAATAAAAAAGAAATACAATGCAACCACATGGCAATTATCCCATTCTCTCTGTAATGATACGTCTTGAGGAGTTCCCCATGCAGTGCTCATTTCAAAAACTAATTATAGCAGCTGCATTATGAACTGCACCGTTGGTATCTGCTGCCTCCACATGCAGCAGATGAGTGCAATTGTTCCATCCTGGAACTGACCTGGAAGAGAGTGCTGCATTAACGGGGGAGAGGAGCAGTCTCACAGAGGCAGTGAGGGTTGGTCCTACAGCAGATATTATTCATGAGTATTGTCATGACAACTGAGTAAAGGAATTCCTTTTCCTGCCTTTGTTACAGCTGTTGTTAGGTGAGAATTGAATTGTGGCATTCAATTTATGTTTAATTTCTGTCCGTGCTGTGGATGTGCTCCATTTCATGCCCTGCACCTGATGCAGGCGCTGTCAGTGTGAGCACTTGGCATCTCACTGTATCCGAGCAGGTTTCTCCAAACAGTTTGGAGGAGTCAGTGCTGGTTTGCCTGTTGTTACTTTATTTTTGATGGGTTTTTTACCCTCCCAATGGAGGTGTCCTGGCACACCTTTGGCAGCAGTGTGGGATGGGTGGGGGCTGGGGTGACGGTGGTGCTGGCAGCAGTGTGGATGCTGCAGGAGCAGGTCACGCTCTCGGGGGCTGTGCAGGAGCCAGGGATAAATACAGACTGTGCCTGTCGTTAAACAGGGCCAGTGAAGCACCACGGTACCAGTGCTAAGTGACCCTGTAGCTGGAAAGGTGAGGTCCAAACTGATTTGAAAAGTGGGAAGGAAGGGCAAAGACACAGCTTTTATTTGCGCCAACGCTCCCACGTGTCATCACTCTGCAGCATCATCCTTGCCCGCAGGCAACCTCTGTACTCTGTCTCCTTTTTAAAGTGTTTGCTTATTTATTTGTTTAAAGTTTGTCTGAGGCTTCATTCTGATCAGCTGGCAGGGCAGGGCAGGGCAGGGCAGGGCAGGGCAGGGCAGGGCAGGGCAGGGCAGGGCAGGGCAGGGCAGGGCGGCCTTTGCTGACGTGTGCTGGGGCTATTCCTGGCTCACAGGCATCCGAGTGACCACGACAACCACCGGAGCATCTGGAGCGCCAGCTGCACTGCCAGCCCTGCGTGGCACTGAGATGCCTGCCTGGCAGCTCTGCACTTCACCGTGCAGCAGCAAAGGGTCATTTACAGAAAGGGGGTTTGTTTACAAAAGCAAAAAAAATTAAGGTGGACGTAGCAGTTTGCGTCAATCCCACGCAAACTTGGAATTCAGAAATCAGGAGCAGGAGGTGTTTGCAGCTCATGTTACTTTGGTCATCAGGGAAGCTCTTCTTCAGACCTCTGCTCCCTGCCAGGATACCAGGATCCTTTGTTCACCAGGTGTATTGAAACTCTCCAGAGTTTGTTTGCACTGAGAACTTTGCTCCAGCCCACAGAGGGACCAGGAGCTTTGAATGCCTGCAGGTACTGAGAGTGCTCAGCACTGTGCCACACAGGGCCTTGGAAAGGTGAGGAAAAATGAGGCAGAAAATGTCTTTCTTAGTCTGGGAAAACTGGTTGGATCACTGGAAGGGTAGAGCACAAGCCCCAGCCGCAAAGCAGAGGCGCGGCAGGGGAAGAGGGGTTTGCTGTCTGAGAGCCCGAGGGATGTGCCCTGGGACCACGTCTGATCCAGCAGCCCTGAGCCAAACACCCCCAAAGGCACCACGGCGCCCTCAGTTTTGGAGAAGATTTGTCAAAACTAATGTGCACAGCCAGAGTGAGGGTAAATCCAAAGGAGCAGGTGACAGAGGCGCAGAGCAGCAGCTCCTGCCCTTGGCGGGGTGTTCTCCAGGGTGTGCTGCTTTCATCCCGCTGTCACTGCTGTAAACAACCTCGAGCTCCTTCCAGGCTGTGGCTCACCCCTGGCAACATCCTCCTGGGAAAAGCCAGGATTACAGCAGCTCCTCTTTCCATGAAATGTATCCATGCTCCCAGTCTGGTACACAAGGGTCTGTTTTTCCTCTTTTAGAACTTATCTTCTTTGTTTTTAAAATAAAAATTAACTTGCTGCTCATCTTTCATTTCCTTTTCATGCTCTGAGCAGTGACTAATCTGCATCACACTGGAGAAATTACAACAATATGATGTTTCTACAGTTAAATCTGCATAAGTATAATATCTTTGAAACATAACAAGCTGCTCTAAGGGAAATTAATTATCCCATTGGGATGGTCATTATGCTGTAACAAAAGCTCTCAGTTTTCTTTGCCCACTTTCATTTTGGGAATTTCTTTCATTTTAAGTACCGGCCACATATTCCTTCCCTTTTCACTGTGGCTGGAACATAAATAATAACATGTTTAAAGCAGTGAAAAGGCTGTCTTGGAACCTATTACAGATATCACAGGAATATTAAGCAAATTTAAAATTAAGTCAAAGTGCATTTTGCGAATCTGTGTTGGTGGCTATATATCATTACTGTTCATCAAGCCAGTTCAGCCTCATTTTCCTTGGCTATTTTTTTTTTTTTTGTGAGCTGCTCCTTCTTTGAGGAACATGGCTCCATTTATAATAAGCATTTATTATCATCATATTCTCTACCCAGGCACAAGCATTGTGTTTGAGATTTTTTTTCCCCAAAGGGGATGGTCCTTCTGTGCGTGGTGTATCCCTGTATTTGAGAAACCCCCTCTCCCCAGCACCCAAAACCTATTACCAAGTCTTGCATGTGACTGCAATAGCTTTTGCAGTCAAGGTGAATTACAAGGATTCTTGCTGAATCCCTGACAGATACAAATACCTAGTTATCCTTGGCTTTCCTGCTGAACCTAATCAAAGATATTGTTTATTAAAAGCCTATTGTCTCTGCAGTGAGGAACAAGGACAAGTTGCTCTGGAGTGATTTAATACTTCCAGCAGTTCTGTGTAAAGATTTATTATGGCCAGGAGAAAGAGCAAACACAAAATGCCCGAGTCGTTACTTTTAATTCTCCACTTCTTTAAAAATATTCTTTAAAAACACAAGGCTAAAACCTTCTCTACAGTTCAGTGTGATCTCTTATCAGCCAGGGGAACAAACCCTCACCTTTTCCTTCAAACAGAGGAAGGACATGAAGACTTAGTCCTGGATTTAAAGGCAGACCATCATAGTTCTGCTTAGACTGAGGGTTTTTAGAGTTTGGAGACTAGAAACTGTAAAAAAAAAAAAAAATCATCAGTTTCAACGATTCAGATTACCAGTTGAAATTATGCACTTGTACCTGTGATCCTGTCCGAGGTGACTCATGGGAGGGGACAGTGCTGCCTGCAGAGGGGCTCAGCCCTGCAGCCGGGTCTTTGTCCCACACCTGGGTCGCAGCAAGAGCCCTTTGTGCAGGGCCACAGAAACTGAACTCATTAAAAGTGGGATGTACACTTTTTTTCCGTGTAATGAGCTTTTCTTTGTGATTCAGTTTTATTAAGGTTTCAGGGACTGTATCACAAGTAAAGCACAAAGATAAATGAGTGAGCACAATTAATAAATGCTACTATTCAACTCTCTGAGCTTTTAAACTGCTTATCTAATCAAATGTAATCTTTATTCACAGTGCTAAAACTACCACATTACAACAGTTGTAATCAATTAGGAAAATGGCTTTAATGATTTAAAGAAGGTAAAAGGCAACGTGTGCTTTTCCAGATTGCTCGTGCCCAGGTGAAGGGAGCTCTGGCTTAGCAGCTCTGCTAAGGACCAGCATCTAAATCTGAAAGATGATCCGTGAAGGGGAGCTGCTGCCTTCCTTCCCCTGTGATATGGGAGCCCAAATCCAGGAGAGAGATGGGAGAAGAGAGCACCAACATGCTATTCCACAATAATCCAGTGGGATTTCACTATCTTCCGTGGCTACTCTTTCTGCAGCCTGTTAAAACTCAGCAGTCAGGCACTCAACCCAAAATCATCTTATCCTTAATTATCCCACAAGTCCTAGTTGGAGCAGCTTCTTACTAAGTGAGAGGAGTTTTATCTCTGACATTTTAATATTTCTAGTATTTCTGTTCCCAGCTCCTTTCTTTCTCGCTGCTAAAGCCATGAAATTTACATTTAAAAAAAAAGCCAGCCATGTAATCAGACATGTCTTGGCAGGTTTGGTCATAGGCACCACTCTCTGCTGAGCGCCAGGGAAGGACAATATTGACCTGAAGGAAGTTCCAAGCCTGCCCTCACAGCAGGAGCCTGGCAGTCCTGGGACTGCACTCAGGGAATCCAACCATTCCTGATGCTGCCGCTTGACTTTGAGCCTGAAATTCCCTCTTTTCACTGTCTTTTAATTTGCACACAGCTCTTGTGGCGAGATGCTTCTGGTTTAGGTTTCATGTGTCTGCTTATTGGATCTAACAGTGTTTCCCCAACTAATTTTCACCAGCAAGCTGTACAGGGCTGGCTTCTGCCTGACTCATTCCCAGCTGCCATTCCCCTACTCCGGGCCTCCTGCACAGGGAGTGAAAATGAAAGCAACAGCCCCAAAGCTCACATCTTCTCTGCCTTCCTGCTGCTGCTTCTTCCTTTAACAACTCACAGGTTTCTCTGAGCACATGGATATTTATTCGCCCCAGGCTTTCAGCTGCAAGAGAAGCTCTCTCTTTGTGTTGGAAAAACAAGACAGGTCTAAATAGAAAAAAACCCCAAACTCTAAATGTAACAAACCATATATTTACTCTCCCAATGTGCATTTCTCCCTCCCCATAGGTGAGGAGTCTGGAGCTGTCACAGGCAGCTGATAAGTGATGCTCTGCCTGGTCCAAGAGGCTGCCTCTCCCTCAAGCCTTCTAAAGGCTGAAATTTTCCACGGCCTTCAAGGTAAAAGAAAAGGAAAGTTGTTGCTTTGATTATGTTTTATCTTTTTGTCCTGAAAAACTGCTTTGAAAGCAGCTTGCGCAGCTGATCTATGGACACCTTTCTCCTGTAATTCTGCTGTGACCTTTTCACCATCCTTCCACAAGTAACAGGGGAAAAAAAAAGAAAAAAACCCAAACAAAAGGGTTATAAACAGATATTTTCTTTCTTTCTTCTACCTTCAGAGAGTGTGGGGTTTTTTCCTCACAAAACATGTTCTTGCTTTACAAGCTTCAAATCTGATGGAATCAGAGGCGTGGCAGCAGAAAGCTTTGGACTGAGCACCAAAGAGTTGCAGTCTCAAACCAGTTTGCACTAATGAGCAATAAATTTTTTACCCGTGGAAAAGGTCACACTTGAATTTCTATTTGGTGTTAATACTCCCTGGAGAAGTGACAGATGTCTGTTGGGACAGGAGTTGAAGGGAGAATATGAATATGAAGAGGAAAAATGAAAAAAACCCAAACAATCCAGCCCTGAAAATGAAGTGGAATTTTTGGCCAAATAGAAATGTATTAAAATCTTCACTTCTGATGGAATTTTGAACACAAGCTTACAAGGGGCTTAAGGACACTTTCCAGATTTGACTGAACTATGTAATGCCTTTTTGGTCAGACCTGGAAGCTTTGAAGTATCTTGGAAAAGGAGAGCTTGTGAGCGGTATTTCATTCTCCTAAAAAAATGAAAAAGTTGTGTAATAAAAGCTTCCTAATACCACCTGCTTTTGTAAGAGCACTTTTTTCCCTCACAGGGTGTTATTTTCACACGCCATGTAAAAGCATTCCAGCTCCAAGATTTCTGTATTTTCGCAGAAATACACACCTGACCTGTATTCCATGCTTTCTAAAAGTTCACTGTCCCAAATCTATTATCTGCCTCTAAGCCAAGCTCCAAGCTCTGGAGATGACACAGTCACTGGTATGGATAATTTGGCTCCTAAATGTTTGCTTTGTGCTTTGAAAAAACATCGTTGAGCAGTTCCTTAAATGTCATTCCTTGCAGTACACAGAGCAGGCAATAAACAATAAAATTATTCACCTTGAAGAAGCCATCTGCAGTCTTTAAGGGCATCACCAGTTTTTTTGTTGCTTTGAACGGTCCTCTGGGATGCCGTAAGTGTCATTTCAACACTGCGTTTCCCATCATCTCCGTGCCAGCCTCACTTTGCTTTAGCAAACAAAAGCGATGATGGGCAAATTAAGAAGAAATTCCACTCTCTGTTAGCTCCTATATTTCATTTATTTTTGGAGCTGTCTTAACGCGATGCGTGGATTTTGGAATTCTTATTTGGAGGCAGGGGGGATCAGGACGATTTATGCCTGGAATGAGTACTGCTGTGGGGGCAGCAGGGTGACCCAGCTGCAGGCTCTGCTGCCCGTGGTGGTCCCACCTCGCTCCACGTGGAATTGCTGGGCACGGGAGCGCCGACCTGTGCCCAGCACGGGAGCCCAGGCTGCTCAGCTGCAGCAGAGCTGCGGAGGTTACGCTTAATCCGGCCACGTCCGTCACCCTTCTCCTCCCGTGGTCCTCGTGGATGGAGCAGATGCTGCCGTTCTCAGGGGGAGCTCAGCTCCCTTCGTCCCCTTCCTCCTGCGCCCGCGGTATTTGTGCTGCCAGCTCTGAGGGGTTCCCCCGCCAGGGTGACACCCCTGAGGGCAGCAGCGCTCTCCTGGGCACGGGGACATCCGTCACGGCCTGGAGAGGGCTCGTCACCGGCTCCCTCAGAAGCCATCCTTAGGGAAAGGCAGAGCTGCTCCCACCGGCCTCTTTCCTGCCCTGCACGAGGCCTTGGTTCTTTTACTGAGTTTTAAACAAAAAGCTCACTAATGCCCCTTAAAACTCCATCCCCACTTCAGAGGAAGAACCCGAGGCTGGAGATAGAAGTTATGGAAAACACTGAAGGAATGTCCATCTCAAAAAAGGCTCTCACTGTCCAGGACATTGGATTATGGGTGATGAAATCCACCTGCATCTACCCCCAAAATGAACCTGCTCCTGGCACAGTCCTTGGCATGGACAGGCTCCAGACAGGATGGTGCTGCTGGGCTGGGGGATGGAGCCCAATTAAAACTCAAATAAGAGCCTGTTTTACTGAGAGAACAAAGGCTGAGAGCTGCATTTGGAATGGGCTGGGAGAAATAATGGTTTTTTTTAAAATAAGGCTCCATTGTTTTAAATGCTGTATTGTTCAGGCTTCCTCTTAATAAAAGCCTGCAAGAGCCAATCCCTGATGCAATGGTCTCTGCCTTGCAGGGTTGAACCTTAGTTTCAAGGTTGTGAGGTTTATTTCTGGAGGCTAAATTTACTGTATAAAATCTTTCCAAAACCTAGCTAATGTAATGAAAAAGCAATCAAACTTTAAGAAAGAGCCATTGCAACAGAGACAACCCACCATTATTAATCCAGCTAAAACCAAAGGCTAAGGTCTGTCAGCCTTAAAAATGAAATTAATTCCTTCTTAGCTCTACAGCCTTTAATTATTTTCACCATCGACGAGTTATAAAAATATAAAGAAAAAATTTCAAGCTAAACCAGAGCTCCTTTTAAAATGAAATGGAATGAAATAAAAGCACAGTAAAAGCAGCCTGAGGTTGGAGTGACAGTGGTTTTGCTGTTGTGGTTTCTGATGTCAGAGCACTCTGTGATGGGATTATTTCTCCGTGCCTCGCGATCCATCCATTATTGTACCCGTATTGTAGACTTCATGTCACAGTCACCAACAAAAAACACCCTTGGCAACCCCCATTACATCCTGCAGTTAATTTGCGTTCTCGCAAAGTGCTTATATTTACTATGAGTGATAATCATAAATATGCATGAGACCCTAAGTGAGGGAGAACGCGCTTAGGAGCTAATACAGCAGGAGGTTTGCCTAGAAGAGATGTCAAAATCAGTTCACTTTTGTTATATATGAGTAATTTAATTTCCTCCACGGTGTTATTAGGGCAAGAATGAAGTAACATTCTTTGGCGTAACTGAAGCAAATCCTGGCAAGACAAGAGGATAACAGAGCTTTTCCATCTCGTCATGTCAAACTCTTACCTTCTATTCAGCGCACACGGACGGGTTCTTTGAGCTGAGTTAAATTATCCAGTTGAGTTTATTAACTTGTGATGTCCCATGACCTTCAGCATATTTACTGCTGGATCTTCAAAACTGTGAAGGAATTTACTCCTTCGCAACCGACCTCGTTTTTGTGTCAGATCAGGAACACTGGTGGCCTTCAATCCTTTCTCAGGTCCTGATTTCCAGCAGCAGCGTCCCTGTTAAACCCTGGAATATGGAGCATTTCCAGTGCTCCTGAACAGATTACAGACCAAACAGCCAAGGAGTCCTGGGACTGGGGAGGAGATGGGGGAAGTCAGTGCTTTCCTCCCCCCACATTCCTTGATGTAGCAGAGCGATGCTCAAAGGCATCGTGGTTGTAGCCCGGGCAGCCAGGGAGACCAAAGCCACTGAGAGCTGTGGAACAAACCTGCTGCTGGTGCCTCTCAGAGGTGGGTGACTTAAGTAAAATCTAATTGATTTCAAGCTGTAATATTCCACAGAGGATAAACTGGAGCTTTTTCAAAAGAACACATGAATCACAGGAAAATCAGCTACCTGTAGGTGAGCCAGGCCATGCTGGCTGAGCCACTTGATATTTTTTCAGTATTTCCAACCCTGCATTGCAACTCAGAGCAAATCCTTTGACTCCAGAGCTTGGTGGCCATGTACCAGGGGCTGGGTTTCACAGCCCTGCCCTGCAGGCACTGACTGATGGCCACAGAGCAAAGTTTCCCAGTTTCCCAAGTGCCCTTGTAAATCTCACAGGCACAAGCTTGCCTGGGGGCATCTCAGCATCACATTTAATTCTGAATTACCCATATTTGGCCTAAATGGGAACGGGAGTTGTCCAACAATCAGCTCACACCTGAGCCCAAAAAAGGTAAATTTTGTGTACAAACAGCAATTCCATCTGGGGGTGTGGGACAGATGACTGCTTGTGTCCATCCCTCTGCTCTTCTCCTCCTTTGGTAGGAAGGAGTGTGAGCTCCCACGCTGGGTGACTGTGGGATCCCCAGATTTCAAGCCATGAGGAAATCATGGGAAAAACAGAGCACTGAGGAAAATGATGGATTCTTCCTCTCCCCACGCCTTTCTGAAAGGTACTTTAGCTTTTCTTTAGCTCTTTTCTTCAGGCAGAGAGGGACACAGCAAAGGGACATTTCTCCCTTGCTCTCTAACTCAAGGAATACAGATGATCTCTAGCCTGCCTCTGGGTCAGTCCAAAGGGATGGATATATGTTTTCAGACCTATAATCTGATGCAAGACTTGCCTTCAATATTTATTTGATACTTACCAAAATACTGGCGTGATCCGGCATGGCAAAGGCACATCCCACCCTCGCTAACCCTGAGCGACACTCGGCTCTCCTGCTACTGCCATCCCTCCTACCTCATCTGTAAAACAGGAATAAATGCTATTTACGCACCCGGGTAAAGCATTTGAGAGCATCAGAGAGGAGAGGTACTGTGCATGTGGCTGTGTTATTAGGTCTATTCATACAGGGGAGAGTAAAATGACAGCACACAAGCAATTTGCAACAACTCCTTTTAGCACTGCCTAGCCTGGGAAGGTCATTATGCACAGTTGCTCCAGAGAGAGAAGACTCCCCTGCTCCGAGCACAGCTTGCCTGAAGGAGGAATATTCCATACACCAGGCTCAGGCAAGCCTCAGCTCACAGATCAGCTTATCTTGGCCATGCACAAGTTACCCTTTTTTCACATGGTATTTAAACACTCTTCAACTTGTACATTCCTGAATGTGTGAGATAAAAACAAGCCACTGCAGGATGAACCTCGTTTCCCTAAACCTCCCCAAACAGGAATGGAATGGATAGAAGCAAAAAGAAGAAGATATTTCCCAGGTGTATTGGGTGGAGCCACATATTTGTTGCAGATGCTGTGTGTCTCATTTATTATATTCTTCTACTCTTGGCTTGTTTTTAATTGTTCTCTTGAAATATTATTGCTACATAGCTGAACTGTGGGACTGTTTAATTGAGAAAGGCAGTAAATAGGAGTCATTCCTGGAAGAAAGTAGAAGATAAATAAGCAGCAAAAATAAAATAAAACTGATTATCAGCAAGTAAAGCAAGGTTTTCTGAAATTTCTTACAGTGATAAATCAATGACAAACTCCTTCATATCCAAAGAAGGGTAAGTCATGGAAATTAGGAGTAGCCTGTTACCTTTTCTTGGACTTAATGGATGGTCTACCTTTAGGTATTAGACATTATCCAGGTGTTCCGGATAATTCAATCCTTTAGCCTTTGGACAGGGACAGTTTGCTGTCCCCTCACCCTTGAGCACAGTGACAGGGATCACTTCCCTACAGGATATTGTAGCCTTTGGACAGGGACAGTTTGCTGTCCCCTCACCCTTGAGCACAGTGACAGGGATCACTTCCCTACAGGATATTGAACTGAGCCAGGGAGCTCATCCTACATTTAACAAAGGAGAGTCAGGAGGTGCCTGGAGCCACCTGGATCCATCAATAATATCTCAGTTTAAAACATACTCCTTGGCAAGTTAAAAAAAAAAAAAAGAGAGATGAATTCTACCCTGTCTGGTGTGCCCTATATCAGTGCCAAAACTGCCGTGTCCTCACTGTGCTCCACATATCCAGCCTGAAACACACCTCCAGGACAATCAAGGGCACGCGTTTAGAGCACAGCCAGAGCTTCTTGGTGGATTTAACCGAGATGGGAAGAGCACTGCACTGTGCTTCTGCTGTGTGCGTGTAAATTGGTGCAGTGATTCTGAGATTTTTAAGGCTAGAAGAAAATACAGTCATCCAGTCTGACCTCCTGAACCACATGGGATCACCCACAGGTAGTAGGTGCTGTCTGATGCTGGAGGAGTGTAGCAAAGGCTCCATCTGGGATTTTACCCCACTGTAGACCATTGTTGGTGGAACTGAAATGGAAACCCTTGAACTCTGTCAGATGTGGAATGGAAAACTGTTTTCTGGCTGGTGTAGGCAAAACTGCATTAGGCTAAGATATAGATGAAATTATTGTTATATTCATTGTGAGGGCTGCTATGGCAACAGATGAATGCTGCAGGTAATTTAATTACATTTCTGTCAACCCCTGTGCCTTTCAGGAGACAATGCAGAAGCTAGCAGCATCTTTTAGTATTGCAGGTGACGCAGAAAATGTCGAATTCTCCTCCAGAGGGCCCAACGAGAGCATTTCACTCGAGTCACAACACGTTATTTAGGATCACTCATGGTTTTTTCCCAGCATTTCTGAATCCATGAGCATTCCCTTCACTCTGCTCACAAGGCTGCACCACACACCTAGAGCTGAATCCCGATGCAAGCTTTCTGCACACCTGCCCACCCCGCCACAAACCCAGGTTTTTTCACCCAGAGGTGACCCTCCATATCCCCTTCCTGCTTCTCTGCCTTTCCTGGGTGTTTTTGGAAACCACCACTCACTTGGCTGCAATAATGGGAAAAAGCATCAGTGGATGGAAGTGAGAAAAATCCGTTATTCCTCTGCTCACGAGCTGTGCAGCAGGGAGAGGGAAACAACTGCTTTAAGGACAAGGTATTGACTTGTAGAGCAGAGAGAAGTTAATAGATATTGACTCCCACTTGCTTCAAGTAGGTCGCACAGTGCAGGATTGTGTTGCACAGCCTCTGAGGGTTGGGGTAGGGAATTCTTGCCACAAGGACCAAAATTTTAAATGCTGTTGTGTGTGTGTCATTCCCTCACACTGAGGGACAGTATTTTCCTATGCAGAAGTCCTAATTTCCGTAGGGCAGGGTGAAATCCTGCACTGATGGACTGCACTGACCTCAGCGGGCGCTGCTGGAGCCCAGCGTGACTGGGGAAGTGATCTGTGTCTTACCAAGGCCGGGCCCAAGATCATTAAAATAATCTTACAATTTACATTCATTAAAGTAGGAACACGGCAATTATCTATTGTTTATCTGAGGAAACTGTCTGAGGAGCAATCCTTCCATACCAGGGTATAAACTCAGTTGCCATGTAATTAAGTCATAGCTACCGAAGCACTGAACAAATGTGCAACAAGATTCAGATAATACCTTAATGTGATAAGAAATACCCAGGCACTTAGCTGGCATTGAGGAAATTAGCCACACCAAATTAGATATCAATGAACACATTTGCTACCATGTCAGTTACCATTCTGAGTATAAATTGAAACCTAATCAATTATTTCTACAGAGCTCTTGCATAAACTCAGATTAGGGACTGAAAAAATACTGTTATTTTATAATGTTATAAATGTTATTCTATAAGGAGGTGTTTTATGACACTGACAAAGATGTTATGATGACATCACTGCCTTCTCCCCTGTACTTCCCCAGAAAGAAAGAAAGGTGGAATAATAGCAAGACACAGTTTAAAGTCAACACTGAAGGTAGTTGACAAAGCATTGAAGTCTTGGGACACCTGGCCTTTTTCTCATCTCCTGAATAGCTTTGTGCCTTGATTTCTCCTTTGGCACATGGAGGTTATGATTCTTCCACGGTAAGGAGCTTTGAAATGCCTCTTGATGGAAAACTCTGCCAAACACAAGGATGAACCCAAAGCTGCCCACAGGCTTTCCTCATCGCCTTCCTCTCAGCACATTCAAGGAAGAATTTCTTGGAAGTTCTAATAAAAGCTCTTATTGACCAGTGTCTCCATCCTGAGGCAACGAGAGGACTCTCGTTTCCACGTGTGTCGCAGTCCTTTACAATTACACGCACGCATCTAACCCACCAGATTTTTCCATATGCATCTTCCCTCAAACACAGCGTGCTCCATGTCCACATGATCACCTCCTGGCATCCCTGCAAGATCAGGACCCATTTTCAGACAAGTTTCTCAAAAATGCAAAAATTGCCATTTAACATCCTACTGCCACCTCCCTCTCCCTGTGAGGCACAGCCTCTCACCGACTGTCAGCTCTTACATGATTACTCAGAGTGCCTTTATTCATCCTTCAGAGATAACTGTCTGGCATCTTCCAACCACCAATTTCTCTCAGGGTCTGTATTTTTCTCCGATGAAAAGGAAACATTTTGGTATGTGCATCCAGCCTTGCTGCTCAGACAGTTTAATGAATACATCAATAAAGCACCGACCAGCCAAGGAGAGGGAGGTGCACAGTCATTAGGATCCATCATTAACATTTTGCACGCCACCACAAGCTTTTGTACATGAGCAATTAATACAGCAATAAATACCACAATGAGCTGCAGAAACCTCACCGAGGCAGGGAAGTGCAAGCAGTGCCCTCCACTTAAAATAACTGCGAGAAGAATGTAAGAACCTTCACGGAAAGGAACAGCTGAAGCTCCTGCTGCAGGCACAATAAGCCACCCCCAGACATGATGGAGAAACCTTCCACCATCTTAAAAAGAAGCCATCTGAGGGATTCAGAACAAAATGCTGGCTCTGTATCACACAGTGAAGCAAATATCTGGAGCATCCTTCCAGATCCATATGCTACCAGCCCACCTAAATGTAAATACTAGGTTCAGAGAAGTGTAAACAGGGAATTTAGTCAATTTATCCCCAGACATGATCTAGAGCATCAACTGGTTTATTCTGGCTGCATGAAGAAGGACAGGTGACACCCAATGTGTCGGTACACAATTCACTCGCCAAAAATTTTTGAACGCTCTTGAACAATGGGTAGAGTTTTTGCAAGGAAAACATTTTTCTCCGTGTTTTTGACTTGGCATTGCAAACCCTAGTGCTGGATTTACTGTCCTGTAAGACCCTGGCTGCAGATAAGTGTGATAGTAATGTGGGAATGTCCTGTACGGCCAGAGACAGGGCCTGGCTCTGCAGGATCTGTCTGACATGGAGTCAGAATCCTTGCACTCATTTCAAACCTTTGCCCTTGGATACAATTCTTCACCCATCCATCTAAAGCACCTCACAAGGTTAAGTTCGCCCAAGGAAAGCACAGGCAGAAAGACTCCTCTCCCACAGTTTTCTTGTACCCACTAGTTACCAGCGACTTTGTTAATAACACATTGCTCATGCAAATTAATTCAGCTTAGAGAAACAAGTCTTGATGATTATAAAATGCTGCAATCACAGTATTGCTTCCGGCCAGCTGAGAGTAAATTCATCAAGCATTTGTTATTTAAAGCTGCTGTGGTGATAAATGCTTGCCTTCATTTATGATTGTACACCAAGACAGAGAGAAAATGGAATACATAAAAATGACTGCATGATGGGAATCCCAACAGAAACCACCCGAAACAAAGGCGGGGAGATGGAATCTCTTCCATGACCGGCTGAACGATGCTGATACGCAGCCACTCGTCCTCCCGTAATGAGATTCTGGTAAAACAAAAGCAACCACAAACACCAGTTTTGCTCAGGCAGAAGCACTGAGTGTGTTCTTGTTGGCTGCATCTGATAAAAGCCTTGTTATGCCAAGGTCAAGGACAGGGGTGCAGTGGTGTCTCTCCTGCCCAGCACTACACACAGAGCAGCTGTTATGATTACAGATGCTCCCTCTACGTGTGCAGAGCATATAAAGAGGAGGATAAACTCCTCTGAGGTTTTGATAACAGCCCTGCTGCTGCTGCTGTGGACCTTTGCTCTGTATATGACATTACAGTAAAAACAAAAGGAAAATGAATCCAACAGTAAATACCCACAATTACACTGCACTAATTGTTTTAATGGGTTTATGTGGAGTCAACATTTCAGGCAGTGCTGTCCATACAGAGCAAGTAATTAACTCCATTGGTATTCAGAGTAATGGCAATTAAATACAATGAACTGTTCTGCTAATGAATGTGGTGAGAGCAGTGCAACTCAGGGAGAGTTAGTTGTAACTTTTAATTCGATGAGCTCTGCCCGGCTGCCTCCTGGCAAGTAGCTGATGGCAAGTCGATCAAGCTGATGATCATGGCAAGTCTCAAAAGCACCTGAGGCTGGGGGGATTGCAGAACATGGTCAGTGGCTGTTATTCCACATTTGCTGTCAGGACTGACTTGGTCCTGTGGCAGCCACAGGCTATCTCACCAGCAGGATGCTGGTAGTAGCAGCAGTGACCTGTGGCTGATTGGCTTTGTGAGTGTCTTCCCAGGAGACGAGACAGCAAACGTGTCCTCGTGCAGCGTGGGGCTGTACAGCATCCTGTAACAGGTCCCCTGGGCTATGCTTTATAAATTCCATCTGCACTGTCCATGGGCAGGGAGGAAATGCTCCTCTGGACTGGGCTGGCATGTCAGACAGTCCTGGTCCCAGGTGGAGGGGAAAAAAGAGGACCTAAGGACAAGAGGAAGCAGAAAACACTTGGATAGAAACCTCTTGGCAACCTGTGTTTGCCAGACCACTGTTGTCATTTATCCTAGGATAACATCTTAGAAAAAGGAGCTGAGTTCCCATCTACGGCTCTATAAGAAAATTATAAAGCAGCTATCTATTTTTTCATTAAAATTAAATAATTGAATCTGTCCAGATTCATGTACTCTCCCCCCATGAGATATCCAGGAGAATTAAGTTTCAATTGACTTTCCAGACCTTGGTTATCATAGGAAGCTTTTAAAAAATCGGGACATTTGGCAATTTGAAATTCAAATAGGTTTCAGTCAATATGTTTACTATTGCTAGACAGGCATCTTTGTCCCCGGGGTGTTTAATGCCTCAATAAGTAATTGGTCCTTTCATCTTTTATAGGCACAGAGTGAAGAGTTTATGGCTCATACAGTGAATTGTCAATACAAAGGATCTTTGCACCAGTTTTAAATAATCCAGCTCCCAGCTCCATTAAATCCTGTTTAAAATTCCCCCCTCCCTCCACACGCCCACAACCAGCCTTGAAGCACTTCTTCCCTCCCCTGATTTCAGTGGCATCCTTAAAGGTAGCTCTGCTTCACTCACCAAGCCCAGACAGGCAAGAAAAGGAGGTGAACGTGAAGAATAAGAATCTGCCCCCAAACAGACTGAAATTCTAAGGATTTCCAGGAAAGCTCTTACTATGCCTTTATCCATTAGGTCTGAAGTTCAAAGCAGCCAGTGCACCCATATCCACAGATCTGCCTTCAGCGATAGGGATACAACAGTTTTGTACCATAAAAACATCAGTTTTGCATGAGTGTTTTCATATGCAAGTATCTTATGAAGCTACAGGTACAGGAGCAGTGATGTCTGCAAAGGTGAACTGAAATCTGATTTTGTGTTTTCCATGAAACTCTCACATTCTCATCTTCTTTTGTGGTTCTTTTTTTGTTGGTTTTTTTTTTTAATATGGTACTGCCTCCCGGTTGAGGATGTGGAGGAAGCCTAATATCAAAATTTGCATCTGGGTTTTGGGCTGTGAAGAGTTGTAGGTTGTGCAGTTCAGGCTAAGTTTCTAATTCAGTCAATCTAAAAAGGTTTGGGAAGTCCCATTTCTTCAGGCCTTCAACCCAAAGGGCTCCCACGTGATTCTGGTCAGCCAATGCTGCTTCTGAACCACAGAGATTTTTTCCCTGAGTCAGTGCACAAGAAAATGTTGAACCTTTTCACAATGGATCTACTCCATTACCCTTGTCCTGGCATCTCCAGAGATAATGAAACAGCAGAATCTGCAGTATTGATTGAGCACCTTCCCCCTCAGCTCAGCTCTCCATCCCCTCAGCTCCATTTATCACTCACCCTGTGGCCTGTAGGGTGGAGTAGCTGCACTACTGGATCAGCAAATACCCTGTGAGTATTCCTTAGAGTTGTGTTGCCACCTCTTATATTTAGTGGGTGTGCTCTCTGTGTGACATGGAGCATTTTGTCACTCTCTGGAGGCGCCTTAGGAGGCTGGACATTTATGCTGAGGTCTGTAGCCGGAGGAGAAAGCAGTGTGTAATCAAGGACAAACGCAGGTTAACTGAATTTACCCACCTGCAGCACAGGAAACGTAGAGCTTTCCTCTCCATATATGTCAAAGCTGGAGTTTCACTCTCTTTGTCATAGTTGAAGTTTCACACTTTTTTTATTTCCCACTATGCTCATACTGATGAAGGAAGTCTTCCCAGATTCAGACCAGAATCCTTCACTGCTGTTAATTGCTCATTTTTATTGCATATGCCTTTATTGAATTTAATTAAACTTGGCCCACAAGCTTTGCATGTGCTGTAATGAATAATAGTTAATAGTCCATTTCTCATTACTTTTCAGTCAAAGGATGCCTTAACGCTCTACAAAACATATTGCACGTAGGTAAGAGTTCTTCACCCAGCTGTGAAAGAGTCATCTCATGATGCCTGGTAGCAAATCTTCAGCAGGGCAAGGAACCTCCCCCTCACCTCAGACGTGACGAGGCAGGCACCAGGTGCACTGAAATGGCCCTCGACTGGGGATTAGTGAGGCGGCTGTGCTGATTGATATCACAATCTGGCAAACTGCTTGCAAAAACAGATTTGTGTTCTGTGAATAGAGAAGTAACTCAGCGTTACTTTTCCTTATCGGAATGGCAGCATGTCCTCTTGGCAATGAGAGATCAAATGCATCTACGAGCAGCAACTATCTTATCCCCTTAGTCTGTAAAGCCAGTCAAAATCAGAGCCTAAGCTGATCAGGACAAAAAAAAACCCCTTCTCTTCTGTTAGTCATTTTTTCAGTCCATGTTTGCTCAGCCCTCGGAGGAATGGATAGAATATGAAACAACTTCCAAAGGAACAGTCCTTGTATCAGCTAAAATATTACAACAAGGTGTTTAGAAACTTTGCTAGGTACTTGGCTAGTTGGTGACCCCACTCTGGGGCTGTGGCAGCTCTTACCCTCTGCTTCTTGAGCAGTCACAACTGCGTTCATCCTCACAGGCTCCTGCTGCTCATGGTACTGCAATTCTGCATCAGCTTCCCGTGGTTTGGCATGAGAAATGTCTTCTCCTAGGATTAGACAAGGCAAAGTTAATTAATAGATAAGGGTCCTCACAGTGGAGACTGATTTGCTTTCTTTGCTTTATCCAAAAAGCATTGCAGATTAAAAACTGGAACTAAACAACTCACAGAAACCTGAAACTGCTGGAGAAGTGGGTGCTTTCATCCTTCGCAGATTAGGGAGACGCTCACCTGCAATCAGGACTGCAAAATTTCCCAGGCCAGCTTGGTCAGTAATCACTCCCTTGCTTCCTGCAAAGGAGCACAAAGGGAAATTTCCTTCCTGATGTGGAGAAGGCAATCACTGCCATTTGCATTCAATCAGATGTTTGTTCCCCGTGATAGAAGAGCACAAAGACTACTTGAAAAGCACCAAAAAAGTGCTGTGCCATTTCACTAATTAAACCCACCCTCCTGCTCTAAAATTGATGAATAATGACACAACTTGACTCATAATCCCTTTGTCTTCTATTATTTACTCTTTTTTAACAGTGATTTATGGAAAGGTAGTGCTTTCATTATTCTTGTTAATTACCTCTGTTCTCTGCTTCAGCTTGTAGAATGTAATTGCCTGAAACATAAATCTAGTCTTGCCACCTATGTTCACACATCATTAATATTATTCCGGCCATCCCTATAAAATCTTTATAAAACATAATTATGCACGTGCCATTAAGTGCCATGTTGTGCTGGAGACACACCAAGCCTTTTCTGGGGACTGAACTGGTTGTGTGTATCAAACTTCCCCGTTTGTGCTGTGTGTTTGTGTTTCCCTAAGGAAAAAAAAAGCAAACAGCATTAATTGGTCGGTGATTGTAGATCCAGCAAACAGCCCTCCACAAGCCCAAGCCCTGCTAAGTGGCCACTGACACCTCCACAATGAGGAGACAGAGGCGGCTCCATGAACAATGAGTTCTCCTTCTCTCCCGACCCCTGGAAACAATAATTTCATTGGATTCAACAACGATTACTAGGCAAGAGGGTAGCAGACGAATGCAGCAGCTACTCACTCGAGTGATTATCAAGTTTCTTTCTGGGCGTAGGTAATCCCCAAACAAATTATTTTCATCCTCTCTGCACCTGATGCTTGGAGTCGGACGAGCGGCGAATCACGGAGAGCTGACACCTTCCAGAGGCCGTTTCTTTCCCATTGTAATTTTTTAGTATTGCTTATGATTATATGTAAGGAAAAAAAATCCATTAGAAGGAGAGGAAATGCATTATCCCCAGTTTATTGCTGACATGATATTAGCTCAGTAATTGTCAGATTTCTGGTAGTGAACGAGTTTATACGCAGCACTTCATCTCTCCAACAAAACACTCGGCTGTATGAACAGCAGTAATATCC
Organism: Gymnorhina tibicen; assembly: GCA_013399875.1. Classification (NCBI taxonomy): domain Eukaryota; kingdom Metazoa; phylum Chordata; class Aves; order Passeriformes; family Artamidae; genus Gymnorhina; species Gymnorhina tibicen. Next base: position 1,924,966 of record VXAZ01007126.1, on the reverse strand, counting down.
CAGCTGAGCCTAGCGAGAAACAACTTTATTATCTCTCTCAACAACAAAACCAACCAAAAAACCCCCAATTCATTTCTCACAGATTCATCTACTGCATTATTACCTAAGTGCGCTTTTGGAGGTACTGGATCAGCTAATGGAAGCCCTTCAGCCAACAGCTATTAACAAGTGTATTTCCATTAACTTCCATTCCCCACAATCATAGAAAGGACAGCCTATAAAACACTGCAATTGCATTTGCAATTGTTAATTACTGTAAATTCAGTGTTTGAGATAAGAGCATTTGGTCTCTCCAGGTTTCCTACCTGATGGATTGTGGCTATTACAGCTTTTAGCTGGATTTGTGGTGACGAGGTCCCGCCTGGGGGTTTCTCCTGCCTTACACCAGTGTGCAAGACTCAAATCAGACCTTCCCAGCACCACAGCCCTGTCAGGGCCAGGACTTTGATAACTCAAACAGTGGTGCAGATCTGAGAAGCATGGGCCAAAGAGAAGCAACAGGGTAAAGACTGATCAATGAAATCAAGACACTTTCTCTGTCTTTTCCTATTCTTTAGTTGGCTGCAAGGAAAAATATTTCCTGCCTGACCCCACCTGGGGTAATGGCATTCTCAATAAAGCATTTTATCCAAGGAAAGCTTTGTAACTTGGTTACTTTGGGGGATGGAGCACGGAAACAGGATAAGAAATACGAGTCTTTAAATCAATTTTGTGAATCTATGCCAGATTGGGGCAGGGAGCATGAAAAGGGTAAGTCAAAGGCCATATTCACCACCAATTACAGTTCCCAGAATTAGGCAGCTTTATTTTCTTTTTTTTCCCAAGGAAATGTTTATTTCTTAAAATCAAATCTATTTGATATAAGCCATAGACATAAACCAGGTCCTGGGACTTCTGAATGCAGATGTACTACAAGGGTTCATGTGCCTTCTGGAGATTTCAGGCTCAAGAAGAGTGGATAAATCCCACTCCAGTCCTAATTTAAACTGCTAAAAGTGACTCCCCAACCTAAAGCAGTAACCCAATGGGTCAACCACAAGGCAGTCAATCCCATTTTTGGCTAAGTTTTGAAGGAAAAGTTGCTTCTTGGCAACCTGTTTTTCTCCATTTAGACATCTGAGATGTCTGCTGAAAGCTGAAATACTGCCCTGGTGGTTGAAGCCCTGCATTTGGGAAGTGTTTCCCTGTGTCTCCTGCCTCCTGACCTCCCCACCAATGTAGATTTGGGGTACAAGCATCCGGCGTGGATGGTCAGCAAGGAAGGTTGTACCACCAGGGACTCCTTGCAGTCGTCCACTGAATACATTTTCATGCCAAGCAGGTCCCTCTGCAAGTGATTTAATTAAAACCTCTGAATTAATAAGCTTATCCTTCATTAGTAGTCAGAGTAGTAAAAGCAGCATGGAACTTTTCTTTAATGAAACAAAACATACCTAAAAAGCGAAGAAGAACGTGAAGAAGCAGCTGCAACTCTGCGAGCTGCTTTTGCTGCCGTTGGTGCATCATTATAATGGCTGTCAGGCAACTGCTGTGTGTGTTTTAGGGAGGGAAGAAGGTCTGAAAAAAGGAGTGTGTGTCAGAAATAATGGAATCAGCTTCGGAAGTTAAAAACACAGGGATGGCAGGAGAACGCTGAGGTCTGGTGTTGCTCAGTGTTCTTACAAACCAAAGCACCTCAGGTAAGCAGAGGTGGTCAGTGCAAGGCACCTAATCATTTCCCAGGAGTGCAGTGGAGTAGAGTAGCCAAAACCTCTTCTCTCTTTGTCTTTCTGAGGAAAAGTCATAAAAACATGGAGATTCCCAGACATGGCAGATACTGAGACCAGATCACAAGGTTGTGCATCAGGCTCATCTTTAATTCTGGATGCATCACACACCACTGAATGCCTTTTTTCTTTCCTTAAAGTTTTCTGTTGTTTCGTAGTTTTGCCCAAGTTCTACAATCTCCTGTTACAAACCCAACGTGATTGTATCTCCTGCACAGCTGGGGGTTCCTGAAGCTAGTTTTCTAAAGAAAATGTATTTTCTATCCATTGCCTCCATGAGCCTCCCTACAGAGAAGAGTTTATGCTTAGCTACACTAAGGACATAATAAATGCAAAAGAAAAGGAGGTGAAGTGAGGATTTAAAGACCTGTATCAAATTTTATCACTGGAAGCAATGAACTCAACCCTATTTTTTTTCTGTTTAGCACGTTTTGGAGTTTATTTTTCACAGAAACCTCCACATCCACCTAAGGGATATTTTTTTGTTTTTATTTAAAGTACCTAAGTGGGTGAACTGGTCAGACTCTAATTGTGCCTGAAGGGCTGCAGCTGACACACACTGGAGACTTAATTACGTAGTGTGTGGCTCCATCTGTCAGCTGCAATATCTTTTGTTACCAAGAATCAGGCTGCCATAGAAGATGACGTGACAGATTCAATTTACTTTCACGAGGATAAGAGTTATGTGGGCATTTGAATGATGCTGGAAATGAGAACTACATTTACACTCCTTGTGAAGAAATTGAAACGCTATGTACAGCAGAGTTTGTCCAAAATATGAAGCCAAGATTGAATGGGTGGCAGTCAATGCGAAGCTGAAAACCAGGAAACAGTTAATTAAAATATCGTTAAATGGAAGACAGACTCACACAAAACTGCCTGAGTGAAGATGCACTCGTACACATGCATAAAAATTCTGAAGAGTGCTTTTGTGTTAAATTAATGTAAATAGCAGTTCTGCTAAAATTCAAGCCCTTTTACAGCAGATTTGAGAGCAAAATGCAAAGATCATGAAATTCCATTTGGTAGGGAGAGAAGATAAAGTTTTCCCCTAGAACAGAGATTTTTGACCTTTTTCAAACTATTTACTACAAAAATTTTTCTAGGCTGATGCAGATTACTGTAAAACTTTTTAGACATGACGGCTGCAAGGTTCCCTTTCCTTCCTGCCTTTGTAGACAGCTCACAGATCACACGGTGAGGTACGCATAATTTGTTCATAATTGTCCTTAATACACACCTCTCTCATTTCAGTTTGTGAAGCCCAAACAGACAAGATGGGAAGCAAACCAACCAGTGGCAACACTGGCGTGACGTTAATACGATTGGCATTGTTAATATGATGGCATATTAACAAAGAGAAAATACAGAAGGGTGAAAAAATATACTAGAAGGGATTTTGTTATTTGCTCTAAAATGAAGCCTTGTTAATTAGGAAATGCTTTTCACAACCGATTTAATTTGAAATTGGAGAGGACCCCTTTCGTTTGCTTATAGGCTGCCATATATTTCAACTGATGAACAACAACATTATTTTTAGCAAGCTATACATTCATCACGGAGCGATGCATCTGGCAGTCTAACCTGCCATTAAGTCAGCAGGCAATAAACAGTTTTGAAAAACTCCCTGTATTTATCAGCTTTTGAATTCAACGGTTGCCCAATTACCCCTAAAATTGTTATAATCTTAGTTTTAGGTGAAAAGCTTTTATTGAAATTCTACTAGTTATCTTCCATAAATGTTAGTCATAAACAACACCACTAAATCATAAAAATATAACAGCTTGTGATTAATCTGGAAACAGACTTATATTCAGTTCTAAATGTTCTCTCATCCCAGCACCCGACAAGGACTGATAAATTGAATTAGCTTAGTGTGAGCTTTGCTGCGAGCTTGCTTGTAAACCTCCCTGGAATTTCTATTTTAGCATCCTGGCTGAAGTGAAGTGTGAAAACTCGAACTCCAAAAGAGATTTTCTGAAAATGGCACCAGTTTGTGAGGATCCTGCAGAATCCTCTATCTGCACACCCTTGATCATGCCTCTAACACTCACGCTGGGCTCTGTGCCTATGCAGGTTTTGCTTCCCAAAGGCCAAAGGAACCTGAGGCCAAGCAAACCACGATTTCTCCGTAACTGCATCCTATGTGAAGCCCAACCGTTCTGGTCAAACTGAACCTCTTACCCTACTCTGTGTTTGGGTTTTCAGTGTGAGCTACAGCCATGAAACAAACAGGAGACACGAGCACAAGGCATGGGCACAAGGACAATGTTCTGGGCTGGTGACAGCTGCAGCTCAGAGCCAGGATGAGTAAAACCGTAGCCTTATGGACTCCACCAAGCATATGTGGATGCATTTTCCATACTAATTTGTACTTTGCAACTGCTAAAATACATCCCTTCCTCTGCAACAATTAATTCACATCCACTCCCTGTTTGACAAACTGTGACTGGAGCTGAAGCTGAGCACGAACTAATACTGGTTAATGAGAATTCACTAAACACTTATTGGAATATTGCTCTTATTTGCAGCCTAACTTGAGAGCTGCTGAAGGAATGAAGCAAATCTAACCCAGAAAACAGGGCACCAGTGCTGCTGGCTTGGAAAGGAACGGCTGAAGGGAGGATGCTGCTGGAGCAGCTGCAGAAATCTGCTCTCCAGAGGCCCTGGCAGGAAGGTGCCCAGAAGGCCAGGGCTCAGGGGGCTGCCCAGGGCTGCTCCCAGCTCCCTCCTGGCAGCCTCTGAGCTGTGCTGGGGACGAGCCATTCCCTGCAGAGACCTGCCAGCTGACAGAGCCAGCCTGTGGAACTAACACCTGCCAGCTGGCTGCAACACGGGCATGAAGGTGCTTTTATTTCATCCCCGTGTTTATCTTCCCGAACGCCTCCCCTTTGCATCCTTGCTGGCAGAACCCCCCCGGGCAACCTCAGGGCTGGTGGGGACGGAGCAGTGGGAGATGCTGGAGGATCCCAACGGGGAAAGTGGTGGCTGCTCTGCAGACAGTTTTGTTCAGCGGCCCCACGGGCACCTTGGCACCTTTCGCGTGCAGATAACGTTCCTCGCTTCCCAAAGGCGCAAATCAAGCAGAAAAAACCTCCAGACCTTTCAATTAAATCCCATCTAACTGACACCACAGGAGGCTTCTGACCAACGCGGAGAACCGAGATATGTTTCACTTCAGTGAAACGGGTAAATGGTTTCTGCAGCACACCAGAAAAATGCAGAAGACATGCAAACTTTAAACCGCCATTTGGCATTAAATACTTGTAAAAGCCTTTTTTCCTTAGATTAATATCTCACGTTTATCTGCACTATATGTTTTGGAGACATGGTAAAAATTGCTTATTTCTAATAAAATGTAGCAACAGTACCCTGAGGAAAAATTACTGTGTTATGAGATATTTTTCCCGTCTACCACAGCCAATTTAGTTTTCATTTAAAATTCAATAACTGCATCATACTCAGAATCTTCCATGACTGTCATAATGACTTTGAACAAAAAGTGTGCTGTAAACAAGGAAGATTAGAAAGACATTATTGAGGTAATTTCTTTCCAAGTTTCTCTCACACAGTCAGGGATGCAGAAAACGGATGCAACAGTTAGTGTGGATATGATTTAGAAATAAGTAGGAGAAAGTAAGCACTTTGTTCTGCAGATACTTGGGTAATAAAAGCATTACTGCCCCCATTTTATTTGAGATATATTTTACTGCTGGGTGGAAGGAAACACTTTGTTGTTTTCTCACTGAAACATTGATGTAAGTGAAGAAGACAAACAGTATAATATGGTTAGGAAAATGCTGCCTGCTTGCTGTAACATCTTCTTTCCTTGTGTCTCCATAAGGGGCTCTGACAGCAGTGCTGGGATGGGTCTGCTGGGCAGGGGCTGCTGCTCCAGACTCTCCATCCTGCACCCCGTTGCTCTGTCAGTAGCACCATTTCAGGGGAAAAGGCAGAAAGAAGAGCCTTCCCCTCTTCTCTTTGCCTGCTGAGTGGCTCGTACAGTCCCCTTACATTTTAAGAACCTGCTCTTCCCTTCTCTTTCTGGGGCTGCACAACAAAAGACACCTGAGTAGTTGCCTTCTCCCCGAAGGAGGACTGAGTGCTCTTGTTTAACAGAAGCATGCAAAGGCAATTAAGAAAATTCTGGTCAGATTCTTTGCCTCTTGACTAATCTAATCAATGGATTTTAAAACGCCGATAGCAAATTTTTAGGGTTTTCCAGGTAATTAAACGAGAGGAGGTCTCTGTAGGCCAAACCCTGATCACATTTATACCAGGCAGTCTTACTAGGGTTCTACAGACACAGGATCATGTTAACACTGTTGACCTTCTCTCCTTTTCATTCATCAACATTTATATCCCAGGAACTGATAGGCCATCTGCAAGCAGAGGTAGCTTTTTACATAGCCATGGCATAGATGTCTTCAAACAGCATGGGAGTCTTTGGGAAAATGGACTATGAAGAGCAAACAGAACTTTCAAAAGTAAATCAAACTCCTGTAAGCGAGCAAGAAGGTACTGGTGTGTTCTCTGACACACAGAGGGTGAGAACCAGTCTCTCATTGCACAGGAGTGTCCTCGAAGGATAATCTACTACACATATTTTCCACACCTCTGTGGTGGGGTGGTCTCCATCAGTCACAAAGAATTGGGTGTTCTGGTTCTCTCTCTGTTCAGCGCAGTGCTGGATCTGTTATTTGTTATAAACACTTGTCCCTAGACTCAGTTTTGAGGAAGGTAAGACACAAAAGGATGGACTCTGCTTCATCCTCATGCCATGCTTTTGTGCAAGAGGAAAACAATTGTGTGAGTACTTTCCTGCAGCCTGGCCACGCCACGCTGATTCAACAGTTGGTGTTATGAGATAAAAGGATGCTATTCAGACTGATTAATCAAACCCCCTTATGCTTGCCAAAGCCTAATTATTCTTTGATCTACATTAATGACTTCAGAAAGCATAGCACACCTGGTGGGAGTTCTCAATAGGGAGCATTTTAGACTAAAAGGAAAACTCCTCCCTGTGTCACAAAAACCTAATTTGCTTATATCAGTAGAATCAATTGTTTTATACAGAACTGTGTCTCCCACAGGTACTGTTGGTTGTCAAAAGATAACGTAGGCAGCTTTTACTTTTATTTCATCAAAATGCTATTGTTTGAGAAATAGCAAACAGTCTCAGGGTGACTTGAAAAACCACATTGTTATCACAAACTATGGCTATCTGCAGCTTTTTATTGAGCAGCCTGGCTGTAACTCATGTGAACACAGAGACCTTATCTCATGGTTTCTGCGTTTTCTGGGAGATGAGTGAGTGGCTCATACCCCAATTTAAAACTCAGCAAGAGATTAATTTACAACCCAGATCCAGAAGCATTCACATGGATAAGGATGACACAGCATCACAAAAGAAAAAAAAAAATTTCTGAATAAAGCAATTCACCCCAGCTCTACTTAACTAAAAAAAATCCCAACACTGAGGTGACTAAATGTTGAAAGCATAAGGTGTGTGCTTGTGCACTGGGAATTTACTGCATCAAATGATTCTTTATGATCATCAAACAGGGTCAGCAGAAACACCTAAATGTGACAGAATTTTCTCTAGCAAATCTACCTGGAACTGCATCAATTTCTAACAGAAATTTTAAGATTGGCATGAGTGACACACAAACAAAGATCTGTATGTGAGCACCACAGACAGCAATAGAACAAAGGCTGAAAGAACAGCATTTGCAACCAGAACAAGTTAAACTGATACCAGAACCAGGCAAACTGATAATGCCCACAGAGACCTTGTTTTGATCTCTTCCATGGTGCTGAGGACAACCTTGGGAAGAAGATATCCTTTGCTTTACAAGGAATATATGCTCAAATCCCAAAGCCGGGAATACAATTTCCTGAGCATTTGTGGATGAGACCACATTGACATCCCTCTACATTTTGAGAAGCTGATACTCTGTACTGAAGAATTTAACAAAGGAAATGAAGAACAACGTTTTCATATCAGAAGAAAGTGCATCAAAACAGGTGTTGTCTATGCAGAGCTCAGAGGAAGCAAAGAAACCAACAATCTGGTGTTTCCCTGGGTATATGAATATTTGAGAGGCCTGGAATAAATTAGTGCTGGAGTTTTGCAACAAAATGACAGGCATGAGTTGCGTTTGCCAGATAATCTTGGAACGTATCAGTTTCACAGCATCACACGGAGAACAGGAGCAAATCTGCGTGGTACCAACTGTCGGCCAAACCAGAACACATCCCCCAAGGTCCCTGCACTTTTATTTTAGGCCCTTTGAATTTTAATGCCCCGGGCGCAGCCTGCTCAAGGTACCCACGCTCTGTGGGTTACGGTCTGTGGCAGCACACGGCCGGGAGGAAGCACAGCATCTGGAAGAGATGTTTGTTACAAACAGCATTTCCCATCCACGGCCACGAGGCTCCCGAGTACCTGCACAAACCATATTGCAGGGAACAGCCACAAGCCTCACCCTGCCAGCCCAGTTCAGGGGACCAAGGCTTTAGCTGACATCCATCCATCAGTGGGACTTCACTTCTAAGAGCAGACATTCCTGCCCTGTTATGTTTGCTTTGTACTATCATTTTCTTCTCATCAAGAGACAAACTCAATTATACTTTTCTCTGCTCCAGGCGTATCTAATCAGCAGGCAACTCCCTCAGTAAGCCCAGCCATTTCAAACACCTCCTCACACACGCAGATATCTCAAATAAGAAGTGTTACTTCTATACCCCTCAAGGGGTGAAGGCACAGCCATTAATCTTTCTTTCATCTCACAGAATGCTAATAAAACAATCACCTCCCTATCCCTGAATTGGGTAGGTCCTAATTAACATGCTAATTGGGCAGATCTTCCCTAATGACTCCCAAACCTCAGCAGTAATATGTTATTTAGATAGAAAAGAGTTATCTAAAAGATAGGTAGAATGAAAAAACTGGCAAGACGGAGCGTAGTTTGGATAGGCAAAATACTGAAACGGACCTTTCTGCTGTGAAAATTAAAATTCTCCACCTGTCTATGCTACAGATCACAGATCCAGCACCTTGCAATATTCAGAGCAGGAATTATTTTGAAGGTACTATACAGCTGTAATAAAGAATATTATTCATGCAGAGAGAAAAACCATATGAGTAACAGCGACGTTTTTAAATATATTATGAAATCTGTTCATTTTAATACATCTAAATAAATATGGCTTTTATTATCTGACACGCAAATGTACAAGTTGTTTTGCAAACCCAGCAATGCCAGCAGCTCTGGCACTTTGTATTCATGAGCAACTTCAAGGTGGATAGTTCAAGTCTTAATGGAATTAGTCCACTGGGGCTGGTATTGTGTTTATGCAGTTAGAGGCTCAATATAATCAAATTTCTCAAAGAGAGCATTTTCTCTCTTCAGAAAATAGGACTCAATAATAATTTAAATCCCACATTAAGCTAAAATGAAAATATTGGCAGATGCCATAAAAGTCATTGTTCTGAAATCTTCTTTCATGCACCTCTCGTAGGTAAAAGCAGAGTTCTTCTAGTAAGAAATTAGGTTTGAATCTTATAAAAGAAAATCTTTGATGTGTATTTCTTGAAATATCCACTGCAGGAGTCCCTGCAAACCTGGCCTTGCCCTGCTGCAGCTCCAGTGAACACCAAAGGGCTCTGAAAATCAGCATTTCTGTACATCTCACACACGCAGCCAGGACAGCCTCACACCCCAGGCTTGTGTCAGGGAGGACAAACTCTCTTTGTCAGGACCCCACAGCAGCAGCTCACCCTGGTCCAGGCAACTGGGACAAACCTGAAGCTTGGGCCCTAAACTGGAAAACCTTGAAAGAAAAACATTATTTTTTTTTTCTTCCTTATGCTTTTGGAGCACCAAAAAAAAGAAACACTGGCATTGGGACACCATGGTATTATTTTGTACAACTTTCTGGACTTTAGCTCTGTTAAAAAAGCCATGAAAAGGAGTCAAAACATTTCACTTACCTTATTTTCTCATGCAGAACAGTTTTTCATCAAAAGTTTTTTTAACAAACTGCCAGAAGCTAAAATGGAATGTTTTTTGTCCCGAGTTCTGCTATTCTTTCCAGTTTTGGTTTTTATGACCCTTGTTCATAAAAACAAGACTTTTTCTTCTCCCCCCTCCTCATTTTACAACATCTATAAGTGAAAAATAATATCTCCAACTATTCATACGTTTTTCCTGCATATGAAATAGGGACAGGCAATGTAACTGTCATTACCCATGACTCTGACAGACCAAGAAAAAATGAGTACAGCCGAGCTTTTAAGAGTTCAGGCCCTGTTTTTTATCATTGCAAATCTCCTCTCACTTCTGAAGGCCCATTTGATAAAGAATTTGCTGGTTTCATTTACTGGCAACTGCAGTACAAATAGTGGCTTCAGATGTGCTATCAAAAGTCCTGTTAGGGGGGTCAGCACCCTGCTCCACTAAAGTCAACAAAGCACTGATTTAAGCAAAGCCCCTGAGCCCCTCTGGCACCACAGTGCTGCTCTTGCCTTCACATGAGGCAGTTTATAACATTCATTTAGATAAAATACAGAACAAGAGGCATCAGTCTGAACAGATAAGACAGCCTCAGTGATAGAAAATACAGCCTAAAAGAAATCTATCCCTTTTTTATGTACGCAGTGCTGAAGTGCACAGGGTCACAAAGACACATCACTTTTCATATCCATTGTTTTTACACAATACCAGGTGTTTTTTAGGAGCCGTTGGCAGAAAACAACATTACAATGAAATTACAGCAGCGTGTCTGGGCCTCACTGAGTTCCTTGCTGGTGTTTTTATGGCACTGGGGGGCTGGAGAGTCCTTGGATCAAAACTGCTGCATTACAGACCAGGCTTTCATTTCACAGCAAGGTCTTGTGGAACGTTCTCAGCCCTGCCTGATCAGTGTGTTCTTCTGAGCACACAGAGATCTCTTTAGGCACCATTAAAAAGCACCTAATTATGATGTCTTCATTCGTCGACAGATAAGGGGCCTGCCAGTGATGGCAATCCTGGATGGCATTTCCAAAAAAAATAAGTCTCATCCCTGGATGAATTTGTAAAGCTGACTCCTGCTCCACCCAGGCTTCAGACATTGGATATTTTGCCATGTGACTGGACAGGAACAAGGGACGGCTTTGTACCTGTATTTGTTTATCTATAAATACCTGTAACTGTATAAATACCTGTAACTGCACAGCTACGCTGTCCTTTCTGCTATAGCAGCTCTTCAGAAGAGGTCATTAACATTTCTGTGTACCACACCATGGCAATGCACTGCAGAAGCTGGGCGGGAAGGAAACGCAGCCGTGGAAAAAGGCCCTCAGACAGGGGCTTAAAAGTAATGTAGCCAAACAGCTTTAGGGCGAGGCATCTCGCAGGGAGTGTTTTTTCAGACAGAAACACTTTTCCCTCAGCTGTATTCACATCTTCTGCACACTCACATCATGGCTCAGTGGTATAATTTATCCATCTTAGACCAAACCTGCTGCAGCTGTTAGAGCACTGACCCACTATGAATTTGCTCTGCTGATTCAAATTTTTTAGAGAAAGAGTTGACAGGTTCAGTTTTCACTGTCAGGATCATGTACCAGCTGTCTGAAGCACTTTAACATTTTCTGGGATCCCATACCGTCCTCAGCTACCAGAAAATAAACATAAGCTCCTTATTTTACATTTAGAGATGCAATTGCATGCCCATGCTTGATCTGGTTCAAATCCATGTGGCTAGATGGTCCCACAAGAGCATGAATTCGGTATAAAGACTAGAGAATAACACCCCCAGCCTTTGCTGGAACAGTTCCCCAGGGCAAAACCTCTGCTCTAAGCAGGGGGCAAGGGAGTTCTCAAAGTGGCAGCAAAAGCCATTCTTTGAAATGTGGAGGCAAAATCATGGTGAACAGATGTGACCTGAAACCCAAAGCTGCTGCAGGCTGTGCTATGGCTGGGCCAGGTGCATAAATACACTTTAGGTAATGTTGACTGTGAGGTATTTGAAAGGCTCTTTTTGAAAACATACCCTTTTGCTCGTTGTTTCAGAATTGCTTTTCTCCCTTTTGTCTTCTTTTGGTGTTTTTCAGAAACCAGCTTTAGCGGAAAGAACTTTCAGCTGCCTGGAAAGAACAAAACAAAGAGAGGAAACTTCTGATTTATGACCTTTTCTAAACAACAAAAAAAGCATGTAAAACATCCCCTGATGAGACCTGGGTCAGGATGCCACCCCAGCTCAACTGAAGGTGGGATGGTTCTAGGTGAGCTCAAAAAGAGTTCGAGAGAGAAAAGACTGTTGAGCCAGCTGAGGGTCTAACCCTGGTCTTTTTGAGATGACCTGTTTGTTGAAGTTGCTGTGTGGAGTCTAATAGATCAGTGGGTTTTGAAAATCCACTAAAGGATGTGTGGGCTGAAAACATTAAGGCTATGTAAATGGAAATTTTCTTTCTGAAGAGTGAAATATGCAGATTTTGCTCATTGCTTCCACATAAGCGAGTGACCAAATGAAGAGAAAACTGATCAAGAAAAATGTATGCATAATAAAAATGTGTACATGCTTCATCTAAAATTCATTGCCTCCAAAGCCTCACCATATAATTACTTAATCTTGAGCAGCTGCATGCACAATAAAATTTGCTTGCACTATGTCTGAACAGAATTAATTTTTCCTGAGGATTGTAGCATAACCAATACCCTCCAACTGTTCAGCAAGTGGCAACTGAAAACAGCACTGAAGCAACTTGAATTAAAAAGAACCTACTCAAACCAGATTGATTCTGAGCTGACATTTGCTGGGTTTAATCATGTACTTCACTGTACAGCAGCAAGAGCCTGAAGAAAAAACAGAGCTACTGCACACAAAACTTTATTAATGAATCAGATCCGATCCCTGCGTTGCTCTGCTCAACAAACATGAGAGGCTTTATGTCACAGCTGAAATATTTCATTCCTGCTGTGAGCTCAGGAAATTTGGGCCCCAGGAAGGGGATTTTAGACACTGTGCCTATTGCCATGTCTGGGTTTCCTTAGCTCCCCAGAACCTCTGCAGGTGGGTCAAAGGGCTGGGGTCTCAGGAAGGGTTTGGGGACATCGTGCCTTGGTGTGGAAGGAAAGGGAAAGCCTCAGTAATCTTTTTGGAGCAGAACTTGAAAGGAATGATTCACTCCACCCCGTCCTTTCAGTACAATCCCTCCTATGCTGGCAGCAGGACTTGTTTCAACATGCCTCATTCTTAAAATATCTGTTCCCATCAAATTCCCTTGAATAATGTTTATTACTGGGTCACCTGCCTTGAAATGGGAGCTGCAGGCGGTGAGGTGACCAGACTGAGACTGATTGCTGTCCTGGAGCACTGCTGTCCTTTAACCTGTGTCCTCACCAGCCCTCCTGCAATGCTGCTGCTGTAAGGAATTCCCTGAGTACCAGTAAATTATTCCAACGCCCCTCTGCTTGCTGCCTGTACAAACCCCACAGCAGGTGACTGACTTGGTTACACCGGGGTTCAGAGAAGGTCTCCCACTGACTGGATCAGACACCAGGAGGTGTGTGGAAGACTCAGAGTCCCAGCCTTGTGAATTTGAAAGTTTAAATTTGTGAATTTAAAAATTTACTCCAGTAAGAGGAGCTGCTTGCCAGAGATTCAGCTCCCATGGTGAACAAGGGGCTGAGGGATGTTCTGAATTTACTACGGATAGCTCTTCCTTGCAGCACCAGGCTGCCGTGCTCAGCTGCGGAATAAAAGAAGTTTTACACTAATCACAGGACCAAAAGCTGCCTTTCCCCTCCCCAAAACCCAAATGATTTCAAAATGCTTGGGATGACAGCTGACGACGGCCATAGCCAGACAAGGAGGGTAGTGGCCCATGTAGTTTTGTAATTAAGCTAGGTTTGCAAAGTTTGTATTTTGGAGAAAAAAACCCATCAGGATCTCTTATAATTGGAAATGAAACTAAATGAATGCCACTGCCTTTATTCTGGCAGCTGAATTCCAGTAATGCTTAGCAATTGCTGTGTTTGTAATGTAAATTTACTACTGTCGCTGCACTGAAATAGATTTCTTCTTTTTCCCTACTCATCAAAGTAAAAAATTTGCTCCAGCTGCTGCTGATCAAGAACTTGGAGAACATTACCCAGACTATTGGTATTCAGCACACACTGCCAGGTGCACAAATAACTCTCTAGCATCTTTCTCAACCCAGTTAATTGAATCATGGCTTGATTAGGTTCACCAGACAATACAAAATATTTTCCAAATTTGGAAAGTTTGACCTACCTTGGATGAGGAAAGAGTGATAAGGGACATCTCCACAAGAAAAATCAGTTTTGCCTGTCTCATCTGAATCCATGTTCAATTTTGTGAGCGCTCTGGTTTTAATTTGCTTCCTTCTTCCTACTTCTGTTAGTCCTGGAAGACAAATGAGCTACCAGGTACCACAAAAGGTCAAAAGACAGAGCGAGAGGGAGAGTTGCTGGTTTGCCTGCGGAATTCGGCTGGAAAGGGAAATGAGGGAATGTTACAGGTGAGAGGACCTTCGCTGCTGTGCAGAAATGCCAGACTTTTCTTAATGGAAACCCCCTTTTTTTCATGGGAACAGAGAGGCCTTGTGCTCCTAATTGTCCAAAGGGTTTGTGTATTTGCCAGAAGAACCACAGAAACCAGCTACAACAGTGGCTGGGCCGGAGGAACACACTCTCCTGCCATGCCTTCAGCTTGCTTTTCTCTTGCCTCAGCTGACATTTCCCTCTTTCCCATGCAGGGGTGACCCAGAGAATCCCTCCCAGTCCAAATCTTGGGATGTAGTCCCATCTCCAGCACAGCTGCAGCAACACCGAGCCAGTGAATGGAGAGCTGCAGAATCCTTGCAATCCTGGCCAAATCTGGGCTGTTTGAGAAGCGTTGCCTGGAAGAGAGCAGAAGGCACAGGGGGACGCACCAGGGCTGCACTGTCAGCACCACAGCACGGACAATTTTCCAATTTCTTGGTGACCTGGCACGCAGCAGTTGGGATGAAGGCACCTGGAGGCCCGTGTGGAGGTTGGCTTTGGGCCAACACGTGCATTTCCTGCCTGGCTTTGTGCTCAGGTCTGACCCTTCAGCCCTACCATCGCTGCAGATTTCCCCACCTATCACCCTCCTGCCCCTTTTCTGGATTGCAGCAGGACAAGGCTCACAGTGGCTGTAAATCACAACACGCCTCCAGCAGAGCTCCCAGGGCTCTGCACAACCAGTCTCTCATTCAGAAAAGCCCAGAGATTCTAGTGTTTTGTGAAATATTAGGCGTTACTTAGCAGGGGTGGATTTGACTAATTCTGACAGAGTTGAAGTTCCACTCACTGGCATTTGTGTAATATTTTCAATTTCCTTGTTCATTGAAAATTGGTGTTTCCTAAATATTCACTGAGGGTACTTTTATAATAGACATCAGCCTCAAATAATTGTCAATCCACTCAAACTCTATTTAATAAGCTCTGGAGTAGAGCTTTCTCTTCCAAATCGGGTTCTGTTTTGGGCAAACTTCAGTGAAGAACAGGCCAGCTCTTAGCATCTAGCTTTGTTGTGTTAACTGCCATGTGGAAAAAGAAAAGGCCCATCCCGAAAAAAACAAAATACAAATCAAGAATTAAGAGCTTTCAGCTGCATTCAGTTGTCAAACAGGCTCTGGAGTATTAACAGATGGAAACAGTACATATTTTGGTGTGATAAAAACAGGGGGAGAAGAGTGAGGATGCAGAGTTAAGCATCAGATTCCGAATTAAATCCTGGTTTTATGTGCTTGACAGAGGTGTGCTTTATTACAGCGTGACTCTCACCTGCGCAGATACAGTTCAGGGTCTGTCAGCATTTTGGAGCCTGTTTGGCAGAGGGGGAAGGAGGGCTGGGCTGTAACCCAGCTGGAACCATCCTTTCCAGTCACTGGTTTGGCACACAAGGTCTCCTCTGGGAACAGCAGTGTTTGTTCTGCTAATTATTCTTCCAACTGGTTTGACTTTTTTACTTTAAAGGAGAGTTTGGAAGGAAAAGTGTGTGCAGGTCAAGTTTTCCACATATTTCAGATAGTTTCTTATGGCTTGAGATATTTTGGCTTTTAGAAGTAAGCACAGAACCTGGATGAGATGCGAAATACTGAGAATTGAGAATATGCCCCTTCAGGTAATTGATTCTAACTCTTCCCAGAAAAGACCTTTAGGTTGTAGGCTACAAAGCAAGGACTAATTTGGATTCCTTCAGGTCCCAAAGATGTCAGTGTGTACCAGTTTGGTTCGGATCACCGTTGACTCAAAGTCAGACATCTTTGCAAACAGCACACTCGTTCCCACTGTTTTCAGGCAGGCTGGAAGCAAGGCAGTAGATAAATGTAACGCTTCTATCAGCAACATTACTCCTGCAAGTTTTCAAAATGAATATGGTAATTGGAAATTGTTAAAAATTGATAAACACATGTGAGCGAAAAGGAACTGCTGTGAGGCAATTTAAACAGAGAGACCATGGAACAAAGAAAAAAGCAGCAATAGAAATTTTTTTGGCACATAAGCAAGTTTTCTCCTTAAAAAGTGTATGCACACACAAAACCAGAAGATGCGGGAGAAAGAAAGTTGGAAAATATTTGCACCAAGGGACGTGTAAGATTCATCCAGCCATCTCTTTGGAATCAGAAGATAAGGGATGAGTATTAATTTAGCACTAGCAGGGAACTGGTTTTGACTCCATCAGTTACGCTTATGCTGAACTTGGAAGAAGTTTTGATGGAAGACTTTAGCTTGAATTATCAGGAACCTCAGAATAAGAGGTCTGATCCTGCCACATCTGTGAGTTTGCCTGAGAGCTGTACATATCTGTACATCCAGATTAAGGAGCTGCTCTGCAGAGTTCTTATTTATGACAGCTTGCCCACACAATCAGAAATTGCAGCCAAAAAATCCGGCATATCAAACTCTAGGGTATCTAAAGATAATAATAAGTAATTGTTAAAATAATGAATAAAATTTTTTAACACATGAGATTAAACTAGGTATGAGGATTTAAAGAAAACTCTGCTGACTGCAGTGCATAGAGATCTTATAAAGAAAAGCCTGTTCTAATTGTGAATTGAGAATATTGGTGAGAAACTGGCACTAAGCTTATGTCACAAATTTGGCGTTTACAGACAAAAGAAACAAAGAGAGGACATAGCTAAAAGGAAAACGAAACCATCCCTGTCACCAGCAGTTATAAAAGTCAGGCCAGAGTCTGATTTTCCCTGAGAACCAAATACTTCTGGCAAGGCACTTAGGCCACATGGGAAGTGGCTTGGAGCAGTCTGAACCCTCAGCAAATGATGTTGTGCATCATGAAACCCTGGAGGGTCCTTCTCTAGACACTGATGTGGTGTGGGGAATCATGTTCACCATGATTCTCCTTGGAGGACAGTGGTCTAAGGACCCCCAAACTGTAGGCAGATGGATATTCATTTCTTCTTAAAAGCTGGAGGTTTACAAACACTTTGCAGCCCTTCTGGGTAGGTGTCATCTTTCATCTTCTGTGACTGTCATGAGGTCCTACAATATTTACAGCAGCTCTGCAATATCTCAGTAACTTATCCAAGATCCAGCAAGTTTCCCCATCTGTCACATTTTATGTATCCAGAAGGAGTCTCCTAAAGAAAAGACACTCTTGAGTTTCTCTGCTCAAACCACCCTGACTTAAATACCCAACACACCCCTCAGAAACGGCACAAATCCACTTGTTTACACCTGTAAGGATGTATTTATGCCAGAAGTTACTTTGGACTCTGATTCCATACGTGATTGTGCTCATCCTTTAACAACATTTCCAGACTTTTAATTGAACTTGTTCAATCCATTTAGAAGAGAGTTTTATTCAGAAAAGGCACTACTCTTCCAAAATAAGAAAAAAACAACTCACAGAGCCAATTAGGAGCCAATTATGGCTTGACATTCAAACTTTGCATCTTATTCTACACTTTCTTGAGGATAAACCTCTTTCTCCTTCCCTTACAGCCATCCCTCACCCAAGGCCATTCGAGAGAGATAATTCAGTGAGGGGTGAGATAACACTTGCCTGAATAAAGACACTGTTTGAGCCTGCTGCAGATGCACGTGGAGAGCTTTCATGCCACCCCCTCTCTCCTGTGCTGCCACAGCTCCTCCATCGGATGCTGTCACTTTGCTAAGGCACACGAAGCTGGAGCCATCTGCTTGCTTCAATTAATTACAACTCGCTCCTGAGATTTCTGCTGGGACTCTCCTCTTGCAGGCGTGCTGAAATGAGAGCTGCAAGCATCAGGGGAATTGACCACGCTGTCCCATCTTTTAAACGAGAATAAAAAGAGATGCCCTTCCTAAATAAGAAAAATGTTTCTTTTCAGCTCCCTCAGAAGTGGCTGGAGATGTCCTTCTCTGCAAATGACTTTACCACTTGCACAGGTAAGGCTGGGAAAGGCTGCAGTGTCAAGAATAGTTGAATTTTCAGCTACTTGCTCTTTAATAAATAATGACAGGCTGCACTTGGAGTTCAGCAAAGAAACTCCGTTGCCTTTCTCCTGCCAGGACATCTAATGCATAATTACAGGATTGGACACAAAGTTTCCTGACACAGCAAGGTTAGTGCAGTCATGCACTTGAAAAGACGACCCAGTGAAATTCAGGGTCGGCAGCTGATGAGTATTAAGCTGCTCAGGTGTTATGCACTTGGGTTTTGAGCTGCTCCATTTGCCTGCTTACTGGAGATGTGTTGTGGGGAAACTGGCCACGAACGCAGTGCCTTTGGGGGCTCATCGTAAAAGAGGAATGTTCATAACTCTGATAGGGAGATTTTTCTAAATACCTAATTTGAACAATATAACTTGCCAATGTTGAAGTAAAACTTCTGGCTTACAGCCTAAGAAATACCATCTTATCTCTTATTTGCCCTCTCCTCCCAAATACACATGGTTAAGGAAGGTCATGAAGCAAAAATCCCCCTCACCCTTACAGGAATGCTCATGCAAGCATATGATGTTACAGTTTCTATCACAAAAATATTGTGTCATCTGCCTATTGATTTCCAAATCACTGAAGTAAAATTTCCATCGTCTTCTATTTCATCTGAACTGCTCTGTGATCAGATCCTGGAGTATCATTACCTTGTCAGCAGCCTTATGACCTGCCCCGAGCACAGCTCGACACCACAGCATAAAGAACCAACCAGAATTTTCCTGCGTTATTCCCAAATTCACTAAAACCTCCTTCTCACCAGCTGCAATGTGAGGCTAAACAGTAAAAAGGAGGCTAAATCTAACTGCTTCAGAGTTGCTTGGAGTCAGCCAGCCAACAGCTCCGTAGGGTTCCTAGCAGATTCACCCTTCCTTCCCAGGAGAATTCAGTGCACTTGTTTATCTTAGACTAGCATCTGCTGGCTCATCCCAAACACTAAGAGAAATCTAAAAGGCAAACATGGAGTTTGCAAAGCGTTTCAGATTCGTGTCTCTCCCTGGCTCCCAGTCCCTGCTGCAGAAGAAATGAGTTACGATGCCCTGTGCTCGAGGGGAGCACTGAGGGGAGCCCTGGGGTTACGAGGTGAAGTGAGAGGAGCTTCATTAGCAGCTCTGCTGCTGGCAGGAAAAGCCCCTGTGTCTCTCTCAGTTTAGTCTGCGTGGGATAAGAAACCAGAAGGGAAATCAGTATAACCTGCTCCTTTCACACTGCCTTTGAGAGAGCCACAGCATGCTCGACCACCAAAATCCGGGAACTCCTGCTCCGAAATGCAGAGTTAGGAAATTTGGAAACTTCTGAGGAGGACTGACGCAGTTTATTCTCTTCTGCCTTTTGTTCAAAATATGTACAGGCATCTGAAGTCAAAAGGGTCATAAAAGTCACTGAACAAGTGCCACTTTAAGAGATCAACTGCAGAAAAAGGAACATATATCCAGCTGTTAAAGTGATGCAGCCCATAAATGCCAAGAAAGAGCGAGTGTTTATAAGAGCTGTACATCTGCTGCTTCTCCATCTCCTTCCTATCCTTTCTGGATGCCCTTCAGAGGGTTCCTTCTTGTAAAAAAAAGGAAGGGGGGAAGGGGGGAGATGATGTGAATGAAGAGCTTTAAATCAGAAACACGGGTTGTGAACTCCTTTTTGATAGAGAACTGTGAGCCTGACAGTTCACTAGCCTGAAACCTGACTTCTCTCTCCCACTCCCAGCACAAAGTGAAGGAGATGGCAGGTTGCAGCGTTAGCACATTAAAGTCCCTTCTTAATCTATTCTTGCCAAGCAGCTGATTTTGGGTGAACTTGCTGACAGCTCTGTAAACCTTTCCAGACTAATCTCTGCCAGTGACTGACATTCACAAGGGTTAGATGGTCAGATTACAGCCTCGGGCTGGAACTCTTTTACAGATTCTCAGATCCAATAATCTACTGCGAACAATTTAATTAGAGAATCACCTCCAGTCAGTTTAACAAGACTGTTCTTCACACTAAGTTCTAGAATTCCCTTTTCTTCAATAAATCAGGGAATTTATTCTCCCTGTCACACATCATCTACTTGTTATTTGCTTGGCTTAAATATTTCAGCAAGTGCTTTAGGAACGCTTGCTGTTAAAAAATTTAGGTGGTGAATAAATATGCCAGTTTCTTATTTCTTAAGCCCCACTGATGCCAGGGACCAGATATTAAAGGCAACACTTCTGCCGAGTTCTCACCACCAGAATGATACATTCACATTGTTGTCAGAGGGCTTCCACTGGATTGAATCAGTTCAGTGCTCTTAGCACATCATCCCTTTAAACATCATCCCTTTAAATGAATAAAGCATATTTGATGAAAATCTGTCAGGCACTAGTCATCTGCATTAGCAGGTTTTAGAATTTTAATGAGAATTATGTTAGGCTTTAATAATAATAAAGAGCCCAACCTTGCCCACGTGGGACAGAGGGGGACGTTTTTTGCACACAGATTAAGGAGTTTTAAATGTATGAATTAGAGAGCAGAGCTTACATCAGGGATGGCGAAGAAAAACACCCATGGTCTAGAAATTGTTCACAGGATACAAGGAACATGAGGATCAAGGAAGGAGAATTAATAAAAAGTATGTACAAGGAAATGAATGCACACTGGATTTATTCATATTCATATTGAAAAGAGAAGAAGTAGTAATCTTTTTTCAGGGAGACCAGCCCACACCTCATAAAGTCCCATATACCTAAACCTGGGTACACCTGGTCATATGATTGGTGCTGAGTTCAGCCAAAATTGAAATGTAAGAATTACTTTTTGGGAACAGGCAGCTCTGTGGTGGCCAAGGAATTGTCCTTGCCTTAGAACTGGACCTGTTGATTCTCTTCCCAGTCTCTTTGGATTTATTTCGTGATAATTGTGGGTCCCAGAAAAATACCCCTCATTAGTAGTAACAGCTTAATGAGGCAGATGCTGGGAAAAAAAATTAAACCAGACCCCCAGGAGATTTTATCAAGAGCATAAGGTGAATGTTAGAGACTTGTCCCCTCTTTACCCAATCACAGACCATCCATGGGCTCGAGCAGTGGGTCAAAACAGAACCACAAACACCTCTGAAGTCAGTTAAACAGTGGGAGGCTTTTCATGTTCTCCTTTCCTCTGGGATCAGTCAGAAAGATAAACAGCAGCCCACTGTTGGCAGAAAACAATCCCTTCATGGAGCTACACAGGCTGCAAGAGCTTTGCCCAGCACGTGCCTTTGCAGAGCACGTCAGCCACCCTCTGAATTTGTGCTTCCACGTGTGGAAAACAGCATTGAAAGGTTTGCTTCACTACAGAGCAGACAATGAACAGTAATTTAAGAGCCTGTCTGGCTAAACAAGACTTGCTAGAAATGAAAAATGACATCCCTGATACAAGGTAATTACTGTAGTTCCAGCCATCCAGTCAGGAGCAAGGTATAAGGGAATGCTTCCTGTGTTTCATTTCCTACGAAATCACAGGTATTAATTAACTTGACTTTTCAAAAAGGTGTTGCCCTTAACATTTGAACACACGCAGATTTTACAGAGGTTTGTAACCATCTGTTTCTTGAAAATACACTCTGATTTCTGCGACCTGACTGAATGGCCATGCAGTGCAGCATTTAGCTGCTGAGAAATAGAGCAATTTTCTTTCCTCCTTCATCCCAGATATTTAGCAGCTGTATTAACGGAGCAAACCCTGGTTCAGATAAGTCTGCTGACTTTTCAGCAGCAGCAACAATTTCTGTGCACATTAGCCAGGGGAAGTAAATAAAGAGCAGGTTAATAGCTCATGACCATGCTGGTTTTCTGATTAGAAAGCAGAGGAGGTGAGTTAAACGATCAGATTTAGGTGAATCTTTATTTGAATAATGAAACACCAGGAAAATTGTGATGCAATGCAAGACTGGCAAACCATGGATATTTTTTCCTCCTCAAATCCTAACATTTTCCAAAACAAAAGCCTCTCCTAGAATGACAGTGAGGCTGGTAAGTCTGCCTGAGGGTTCTGCTCTTCCCAGAACCTGGAAGGCAACATCTTTCAAAGAGCCTTGAGTTCTGTAAAATGACAAAAATAAAGCCTGCTATTTCAGCTCACGTCCCATCCCAAGCCAAGTTTTCATCTAATTATCATTACACAAAAGCAGCTTGGTCCTTCCCATAGGGTCAGGGCAGGAACTTTGTCACATCCCCGTGGGCAGCACGTGCCACCCACCTCTGAATGTGGCACAGGTCCCCTCACAGACTGGCACATCCCCCCCGCGTCAGCTGCTGCACCTCTGCTTAAAATTTTCTGCTTTCTGTACCTAGGAAGATGCCTTCATCCATCCTGCCCTGAGCATCCCTGGATGAGGTGGTAAATTGAAAATCTGTGCTGTGGGAGCCTTAATTCATCACTGGCACGAGGCCTGCAGAGATGCACCGTGAGCTGATCCAGTGCCACAGCTGCTGACAGATGTCAGAGCCAGCAGCCGGGTGCCCACACCCTGAAAGTCCTCGCTGCACATAACTGAATATTCCCCTGTCTCTCGTTAGTGCTCCTCACAGTTCTCATTTATGATCTTTCCACCCTACTTACAAGTGCCTGGCTGTTAATAAGCACTGTCACTCCAGTTATTATGTTTCAGATAAATACACTGCAGTAATTAATAGAGAGTAACAATTTGATTTTAAAGATATTGACTATGCTCCAGTATGAAAAACGACTTGACTGTCACTGCAAGCTCAGCTAGTCCTCCATCAGATTAAACGTGCAGCCTGTATGGGGAATCACACAGAAATCCCTCATCAGTAAAATTATATTCATTAGCCTGCAGTTTAGAAATGAAGCTGGTAAACCAACTTTATCTGCTCTCTGTGGGGTGAAGAGACTTTTGATAGCAGCTTTTTAATTAGATGAGGCTCCTTAGCATCAGCATGCAGATAAGTGGAACTGCATGAATTACCTATACTTTGTAGAAGTAGATCTTTTGATTTGGAATACAACAACAACAAAAAGATTTTAACATCAAAAGTACTGGGGACAAGACTGCTTGTGAGTAATAGCATCTGTATAAATTATAGCAGGAACAGCTGCAGCAGAGATGAATGCCTGTAAAAATGAGCCTCCTAGAAGAAGTCTCTTCACATGAAAACCCAGAAAAATCCAGTGCCAAGTGAATGTTAAAACTTCCAGCCAGTTCCCACTCGGATAAGAGCTGCTTCACACTCACTTTTGCTTGTGGGACCTTGATTATAAAACATTTATCACATTTTCATCCCTTGTTAAATGATTTCTTTCAGGGGAGTTCTTTATTGGCAAGCATATCTAGTAATTCCATATGCCAAGCAGGCAGGAAAAACTGCAGGAGAATGGAAAGGCTGAATATTTCATTCAGTCCCTGGTTGCATGGGTTTATGCTTCTGGGGCACTCAGCAGAAGATACCAGGTTTAAATAAAGCTATTTCCAAGAAGATGGCTGCTAAGTTTCCCCCTTTGAACCAGCAAGTCACAGAACTTCTCTGGTGGGAAGGAACCCAGAGCAAAGCTCAGTGGTTCCCACAGGAGCGCTGAAACTGGACTCCTGAGAAAACTCTGTTCCTCACATCAAGTCTCATTCACACTCGAGGCTCAAGGCTTTCTCAGATGCCCCACATTTCTCTCGTTGCTGCTTTCTGTGTAGAGACAGGAGGAGAAAATAAGATGTGGGCCAACAAGATGCCTGCAGAGTCACCCATGGGAGTAGGGAAGGATCCTGCTCTTCGCCTCCAAGTTTTGCCAGAAGATTGCTTTCCGTGCTGGCTTTGAGCCTCCTGCTTGCCCAGGGTGCTGGGTAGGAAAATACCTGAGCTGTGCTTGAGCTGTATCCAGTCCCGTGGGAGAACCTGGTAAGTGGGATAGCTCGGGTCTGATCCTCACCTTGCTGTTCCAGGGTTACACTGTGGAGACCCGCTGCAGGAAAAAATCAAGCGTGCTAAATCCCCGGGAGCTCTTTGTGTCCTCTCAGCGGGCACCCAGGACCAGGATCTCTGTCCTGGCCTTGCAGCCCTTCCTCCTGCTGAGGTTCAGATCCATTAACGTGCTCCCCTCCAAAGGATTCCTCCTCTCTCAGAGCACGGCTTTGTTCCCTCCTGAGGCAGGGAAAGCCTCCTGCCACACGGCTCTTCACTGAGGCTCTTCCTGTTACCATCAAGTCCTTTTGAAAATCCTGTAATACCCCCCTGTCTGCTCAACGCTGAATTTTGTGGGGAAAGGTCTTGCCTGGGTTTGAAATAATTGCGGGGAGAGAGGAGGCGAGCAGAGGAGCACACACACCTTGCCGAGCAGAGACAGGTATTTTACATACCACACAGCACCACTGTAATTTAAATGATGTCAAATGTAGCTCTTAGGAACTCTGTGCTCCAAGAAATAAACTTGCAGACAGTTTTAATACCATTCAGTTGTCAAACAAAGTAGTAATTTACATAATAGCCTACTACTGTGTCTGAAAGTCCCAACTCTTCCATGAGGCTCCTTGGCATAACACTTTTGCCTCCAGGAATATTTACATTATTTTATTCAGCACAATGCAGCTCTGTGGGTCCCAGTGGAGTGAGCTCTACCAAATGTATTTTCCTTGAAAATATGGAAGCCTTTTGTGATTTTTTGACAGAAGAAACACGATCACCTGGTCTCAGAAGATTTGCAGAAGCTCACTCTTGGCTCCAGCACACACCAAAGCTCCTGCCCGCCAGCACAGTTATGGAAATGGCTCTCATGCGTTCTCCACCTTCTCAGCAAAGGAGAGGTAATGAGCAGAGATGGGAATAATTAAATCCCAAATTCGATTCCTATTTCACACACTAATTCTGCTTTGTAATCCACATCCACTTGTGCCTCCAAATGCACCGTGGCTAAAGAGGTTTTTGTTCAAGCAGTCAATAGGGAGGTGACAGCACTGACCACATCTGGTCCCAGCTGGCAGGGGACACAGCAGGGCAGCCACACCCCAAACAGCTGGCTTTTATTACAGTAGCAAGTAATCTGATTAACATCTGCATTCTAAACATCCATAAGCTCTTCTCAGGCTTTTTTCTCCAGCAGCATAATGTGAAAAAAAACAATTAAAAAAGAAAAGGAGTGCCTGGAAGAGAGCTGAAATGCCCCTGGTTTTGGGAAGCAGGGTTTGCACCCACACTGTTCTTGCTGGTTCAAGGGCAATGTGAGCCCAGGAGCCTGGTGCACACACCGTGGGAGAACCTCTGCTGCCCTGAACGAGGATGAAAAACAGATGATGTAAAACCTGAGGAACTCAGGGGCGAGAGGAGATCGTAGGACCTGCAGTGACTTTCTGAAGGTCACACATCCTGTTTGCACAAATCTCAAGAGTCTTGTCACCCCAGCCCATTTTAAGACTCCAAAGGATTGTGTTTGTTATTCAAAGTGGTATTACTTCATTTCGAGTGAAATTTTGCACCGTGATATTTTGTATCTGAACCCACTTTTCCCACACAAAAGCACCTAAATTCCTAAGAGCAAAACCTGTTCGAGAGATGCCCATCTCGGTTGTCTGGAGTTTTACAAAAGAATCTTCTATTTTGGCAGGTGTGTGACCTCCAAACTGCTCTGGACAGTGCAGCTTCCAGGAAGCTCAGCTAACCTGAGTTTCAAGGGCAGGCTGCTGCCTTTGCCACTTCTGCAGCGTATCATGTCAGGAAGGATGCAGTGATCCTAAGCACAGCTTTGCTTCACACAGAGCAGAACAAGGGGGATATAAACCAAAATGCTTTACTGTACAGAACGGGTTTTGAATATATATATATATATAGAATAGCATAACTATGCCAATAACATCAGTGACTGATCTTAAGGTCAAAAAAGAAAATATCCTTCTCACAGGTGTAGGACACCACCCTCATATATGGTAGAGCAACTTTACAAAACACATTCAAGTGCATTGTATTTCAGACACTTTTTTGTTCTCTTGGCTGCAAGTTCTGAATTGTGGAATCATCCAGCCAGTCACAGAGCTTCCATTTTCACTTGAGCATTACATTAGGACAACTCCCTCCCAATCCCCCCCCGCCAAAAGCTACATTTCAGCTTGTGAAAAATCATCTAGAACTCTTCTGCAATGGCGAGTGCACATGGTTAGCCAAGAACAGCTCCGCTGTAGAATTACAGCTCAGCTATCTTGGTGTTTACTTTGATGAAAATCTAATCCTTGTTCTTGCCTCAGCAGGGCTGTCTTGGCTCAGTCTCTCTGCTCTGATAACCTTGCTCAGCACACAAGTAGCTGCAGCTCACAACTTTCCAGTGTGTGTGTGTGTGTTGTTTTGTTAGGTATATGCTGAGCATTTTAAAAAGTGCTGCAGTCATTAATGAACAGAATTTCAATTTACTATCACCTAGCCATGTAAATGTGGGGGCTTTTTAATTCTCTGCTGTTAAAACCCTCACCCCTCATGTTTCATGTTGGCTTCCAGGTATTATAACTACTGGTCTTGCATGCCGAATATTATTTTACTGTATTACATCTTGCTCAAGTCAGTCTTCAGCTAAAGAAGCTGAAGCTAAAGCCCTAAGTTTGAAGTTAAATGAAGCCATATCTTAATTTTCTTCACTGCTTAGGTATATTACCAACATCAGGAAAAAGGCATCTTAAAATGCCCAAAGGTTTTCAAAACCAGGATAAATAAAGCCAAGAAGACAAAAGAAAAGACACCTGTTACAAGACTCAAGCAACCCTGAACACTAGGAATACTAAAATATTCCAGCCCCTGTCCCTTCAAATCAGCCGTTACTGTCAGAACAGTGCTCTAAATAGTTCAAATATTTATTTCTCATTCTGGTAATTCTAGCAGAGTTCATTGCATTTAGCACTGAGGAGACGCAGACTGAGATCCCTTGAAAGCGAATTGAACTTGTGTCTCCAGGTGCTAAATCTCTCCTATATCCCAGCATGGATAATCCATGCAAATAGGCAGCAAGAATCCACACCTGAGTAAATCATCTCACTTTGGGTGAAATTCTCTCTTTGCCAAGGGAGCAGGAGTATTTATATCAGTATGACACAACTTCTTTCCTTTTCCTCTTTTCTGCTCTGCCTTCCTCAGAAGGGCGGGAGATCACAATGGCACTGTGACTCCAGTTTCCTGGGTAAGCTTATGCATATGAAAACCAGGGATTCAGAGTTCACAGTCTTAGTACATCAGAATGTCAGTATCAGAATACCCTGTAGGAAAAAATCCTTTAACTTTATTTCAAGTCTTTTAGCACTTTCTTACATCCACACTATATACTGTAGTAATGTTCTTCTTTTTTTTCCTTTTTGTCTCTTACTGTTTGTGGAGATGGCAAAGGTGAAACTGATGCAATTATCAAATAAAAATTGTGGTTTAGATATTTTGCAAGGTCACCTAAACCTTGGAATAGCTGATGCTTTGGCAGAGACAGAAGCAGATGAATCGACACGCAGTCATTTTTCAGAGTGTTCAGCTATGAATTGGTGATTAACCTTTGGAACATATCACGAGGGAAAGTGGCTGATTCTCCCCTCTCATTGCCTTCAAATCAAAGCTGCTCATCTTCTACAGCCCAGACCAAGCTACTGTGTTCAGCACAGGACTATCTGTCTGAAATTCTTCATCCCGTTCTTTGTAGCAGAAGAGACCACATAAGCATATAATCTTTTCCAGCTGAAACTCTGCCAACCGGGGAATATCACTTCCAGTGCCTCCAAGCCACTATTTTAGTGTCCAGCTCACAACCCCATTTCATCTTTCTTTAGTACTGCATGGAGAAATTGCAGTGTGTTGGTATTGCCACATTCCAAGCTCCTAGAAACAGTGCACTTGTCCTGAATTCTGAAATTTCCTCGTGCTTCTTGTCAAATCAGATAGATATCAACTTCTCCTAAGTGGGAATCATCGCTGTGGGTGATCAAAGAGAACCAGCACTGAGCAGGCATAGAACAGAATAGAGGGAGCAACATCTGACACTGGCAGAAAGCACTGCCCGTGCCCTGCAAGCGGAGAGAACACTACTCATGAGTGGTAAATGGATCCTAGTCCTTATTGGCATTTTTCCATTTTTGGTCTACTTGGTCTTCATGGAAATGCAACAGAGACTTCAGATTTGTAATGAACTATGAGGGCTTGCCCTTTATACAGTGAGTTTTATAAGAGAGAAAAGCGAATTTTGTAAGAGGGAAAAGTAAATCTGATGTCAAAATAATTCTCCAGAGTTGATGAAAATGACATATTTTCACAAGTCTCAACTAAGATTCTTCACTCTTTCTGAAACAAAGATTAAACCTGCAGGATTCTTTATCAGATGGCTGACCATAGTGTATGTGGTCACATGAGTCTGTCCAGAGATACAGTGGCATGCTGCTCTAGGCAGTGCTATTGCTTATTTTGGGGAAAAAAAAGATACAGCAAATACCCCTGGCATACCTTCTATAACAAACAGTCTTCTGGGACAGAAGTCAGTGAAGGATTTGCTTTGTACTTGAGCTCAAAGAAGGACGTTTGACTTTTGACTAACCATATTAGAAAACCAGGTTAAGAGAAGAACTTTAATGAGAACCAGATGCTGTATCTGAACTGAATTTTTATAAGTTCATGAATTATAGAAACCCCAGGGGCAGAGGTGGTATCAAACTTATAATTCAATTTCAGTTGCTGTTTCAAAGTCCTATTCCAGCATGTGGAGATCCAGGGGGAATCTGAACAACTTTTGTGAAGAGTGCTTTTTGTTACATTTGAATACCAAATAATTCACTGATTTGCTTCACACCTCAGATAAGAAACCTCTAGGTCTGATTCTTCCTCAGCTATCACAGCAGGCAGTCTCATACCCAAACACCCTTAATCTGGGTAGATGTCACGTTTCACCAGTGTACACACGGTTAAAGAATTTGCAGGGCAGCTGAAAAACAGCTTGTCTTTGAAATCCTGCTTAGCCTTGCTTGAAACTTCTCCCAGCTTTACTGGATGCTTTAAAAAATGCAGTCAACCTACAAAATATCAAATAAAGGCAGGCACTAAACAGCCTTTTCATGCCTTTGGTAGAAGATTTTAAGAAAAACATTGCAGTCCCACTATTTTAAAGATGCTGTTGGTAACTACAGCAGGTGGAAAAGGCTTTTTCTGCCTGTAAAATCCGTGCTATGTAATTTTGCTTCGCTTAAACAAGAGCGTGCGTGCACACGGAAACAAAAGGTAAAGTTCTGAGCTTATTTATCTTTCCTCTTGCTCGGCGAGCTGACGCTGGAAGCGGCTGTTTGCAGGGAGCCCTTTTGTTCAAAAGCCAGGCAGGCACTGGAAGGAAGCAGGACCCTGTCTGACAGCACCGTTTTGCTGCTGCTCTGCCTCAGGTGCTGCTGGACGAGGAGCAGAGGGGCAGCAGCGTGGAGCGGGTGGCCCGACGTGCTCCCATACCCTCGTGGAGCTCACAGTGCTGTGCATCTGCACGAGGCTGCACTTCCAGCTCGGGCCTCTCGAGCTCAGGTCTGCCTCCTAAATTATTTATTTCTCAGATCGAGATTAATAATAATGTAGGGAAGAGTTTGGTTTTGTGGTGAAGAGGGGTTTAACAAAGCTAACAGTGTGCCTACCAGCTTTGCTGGGGCACAGAGGTGAACGTTCTGCTGCTCTGCTAATGGTTATGGGCAGTTTGTCATCAGGCATTAACCAGCTGTCATGAATAAAATCTCTGCAATCTACCAATTTCTAGACATATAATCTGGGCGATGGACAAAAGTACTACCTTCTGGACCAGGTGGTGGGAGCACAAGATGTTGCAGTTTACTTTGGTTTTGTTTTGCTGAGAAACTGGCATTCTTGTTGTTTGGATCAACTCTAATGAAACATCTGCTAGGTTTTAATTAAAATAAAATGGAATGCAGTTTCCTGAACAGGTGGAAGCAGAAGATGATATACCATAGAGCTGAAATCCCTCCATGTGTTCAGAGACTTTGCAGAGTCCCAGCTATCACATCCATAAACCAGCGATGGAGTGTGTCAAGAACATTTTGATTGTGCACATGAGTCTGGTTAAAAAGGCATCTACTTAGTCAGGGAACAGCAGAAAGATAATATTCAAGCAGCCCTACATTACACCCAGGTAATGACTGGTGTAATGGTTTCTTGCTTCTGATGTACTACATGGTGGTATTTTCCAGTTGTGAGAATGTGGACTACTCGAGTCATTCACAATAAAACCTTAGTCATCAAAACAGCAGCCAGACATCAAAATACATGAAGCACATAATGACTGTGATGTTAAAAAAATCCCAAACCCACTAAAACCCTGGTTACTGCTCCTGTCCTGTCCGCATCCTTTGCTGCAAAGAGCCACCCCAAGAGGTTGTGTGCCTCGAGCCCGCTGCCAAGCAGAGGGGGCAGGATTAGCTGCTTTGGTTCATATTTTGTTTAGGCATAGAAGAGAGGTGGTGCTCTTCAATAGCCTGCTGCCTCCTGACCTTGGCACGAGGGTAGGAACTGCCATCTGCATGTGGAAGGAAAGGGAAGGTAATGAAGAGTCAGAGTCGTGCTCCACACAATCCTGGTCTGGCATTAGAGAGGAAGGAGGTGATTCTGAAAATCACCTGGTAAGTGCCCAATGGAAGAGACAGTGCTGGTGCTATCATTTATGGACAATTTAAGTTTTCAATGACATAAGTGAGCTTAGTGAGGTAGAAAACCCAGCCCTTTGCCAAGGAATGCTTAATACTGATTGCTTTAAATTAGGTCTGTCCTTTAAGCACTGGCTTTTTATGCATTTACTGTCAGTGAGCCTGTAAGTGTTCATCTATTATTACTTTGGTGAGTACCTTCTTCTAAAACTGTAGTTCCAGAACTAACTAAATGAGTAACTAAATATCACACATGAAGTCTGAAAACCTTTCTCATTTCCCTCCAAAGAAACATGTAATGAACTTTTCCCCTTGCAAACAAACTTCTGCAGAGATCCTCAGTATGCACCATGTTCATCAGCAGAAAGGAGCTATTTAGTGCATGGGGTATTTAGCTTTAATAAACTTTTCAGTCTATCAGGTTGAAACAGTTCAATATTATAAAATACTCATGCAAGAGTTGCTTTCTATACACAAACATCCACTAGTTTCTGAGATATAACACATAAAGCATTTCTGATTTTTGCTTTCAAGATATTAAAAGTCTTCTAAGGACTAATGGTTTGTAAAATTTCAGCTCAATATCAAAGAATAGGGGAAAGCACATAGCATGCTGCATTTAAAGGAGCTCTTCATTTCAAGTAACTGCCAGGATTGTAATTGTGTACAATAAAAGGTAACATATGGAGCTGGAAGGTTGACCTGCAAGACCCCTGCTAGTTCTGCTTGCTCTGTGCTTTGTGCAGTGGGTTGATTACTGGTTATCTCCTGTGAAAGAAGGACTTGTCTGACATGCCCAACTCTGTAATTTGTAAAATGCCTCGAGTTTGTGCTTTGATTCAGAAAACGAACCAGCAGCAGCATACTTAAAACACAAAACCACATAAAACTTGAGCAAAGTTTTGCTTTCCGAGGGACACCATCCAGGGCACTGCTCCCAGGCAATGGGTCGTGATGCCTAATGAGGCACAAGCCTGACAGAAGTTGGTAATTGAAACAATTTCAGAGCTGTGAAAACGGTCTGGAGACAGCAGAGCATTAAGAAGGAAGGATGACCTTGGTATGAGCCAGGTCCTTACCTAACCCAAACCTGTGCTGTCCTATCCAAGGGAAGCCACCAGACCTAATTAATTATAACAGATAATTGAGCATGTTTAAAAACATCTGTCTGTGATGTGTCAGTCCATGAGATAATCCAGAAACAAAGCACTTGGGAGGTGGGTTGGTTCTGACCTCCCATACTGAGGGCTATGTCCATAACTTTTCTTGCAGAAACTTCACCTCCCAGACGGATTTTTTGGGTTGAGTCAGGATTTTTGGATACATTTCTTCAACAAAGCAGGCTGCTCCAATAAAGTCCTTGCACAGTTTAAAGCCATGTTTTCTTTCCCTGTCTCTTTGCTATCTACATTTGTACATCCCATCTTCCCTGGGGTGATCGATTTTCTACTGGTTCAGATGCACAAAGTAATTTTTAATATGGAAAATCTGTTTAACAAGTCTGTTTGTTTTTTAAATCAGCTTGTGCTGTCCTAAAATATGAGTGATACACATTTTAACATGCCACAGTTTATTTCTGAGTGTGAATCACGTTCCACGTTAAACAAGAGCAGTTTCTCACGGAACCTTACAGACAGTGATGAAGTATTGCTGTGATAGGAATACAGTTCCTAGATAAGTATTTTCAAAGATCTGGGCCTGTGTGATCCAGGTCCCCCAAAGCCCTGACCCACCTGCCCTTGCTACACTCGCTGTGCTTTGTACAACCACTGTGTTAAACCTTGGCTACAACACAGACTAAAAGGCAGGGAGATGTTTTTTTTTCCCTTTGTGGTCATCTGCTATTTGTTTGTGAAGCCAAAGGCTCAAGAACACAAAGAATCAGGTAAAATAGTCATAGGGGCAAGAGAGGAAAGGCAGGGAAGTCCAGCAAATAATTAGACTTTTTCTGATGTGGTAGCTGACTCAGAGTTTTCGTAGAAGTGAAAGCAAACACACCTCACATTGCACAGAAACAGACATGGGTCTGGTCCACATTAGTCAAGAAGTTGGCCTAGGTGTGCAACAATGGGCAGAAACAGGAGCAAAGATGGAAAAAAGTGGAATATTGGGTCTGAATTCACTTTTATGG
Organism: Gymnorhina tibicen; assembly: GCA_013399875.1. NCBI lineage: Eukaryota > Metazoa > Chordata > Aves > Passeriformes > Artamidae > Gymnorhina > Gymnorhina tibicen. The sequence goes on along the minus strand of VXAZ01007126.1, from coordinate 1,892,002 downwards.
CTGTTGCATGATCCAAGTTCTTCAGGTAACACCTATAAAGTAGAATGAAGACCTGAGGCTCTGCAAAGCAGCCTGAATTTTGGGTTTTATTATGTACCATTAAAGTGTATAAACCATTTAATCACAAAGGCACCCACTGTTCTGGTCTGGAAAAAAAAGTAATTGCTGCCTCTCATTACACGAGTGTGCAAGCTAATCCTGTGTGGGGTTTCAATCAGCAGCCACAGATGCTTCAAAGAAAGCCAGAGAAACTCCACAGCAGACAATTATACAATACTCTAGTGGAGATAAAAGTACTTTCTAACACAGTTAATGCTTTTTTTGCCCAGAAGGCTGATAATCTGTATTGCACCAAACCGGTTTCCTATGTAACTGAAGAAGGATTTGGCATTTAAGTGTGAAAACATAAGGCACGTTGTGTCCTCAGTGCCGCAGATAAAAAGGGTTGTGCATTTGCACAGGTGGCATCTCTCCAAGCTCTACAGGAGATCACAGGGATAGCAAATCCAACTGGCACCACTCTCTGTGTAAGAAGAAACTTATCTGGAAGACCACTGAGCATGGTTTTCTTGTTTGAGGTTTACAGATAAAACCATACTTGCATCACGAGTTTAAATATTTGTATTATTTGTAACACAGGCAAGCAGATGCCTCTGGCTTCTTTGTTATGTGAACTCTGGCAAGGCAGTAACTTCTCAAGTACCTGCTGAAATAGATGGATTCCTTTGCTTGGACACTCACGGCAAGCAGCAGGGAACACTGAATTTAACACAACTTTTAGCATCAACAGGATGTGCTTCTGAATGCACATTGCTTCCATCCTGTTATTTGGTCTCCCAAGTACTTTAGGTTAAAGGGCTTGCCAAGTTAAAAAAGAAAAAACTTCTGGCTCTCTGGTGCTGTGGGGGAAAAAAACCCCCACTTTTGGACTCTATTTGAATACAAAGTATTTCTCTACAGGCAAGTTCTGGGATTTGTGGGAAGCACGAAAGTCTGGGAATGTTTCACAAGCCAGGGATTAAGTTTATTCAGTAAGACTGAAGTGGTTTAGGATACTCTGCCTGTGAAGATTTGATTCTCTTTTCTCACCGGCTTTAATAATGACAGTAAAATCCCAGCGTGCCTTGCCACTGACCTATCAGGCAAGTTTAATAAACTTTCCTCTTAAATATTATATTGCACAGGGCCTTGAGACATCTTTTCCTATTTATAACCTGTCCCAGTCTGGGCTAACCCTTTTGTACTTTGCTCATGTTCCTCTTCCAGTCCCATTCCTTCCTTCCCAGCCATACAAACTTGGATTCTGGAACTCAGGAGCACAGGTAGCTCCTGCCTTCCCCAGTGAGCTCAGCATGAGCTTTACTTACACCACGGCTTCCCAGCTGCGTAAAAATAAAAAAAAAAAAACAAACCCAAATCTCTTCAACACTTGCAATTCCCAGGCATAGCACTTCATTTTACTAAACCAGAACAGATTGGCCTACTTTTTTACATCCTAGTAATTGTCCATTAATAAATCCTACTCCCGCTCAACCTTATCCTGCAGTTAGCCAGCACCAGCAAGATCAAATCCAAAATTGTTCCCAGGAGGGCAATAAGAAGGAAGAGAGCTTTTGCCCTTGGCAGGTGTCAGCCATAATGGTGAGTGGTGGCTGCTGACCCACATCCATCTCAGAAACACAGGAGCTAAAGAAAACCTTGAATGCCAGCACTTTGATCTGCCTCTCTGCCCCAGGCTGGTCACAGGTATTGGAATATCGCAGGTTTGGAATTAGAGGGGGTTTTTAATGCCAGTAGGTGGGGGAGCCAGGGGAACTGTGCTGTGTGAATAAACAAGCCAACAGCTCCTAGGCTGGCCAGCCATGAACCAGTTGTGGCTGCAGAGAGGAGCAAGGGTGAGGGAAGAGGACACACCAGCACAACAACTGGAACAGAAAATCCCTTCACGCTGAGCCACGGCTGGGACTGTTCACAAGCCCTTTCGTGGTGCTGCCTGCCAGCTGCACTCCAGAGGTGTCAAGTCAGTGCAAAGATGCACAACACAAGCTCTGCCTACAAAACAGAAGCTCAGGGAAGACAGCGCTTGGTTTGATCTGACCCAGAGACTCTGTGCCCTTCTCATCTGTGTTGTGGGGAGAGCAAAAGTTACAGGAGTAGCACATCCTTGGCCCATCCTAACCCTGAGTACCCTGCTCTCCAAGGGATGAGCGAGTCCTTTTCAAAAATGATTGTCCAGCAGCTATTTAAAAGTTTGCTTTGCTTACAACTCTCTTCTCCTTCCTTGCCCTCCCTTGAGCAAACAATTTTTTCTCTTCATTTGGTTTCACCAGATTTCAAAACAAAACCTTCGAAAGGGCATGCTGACCTCCACATTTGTGCTGGCTTTTGCAAATCTATTTAGATAAACTGATTCCAGGTTCTGTGAGGACAAATCAATTTCGGTCAACAGACAACTTAATTTTAGACTGAATTTCTGAAGAAGACCCAGAATAACCCCAATTTAAAATAAACCATTTTTCCTTGAGATAGTAGAGAGCTCATACGAAAATGGTTAAATACCACACATTCACAAAAGCAAAGTCTCCATTCCATTCTCAGTATGCCACTAGAATTTCAATGTAAATTGCAGAGAGTCCAGAAGAAAAGTTTAAAATCAAGGCCCAGCTGGGAAAGTTTAGCTCTTTTATTTCCAAGCTGAAAGATGGTAATAAAGAGATAACATTTGCTTCAGGGAAAAAGCTTTGGAAGAAGTGTCTCCCATTTGATCAACGTGCTGTCTACTTTGTCTGCCTCTCCTCCTTTAAAAGGCTAATAAAAAATTATTTCTTTAGAGACTGCACACCATGATAAGTGCAACAGAGCTGCAGACCTCTAGTGAATGTGCTTATCAGCCACTTACAAAGGGCATGGAAATGAACAACTCCTGACTTCATCAGCAGATTAGGAAAAATTCAAACCCTGGATGTGCCAGGTATTGCCACCAGCGGAGCCAAGTGTCTGCCTGAAGGCTCCCAGGGCTTGCCCAGCACCAGCTATTCCAGCTGGAGACACGCAGTGCAGCAACATTTAGATTAGCTTCTAAATTTAGTCCCCTCCACCTCCAAACAGATTTTGCAGCTCCTGCGTGCTCAGGTGAATGCACTCAGCAAGAGCAGCTGGTTCCTGGCATGAGGTTTGCCCTTCTTGGGTTATGATCTCTGTCTCCAGCTCGCTGCTGCTTTCTGTTCACAACGGCATTTTCCAGGCGTTTTGTGTTATTTCACCCCAGAGCATCTACAGTCATTGTCTCACATTTATATCCACAGAGGAGATGAAGAACCCATCAAAAATTAAAGTGTCTGATGCTCCCAAAGATGATCTTAAATTATGAAGCTTTCTCAGAGCAAGCACCATATTTGCTGTGGCACTGCAGCTCACAGGACACTTCCCCCAGAAAATATCACACAACATTCATTTAAACTAAAGGTCATGCTGAACTAAATAAGAAAAATGAGCAAAGATGATCAGTGGGAAAGTGGTGCAGAGACCAGAACTCTGGCCACCACACAAAGAGCCCTGGTGCTGAAGACTGCTGTATTTATGTGCTTCTTTTCTCACCAGTGAATGTCACCATTCCTAGGCAGAGCAGCTTAGCAGCAAGCTCCAGGCATGCATTTCCATCTAACTGCTGGATGAGAGAAGGAGAGAGCAGGACAAAAAAATAGAAAATGAAAGTAGGAAGTGATTGTTTCTCAAAAATCAAGGTACAAGAGGACAACCAAACCCCACACATGCAGTCATGCTGCTGTCAGCTCCACAGCTGCTCCTTTTGGTACCTCATGCTCTCAATCATTCTCTTCACGTATTCTCTAAAAGGCATAACTCTGCTTCACATTTGTGTTTATTTTTCAAGCTCTATTTGCCTTAAATGAGTTCTAGCAAGCTGATCTTGGGATCAAGCAATAACTAGGCTAGGACTCATAAAACAGGCTTATGATTTATTAAACATTGGTCATGCCCCCTCAGCTTCACTGCTAACGTGTCCCCAGTCCTAGAATTTGGCATTTATCCCGTGGTGTCAATCAGGACTCTCCCCAAGGGCTCTGTGAAGAAGAGCGATGTTCTGCATTTTGGAGTGTTAAAGGAGAACAAGAAGAAGTGATGGACACAGTCTCTCTTTGTCACATCCATCAGCAGAATGCTGTGGCAGGAGTTCTCTCCGTGCATTTCACCCCATGCAAGCCCTTGCAGCGCTGTGGTCTTCCCTGGACCCCAGTAAAACCAGAAACCCCAGCAATCAGAAGCCCCAGTCACCCCTCAGCTTCAAAACCAAACCTCCCTCCACTTCATTTCAGTCCTAGCCAAAAAACTTGGCTTCTTTTTCGGTGCTAAAACATGACTTGAAGGGCTTAACCTGACACTGCCTGCATTTTAAAGGGTCTCCCTGCCTCTCTTTGGGTGAAATAAAACTGCCAGTCCTTCAGCTGCCGGTTAATTGGAACGGGTTAGGCTGTGCAGGGTTCTGCTGAGGCAGAGTCAGCTGTGCTTTTACCACTGCAGGGAGCAGGGCAGGGCTGGGAGGGGGTGTTTTTCGGGGCAGTGCTAATGGATCGACACCGACCTTGCTGAGCCCAGCGCTTCCCCAGCTGCTTGTGGGATTGCTGTGACCCTGGGGTAGCTGCTACTGCTCCCAGCACCAGCTCACACACGGGCTCAGAACTCGCTTTACTCGAATAGAAAACTGTCCACCAAGCCATCACGTTCTTCTTTAGGGAGGCTACAGGGCTCTCGATATTTTAATTTTTTTTTTTAAAGTATCAGAAGACTGAAGTGCATCAATGGACAGGAATTCCTGCCTGCAAAGGCTCTGCAAGGAAACAGTGGAACTTTACAGATGTGCCTGTATAAATGTTTCATGGATTAACTCTTTTTGTTGATCTTTGTTATCCAGCCCTCCACAAGTGACCTACATCTGCTCCTGAAGCAGCATGCTTTGGAGGTGCTGTGTTATTGCAGGAGCTTGATTAGGGCTTATTGAAACTAATGGAAAAGTTGCTGCTGACAGCTTCTTTTTGCTGGGTCAGTTTCAAATGTTTTCACAAGAAACCTGCCCATTTACATAGCCTAGTGTCTAATTTTGGAAGATTGCTTTCAGGGCAAGCAATAATCAGCTGCCCTCAATATTTCACAGAATCTGGTGAGTAAAACTGGTAGTTAATGCCTTTACAAAAAGCCCCTAGTGCCATTTAGTCCTTACAATGGGGAAATTGGTTCTTTCTTGGCAACGAAAAACAGAAGAGAAAAAGACCTTATAAGACTACAATCAAAAATACAAAATACACCCTTGGCAGGAGTTGCAAAGCAGACAGTTTTTCAGGCAATGAATATAAGCACCAGTTCAGAATGCAAGCAGCTACAGAAAAATCAATGCAAGGGCTGAACACTTCTCTTGACACTTCTCCTTTTCTGAATGGCTCTCATAAATTAGTTTTTTAGCTTCTTGGAGTGCTTTGCTATATAAAAGATTTAGCACTGTCTGGGTCCAACATTCTAGTCACTCCCCAAAAGATAATGTACTTGCTCATCCCAAGAAGAATTATATAGAAAGCAAATTAAAAAATGCAAGATATAGCAAATCAAGGAGAGTCGGTCTCAAATATTAATGCCTCATGTCATAAAGGTACAAAATTATAAAAACACTCCTTATAGGCAATTGAAAAAGCAGCAACTTGGCAAGCAATCAAGACAACTGAGGCCCTGGTTTGTAGGGCTGCTTGAGGTGGTTCAGCAGAAGAACGAGGCTCCTATTCCATGGAGTACATAAATGGGTGCACAAACCCCGCGCTTTCTGACTGCATGCAGCCCTTGTTTATATGTTTTCCATCACAAGGGTGTCAGGGAGGTGAACAAGAATCTTTGGGTAGGAGCTCCAGCTTCATAGATGATGAATCTGGATTAGAGCAAATTCATTAGAGGGGAGCCTCAGAAATGTCACATTTCCAGTTTTACTTGCACCAAGTTCTGTTCCTCTGCTAACAACTCCTAGGCCACAGAGCCAGAGGTGTCCAAGCCAGTGTGGGAGCTTTCCCTCTCAGAGCACAATTTAATGAAGGAATCATGTCACACCGCTTAGATTTGACAGCTGGTGATGAAAAGCTCACCCACTGAAGGCATCTCTACCAGTACTTCCCCAGCCCTGCTTGGGCAGAGTGTGACTAAAGGCCAATAAAAATTTGTCAGGTTCCCTGAAAAATGGCGTGATGGAAATAGAGTTTAATTCCAGAAGACATTCTTTTGTCCAATTACTAGTACAACACAGGCACAGAATTTTATTCAGTTACCCCTTCCGTGGGCAAATGAATTCTGTTCACTTAAATCTAAATGAAAACTGTCCAGGCAGGCCACAGTGTCTCAAAGTCTTTAAGAGAGAGGCAGAAGTCATGTATTACTTAGCAACTTGTTCCAATTGGTAACTACGCTCAGCTTTTAAAATAAAAGTATATATACTCAATTTAAATTTATTTGGATTTCTTCTTCATCTCTTTGGCCTTTCAGGTTCACTTGAAGTGAGTGAAATCCATCCAAAAGCCAAGAAAAAACTCAAAATTTTGGTATCCACTCTTGGGAAATCATAATAGTGGGACATTTCTGGGCAGTGAAAGTGGTGTGGGTTCCCTTTTTTGTAGTTACCAGCAATTTGTGAAACTCATCAGGGACTGCAAGCAACACATTTGCTGAGTAAGGCTTCCTAAAATACCTTTCACCTGCTGGAGTCCTTCCAGGCAAGTGTCAGCACAAGTCTGCTAGTCAGTGCCACACCACCACCGACCCCAAACTAAATTCACTTCTTCACCCCTCAGTCAGTAACCGGGATGAACACAGCAAGGGATTCTGGCTTGCACAATGCAGTGCAAATGAACAACTTCATTTTAGCCAGGCCTGAGCTGCCCACGCTCCTCCCTTCTCCTGTTTGTTCTTTGTGATGGCTGAAGTTTTTTGTCTTGCCATGGATAAAGCACGCTCCTCTGCTTTCACAAGCATCTCTCATTTCAAAAGACTGTGGTTTCACTCCTCTCCTTCAGGCATCTTCATTACAGGGTACTTTAAAAAAAAAACAACACAACAACAAACCCACAGTGCAATGTGCCAGTCAATAGTGAAATTATGAGACGTGTAATCTACTCTTCCCACCCTAATGAGCTGATGAGTAAATAACTGTCAGGGCATTGCACTGAGCTATTGATCAGGGCTTCCTGCAGAGCTGCAGAGGTACCCGCTGCTAACCAGCAGGGATCGATACAGGAAACTTCTGAAAACAATAATGAAAGGTTTCAGGCTCTTTACACGCGTTCTCTCGTGTGCTGGGGCAGCAGATCTTCCCCGCCGGATCAATCCTCGCTGTTAGATCACACCTCCCACGCTGCTCCCTGCCTTTCACCTTGGGGAGGTCAGGCTTGCTCTGTGCAGCGCGGTACCTGGGCACGACAGGCTGAGCAGGGGGAAGTGCAGCTGATGGCAGACAGTAAAGCTGAGCTAACTTCACCTGCAGTGAGGGCTCCAGAGAGGATTTCCTCAGAGACTCCAGATTTGCCTTCTCTCCCCTGCCCAAGGCAGCCATGGCATCACACATCGCCTTCCTGCTCTGCCGAGAGCCAAGGACTCAAACTGCTTTACTTCCCAAAGCTTTGGAGGGGCTCCTCCACCAAGAGTCATCCTGTGCCCCTCCTCCTCCATTTTCCACACTCCCTTCATTTAGAGTCACATTTCAGGGCAAGGCTTACATTCTGCTGCGTGTTTCCTTTTTTTTTTAACCTTTCTTTTCAAGTATCAGTTGAAAAGTTTTCTCCCCTTCCAGACCTCAAAGTGTAAAATTTTCTGTCCTCTGATCCTGTTATTCACTTGGATGGTCCAATTTTCTCAAGATTTGTCAGAGCTTTTCCTTTTTTTCCTCACCTCTTCTCCCTGAAGCCAGGAACAGATGTCAGACTTGAATGTCAGTTTTGAAGTTTCCTTTTTATCTTTTTATAAAATTACATTTAATTTGAACTCTTGTAATATTTACTCAAGTCCATTTACAAACATTAAAATGAGAGGGTAACATTTACTTTTTTAACGAAGAAAAGCTCAATTTACACAAAGCTCCTCTTTTAACACATTAGAGGGTTTGAACAATTGCAAAGACTTTATGTCATTTGGTCATCTGAAAACCAGTCCAATTCAGGGGAGTTTTTATAAACTGTAAAAATAATCACATAACATTCAAGTTCACATGTTTAATTCACAAGCAGCTCTAACTCAAACTTCAAGTGCAGACAACCAGCTCCAGATAAACCAGTGACTGCTAGATATCATGTCTGAATCAACAACATATGGAAGCCCTGTTCTCCTTCCCACAGAGCTGAGAGTCTGTAAACACAAACCATGAGCTTTGTCTTTTATTTATGTATTGTCTCTCACTGGGAGAAATCCTGAAATAAAAACAGTCTTCTTTCTATGGACTGCTATTTCTACTCTATATAATAGCAAACTGACCACAAATAAAAATCACTTTTCCCATCAGAAAATGAGCTATGTGCTATTTTAAAAATACTTTTGGATGGTATTTTTCAAATGGAAAAATTCAAGAAAACATTTGTTTCTTGCCAAAAAACCAACGTGGTATTTGTGTAACCTGGACAACTTTTTCTGGCATAGAGAGCCCTGATGCACAGCATGTTTTCAAAAAATTAGGTACTAAGTTTTCAAAACCAGCTCAAGTTTCCACCTTGACATCTTTTTCTGTGACAGAAAAAAGTTTCGGATCATCAGAGTTTTCTGCAGGACCAAAGCTGCATTTGGTGATTTGTTGTAAGAATTCTTCAAGGCACGTATGCTCTGAATATTTGGCTTTCTCACATATCCCAGAAGGACATCATTGCAAGAGCTGTTTTGAAGTGATGTCAACCTTTTCTTGCTCATGCTCAATAATTAGTGCTAAAAAGGGAAAGTAGATTGGACAAGACATTGTATCCCTTCCTTTTACAGGACCCCAAATCATTTTATTTCCGGGAGATACCTGCAGCAGATGGGTGCCTGTCTCCATTAAAATGCAGCAGAGGAAAGTTTAAGAATGATCAAGGGGACACACTGAGGTCTTCACTTTAAATAAACAGCAGAACTTGATGTACAACTAAGAAAACGGGGAGTGAGAGGAAAGCTTAGACAAGAGATCACAGAGGATAAGTTATCAAACAGAAGACCTTGAAGCAAAGCATATTTTGTTCATTTCAATAAAGAACATAAGATTACACAGAAGAAGATGGAAGAAGATTATTACTTTCTCCTCTGACAGATTCATGTCCGTATCTTTTTTTAAATTTATTTTTATATAGCTGTACTATAATCAATTCCCTCTTTAGCCTCCACTCCCAGGCTGTAGATCTCAAGCCCCAGAAGCTGGAGTGCAGTTGAAGTTACTCAGTCAGGAGATACTGTCAGCTGTGACATTAAGGAAAAAAAAAAGAAAAAAAGAAACCTGGAAACTACAAGGTCTTTAGAATGAACAATGGACAGCACAGCAGAATGCACTGGAAGCTATTTCACACAACCAGTATTTAGACTGTTAAAAACTTGCAAAAAGTAAAAAGTATTTATTTTAAAGAAAAAATTTATTACAATCTAGACTCCCAACCTCATTTGAGCCATAAGTAAAAAAGCAGAAAATACTGTGGTATAGATCCTGGTAACATTCAGCACTGGTCATAAGGGTTCACTTCTAAGATTTTAGTTCATGGACTAAGTGGAGAGGTCTAATCATGCAGAGTGTGATCCCTGGGTCTGCTAATTGAGGAGAAACACACCCACACTTCAGTGAAAACAAAGATGATATATGAGCACGGAGGATGGGAGATACCATGAAAAATGCCAACCTCTCCTGTGATACATAAAGCAGTAAAAACAAAAAAGTAAAAGGCAGCTAGTGACCAACCTGGACCTTGCTCAGCATTAGAATCTCACCAGGTTTCTCCTCACTCGTTTGTGAGGGTCACCTTCCTCACAAAGCAAATTTCAGAGTCCCTGTGAAAGTGATAATCAATAATTCCAGGACGAAAGAAGGAAGATGGTGAAGTTCTCTTCCCATCACCTTGGGAAACGGTGTTAATAGACAAAGATGAGCTGTGATAAGTCTGCAATCACAAAAGGATAATCTCCCTGTCAAACAGAATGCCAGCAGACATCAGAATACTAATCAAGGAAAAGCTTTCCTGGTGCTCCTGGATGTGACTGGCATTACACTGTTGATGTCTGGAGTACAATGGTTTTACTGCCATAAATCTGGAGGGGCCATGTGTTTTCATGCACTTAGGATCCAAGACAGGTTGGATTTTGCCTGAGAGCTCATGCGTGGCATCATAACTGCATTTCCAAAAATTGGATATGCGGGACAGAACAAAAAAGACCCGTCTGTACTTGAGGCTTGGGCTGCCATATGCCAATCCTATAGCTGGTGGTGGTAGCCAACACTAATCACAGCTACAAGATGGCAGATTAGAAAAGAAAAAAAAGAAAACCTACACGCAGGCACTTCATCCGACAGCATGTAATTAGGCTGAGAAATTCATTGGCCACTGGATGCTCATTAAGGCTGAAAGCATCCATCGAAGTTGGAGAGGGAGTGGGCATCAGACAGTTATGCAGTGAGGGCAGGTGATCCCAAAGTTTCAAAGGGCCACTAAATCTTCACTTCCTGGTCTTAAGCCCTTTTTTTTGTTTGTTCGTTTTTCTGGTGATTGATTAGACATCAGGACAAAGGCTTTAAGGCTCGGGAGAGGCAGCACAGGTTATTCCTCCTCCTACCTTTGTTCTGGAGTCCCATGTTACAGGTCAGGATAGGAGTCCAGAAGTTGCTAGCAGGATGTAGTAGCTAGATGGAGGCACAACCTGGCCACTGCCACATCCACAAGTAATTCCCGGAGATTCCTGCTGACACACTGTGCCATTGTTCCTGGCATGCACTGGCTGCTGTTCCAACAGGCACAGGACAGTCCATATCCTGCATTCCCTGTGCCACAGGCAGGTTTTAAGCACAGTTGCTGCCTTCCCGTACACAGCACAAGGGCCCCCGATGTCTTTTGCAGCCTCCACGACCTCGTTCAGGCAGTGCAAGTTCAGCCTGTGCTAAACCAAAGCTGTGAATCGAGGTAATGAGGTCTCTTCCTTCATTTCCCCCAGGCACTCTTGTAGGCTCCTTTCCAACTGGAGGGATCACAGGAGAGGAAAGGTTGGTGGGCTTCTTTCTTGCAGAACTGGCCACAGTCCAGACCCAGGCATCTGTTAGAGAGCTCACTAATGCTCTTTTATAACAGATTTGGCCAGTAAACCCGGTAACAGCTGCACGAGCTGTGCCTGTGATCCATACAATTAATTTGCAAGCCCGTCATTGTTCATCACTAGATGACAGCAATGCACTTCTGTGCAAGCCTTGAACTGTTACTGGGGGCACGACTCCAAGCAGCCTCGTGTGGCTCTGTGACCCCGTTTCCGTGCAGTAATCACAGCTCCGCCAGAAAATGGGAAGAGGATGCGCTCGGGGAGGTAACTCTGCATGTATGAGGTGCCACAGTCCCAAAGGAAGAGGAGGCATCAGCTCAGGAAAACACAGATTAAAATAAACAGTGGTGGTGGTCAGGATTTATCCGAAAGAAGAGGCCGAACCACTGGCTCTGCTCCTCTCATCAGCACAGGGACAGAGGAGCGTGTCATGCACGACTTTCCTACACCCACACTGCACAAGTTGTGCTGCAGCACAGGGCAGAGACATGGAAAGAGAAGCTTCTCACCATGTGATTCCCTACAACTCTCCCTGCCAGGGAGACACGTGCTGCCTGAGGAAAACGGGTGCCACGGGAGGAGTGAAACCGTGGAGGTGGGGATGGAGGAAGAAGGAAAACAAACACAAAATCGCAAGCAGATCAGACTGGATGCATGATCAATTCACAACCAAACCAAGTATCATTTAATCCTCCAATCTCCATGGGAAGGCAGCCTATAAATTTAGTTGCATACATATATATGTACACCCACATTCACATAAATCCTTGTGTGAGAACAAGGAGCATGAATATCTGCAGGTTCAGTAATTCCTTGCCCTTCTGGCAAGAGAAGAATAATTTCTTGTTATTTATGTCTATGACAAGCCATTTATTTACACACAGGTTTTTCACGCTGCCTTTTTTTCCTTCTCACCTGAAATTTTGCCTTTGCTATATCGTTTTTCACTTATGATAATTATTTTAATTCTGAAGTAAGCTTTAGGGTAGACAGTCTTACAGAATATAAATGAAGGCCTTGGCCACTTGAGGTCATTAGACGCTCCATGACAAGAAAATTATTTATGAGCAAGAAAAGTTAGTTTTCTCTACCTGCAAGGAATAAGCGAATCCCTGGTAAGGGAAAAAAAAAACCCCACATAAACCAACCAAACATAAAAACTTCACAAAGAAACCCAAACAAGCCCAACCCCCCAAACAAACAAAAAGAAACAAACACAACATCCCCCTGCCTACCCCAAACCAAAACCAACACAGCAAAAAAAACAAAACCCAAAAAATTACCCACGGCCCAGCTATAAAAGCACAGGGAAAGGTTCAAACGAGAAAAAAGAAAGGCTTGTGTTTGCATTGCTTCTGAAATAAAAATTTCTCTGGATTACCCACTCACAGGTGTCAGGGAACCAAGCCTTGTCTCTCTCTCACTTCAGTATAATAATCTATGGTTATTTCCTTCTGGAGTGGGATCATCAACTAACAACCTGGTCATTTTGTCCTAGTGGAAACCATCAGCCAGAATTGCTTATCCTGCATAAAATATCTTTATTGAGTTCTCATTACTACAAGAAGAAAATCTTCTTAAAAGAGCTTATTAAAGGGAACTGCCAGTTCAGACATTCACCTTCATGACTCTCATAAAAGTCCCTTTTTTTTTTTTACAGAGGTGAGAGAAGTGGAAAAAGTAATAAACATACAAGAAATATTAATGTAATGAGTACTGATGACTGACTGGGAAGGAAAAAAAATAGCAATTTTCAGCCCCACAGTTCTTTGAAAGGTCTATGAGGACCCAGTCTGACTTCCCACCAGGCAAGATCTGCATGTACAGATACCAGAAGGCACAGAGGAAAACAGCAGTGGCTGCCCCAGGAGCTAAATGCCCTGTGTTATTTTGGCTTTGTCTAGCTACATGAAAGAGAAGTGGGCTGTTTTTTTTCGAGAGAAGTAGAATGGGTTACCAGAAGTTGGATCCTTGAATTTTTTGGCAAAGCAGTGAGAATTATTTTCTGTAGGAGGAGGAGGAGGTCTTACAATGAATGTCATCCTGGAATAGCCCCATCCTCTTCAGAACTAACCTAATTAGTTCTTCACTAAATGAACCCAGATGGCCTTAAAGTCATGCTATCTTTTCAAACTGAACACTTTCCTCTGGTTTTATGATTGTGCACAACTTGTATTCTTTTGTCCATCAGTGCAGCGCGTGATCCAGGAGACTCGTACTTAACTGCAGAGCTGCCTCGTGCTTTTTGTGTGCTTCCATTCTCCCTCCTCTTGCAAACTTCCCTGCCTTGTGTTCACTCCCCTCCCCACCATTTGCCCCTTAGCCCAGCTGCTGGTCTGCAGGAAATCTCTTTCCCAGCAAGCGTGACTCTTATTCCCGCAGCCCATTCCGTATCCTGTATCTCGGAAAATGAGGTTCCTTGAGAAAACAGGAGACAATGTCACTGTGCTTAAAGGATGCTAATGATTGGTAGGGGACTGGATGCTCCCTGTAATGGAAGGGAATGTGGAACCAGCCTCAACTTTTGCAGCTCTTCAGGGAAGCATTGTTGTTTTCCCTCTTTAAATAAATTTTGAGCAGACGACAGGTGAACTCTAACTGCAACTCCCTCTGTAGGCAATAAAGCATCTGATGGAATTTCTGCACATCTGTGAGTGAAGTGATATGGATTAATCAACATATATCATAATCTACATGGAATGTATTAAAGCCTCCCTTGGACTGCTGTGCAAGTACATCCTCCTGACATTATTTTGGTATTCATATCTCAGCCTTTATTTGTTCCTCATCTTTTGGGGTGATGGATGAAGATTAGAAAAAACAAATCTCAGTGAAGAGTTTTCCTTGGAAAAACATTTGCTCCAACCTTGCACACTGTACATCAGGGCTGATAAAACCCAATTAATTTTCTCCATCGGTTTTCATACACGGGATGGCAGGGAAAGCTGGCTACTCATTCCTTGACATTTTCCATCTCCACACCTCCAAATGGAAAACGTGTAAAACTGACATTTCTTTTCAGAGAAAAGGTTTGCTTTACCATAAAAATCTCCAGCTAGAGCTTTGTAATTAGTAGAAAGTTCACTTTAACTTACGGTGGGAGTTTGGAAAAATGTGATTGCACATTAATTTTGACAATATGAAAATGCAAAACTGAGATACTCTGAAATGGTTGAAATTTACAAAACGGTGCCTTCCAAACTTCTTTGGGGCGGGCAGAAAGTTTAGCAAACATCAGGTTGTGACTTGTAAGTTTGAAAATATATAGTTTTTATCCAGTAGAATACATTTAAATAAAAACATATCAAAGATGGCAGAACTGCAGAGGAAGTAGTGTTTGTCTAAACACAGAAATATCAGTGTTGATTTATGCACTGCTCTTTAAAATTTTGGCTTTAACAGCATCTCCCCCTGAGGCTTGAGGCAATCTGGCAAGTTTTGAATGACTTGCCTCAAAGAATAGCAGCCTGTTCTTAGGTGTCACATGAGCTTTCCTGTCTCAGACTGATTTCAGCCAACTTTCTCTAAAATTCAGTTTTGTCAAAAAACTAGCCAAACTGAAGCATTCAATTTAAACCGTGATATAATAGTAAGTCTTCAAATTCCAGTCTAAATTTATCCAGAGCCTGTTTTTACATGATTTAGTGCTTTCTTGTCAACACCATTCTCTAGTTCAAATAGCTATTTCTTATATTTGTAGTTCCTTCTAGATGAATCTTCTGCACCTTAAAACTACTTTTCATCCTACCTGGCTAAACAAATGGGCCTATTCATCAACTTATCCTCCAAAATGTTCCCAATTATGAACGTGGTTCAAATGCCAGATCAAATCTTTCTAAATAAGCCTCCTCATCAATCTTCGTGGGTAAACATCTGTCACGCACCTAAGCAAACTGAAGGGAAAAGGAGATCCGTGGCCAGACAGGTACTTGCTGTACTCAGTTTCTCCTCATGGGTTCATCCCTCTGGTTTCCTGCAGCTTGGCACAGGCAGGAAGCACATTTGTAGCAGCCAGCTCTGACTGGGGAAGGTTTGCTAATGCCCTTTCTATGGCTCTGTCAGGACACAGAACAAAGGCACAAGGAGATGTTTTAAGACAGACACAAGTGCCTGATCAAATGCCACCAGCAGCAGGACGTGCTCAATAACAAGGATATGCCAGTGAGAACGCCCAAGTCCAAACCTGGCCATGATTAGAGAGACTAAAAGAGCTGGTAAAGGCATTTAACTCTGTCAGAGAGCAGCAGCCAAGCCCTAACAAAGAGAGCTCCGAGTTTAATTTCTGCAGGCACTGCACTGCAGCAAGGGCTGCAGGTACCAGAGCAGCTGGTGCTACCAGTGCTGGAGAGAAGTTACTGGTTCTGATTCAGCTTTTACACAACTCCCTCAGCCAATTCTCACATGCACTCCTCTGCTTAAATCAACGGGATGATGAGGAAGGACTTGCTTTGTGGTAGGATTGCAGTTTATTGGTGTCACTTGACAGAGAAGACCGACAGAGAAAAGGGCATTAGGGAACCTCATAGGCCACCAGAAACCTGCTGCTGCACCTCAGCAGCTTGCTTCCATTACACTGACAATTCACATCTCTGTTGCTTGTCAGCTACAGAATAAAACAGGGCATCTTTAGCAGCAACAATGTGCCCTAATTGGAATTTTAAAAGAGATTACTTGCTTAAGAGCTCACTCAACACTATTAGGAATACACATTACTTTTTGTTATAGAATGGGAATGCTTCGGTAGGAACAGCCTCTTTTGACTAAATTTCTCTCTGCATCCTGACAGTGTAATGTTGATTTAGCACCATGCCTGTCAGTTATCTTAGAATGGTAATTCTGTCTTCCAGCTGGGGAGTAAAGCTTTAATAAAAATATTTATGGAACATATGATTTTTCTTAATGATGCCTAAGTTGGGCAGGCTCAACTTACAGTAGCTAAGCAAAATGCCACCCAAAACAATTACAATCAATTCTTTTCAATCTATCAGCAGTTAAACTCGAAGCATTAACAAATGCCAAACTGGGAGCACTTACAGCAAAGTCACTGAAATTAAATCAGCATCAGGGAGAAGATGTAGCAATCAGCAATCTGAAAGGACTACTCTGCAACTGCTTGGACATCTGCGCCCTTAATGCCTTGTGCTGCTTTGGTTAGGTCTTTTGGAATCAAATGCTCAAAAAATCACTGCTTGGCAGTTCCAAGGTAGTGACATTTCAAAGTGTGGTCAGGGGAAATAAAGTGAAATACAACAGACAAGGCTCAGCAAAGAGCCCATTCATCTTTCACAAATGAGCAGGTGGAGAAACCAGGGCAGGCTTACAAAAACAGACAAAGGAGGAACCAACTGAGCAAACCAAGAACACACGGTCCAGAGATGCCATTGCACCATCTGCCTCCGTTTGCGCTGGAAATGGCAGAGATGGGAGTAAATCCATCTTTTGAGCAGCAGCTGGACAGCCCCTCATTCCACAGGGAATGCAGCTCCCTGAAACAAGACATTCCAGGAAGAACTATTCTTGTTTACTTATGAAAAGCTTGTGGTTTAGCTTTTGGCTGCTCTCCTCTAAAGCCTTTCCATCTTGCTTCCATCTGAATTGCATATCTCACAAAACATAACTGGCAGCCCTAAAATCAGGAATAACTTGCTGGAACAACTAAAGTAATCTCTGCAGTTGGCTGAGAGTCAGCTGAGACCGTTACGATATTCACAGAAACGTCGACTGAAAAAAACCCAAAACAAACTAAAAATGAGTTTCATCAGCACTAACATGTTTATAACTTGAATGTTTTTATTTATCCAGGAACCAGCAAAGAAAATCAACGGAAGGATAAAATGAATGCTCTTCCCCCAGGGCTGAGAATACTTTAGAGGTAGATTATCTCCAGCTTTCTCCATAGGAGAAGCTGAAGATGATAGCCAAGCCTGATAGCACATCCCTATTTTGCAAAGTGGAAATACTAATCAAAAAACCTTTTCAAAAGAACAGCATTGACTTGGCAGCTAATCAAGCAAGAACTACTGTTTTTCCTCTAGGAATGACCCATCCATTGTTGCAATGTCAGCTTTTATTTGGGGAATACACCACAGCACATCAATGCAGATGTGCAGGCATGCAAACTATTCTATCTGACAACTGTCATCTTCAATTGCTCTTTTCCTGCCTCCCTCAGCCTTCTTGTCTTAACCTGTTCTAGTGAATTCTAAAATCCCCCTTGGGATCCTGCCATCGTGTAGCAGTTCCTGGCAAAAAGGGATTCCAGCCCATCTCAATTAGATCTGTGACTCGGTGCAGTCATCAGACAACTGCACAGGAGCAGCTGGAAAGAGTGAAAGTAATATAAAACACACATGCACAAGTGCAGCCCAGAGACACATTTCTGTGCATTTGTAAGCTGTATTGCTGTAAATTAAAAATTATATTTAATATTACTCCTGAGTTTTTAGCCAGCAAGCAAGTTCAGCACAATCTCACCCAGAGATATTAAAAGAGGCAGCAGTGGTTCCACTGGTGCCCTTCCTCCTAAAACCAGACGAGGACTAACCTCTGATGCAATAGGAGCACACACGGACTAGAAGCAGAGACCAGGCAGCTACTACAGCACCAAACTCATCTCAAATTCCTGTGAAAAACCCACTGGGATCTGAAACAACGTTAATCCATTTTCAAGTGCTTGGAAATCAATCCATAGATTTGTACTATTGGCAAGGAAGGCTCAGCCCACATCTTCTGAACGAGTTGCTGATTTGCTTTGGAGAACAGCAGCTTTGTCTTTTCAGGAGAAAATTTTGTTTTGCTACAAGTCCAAGGAATTCTCTCTGAGAAAACAGATCAGCCCGATCTTCAGTCAGGTGTCTGCCATTAAAAGACAAACAGGCACTCTGTATGGAGGTCATTGCTATTCCTTAGAAGGGTCTCCACAGCAAGAGAGCTCAGTTTTAGCTCTCCCAGGTGATGCAATTCATGTGCTTCTTGCAGTGTAACCTGGACCACACAGGCCTTGAGGAGTCAGAGCACTTGTGCTGGAAGAATTTTAAGTACCCTTACAGTTAGTACAGGTATGAGCCAGAAAGCTGCTGTACAAACATCCCCCAATGCCAGCGGGAGAATATATGATGTACTAAACCATCTTGAATCCCAGAAGACAGGAAAACGCAAGAACTTTTAAGCAGCATTTAATTCTCTTTCCTTCACACCCAAATCGCCTATTCTGTTCAAGAACAGATTGCTACTTTCCCAGTTTCTCCACAATAAATCTTCATTACACTCTGATCGATACACGACCCTTGTCCCCTTGCAATCAACTCTGCCAGCAGTTCCAGATGCATGATCAATGCCTGTGTTCAAGCCTTTCCCACTTTGCTGTTAGTTATGCATGTAGCACACCCGATCACCCGTGTTTACAGTACAATAAACACGTTACTGATGTAAACTTCACCCACACCTATCCCTACAGGACCTCAGTTTTCCCTGGGAAAGGTGATGGCTTTATAACTGAGAAATTCTTGGGAATGTTATTGTCTTCAGAACTATCAAAACAAGTAGATTCCATGAAAGAATAACTCTGTGTGATTTTAATTCAGAATTAAATCAGAACAGAAAGACTGAGATACTGTACACTAATTAAAGTCATGAAAAGCTTTCAAATTCTTATTTTCTACATTTTCCTATCTTGGCTTTGTCACCAGAAAGTTGCAGTTACTCTGCTTTAAGTGGCATCTTCCAGTGCTCATTTGTATACACACACTGGCCACTGACACACCCACAGGTGTGATATTCTCTGCCTCTATCAGCTGCCTTTTTTTGACTCAGTAAACCCCCCATAAACTGACCTATTCTGTCTTAGTTAAGGCAAATCTTCTGCTTCACGGTTATCACAGGCAGCAACATTTAATTACCCACCTGGATTTATTCATTTTCATTTAGGCCTGCTGCACCTCCAGCATGCTGTGACTGATGTGGTCCAGGAAGTCATTTGCTCTAAAGAAGAGTAAGAGTCCTTGGCACTTGTGAGGCAGTTATCACCATCAGGAGCTTTCACTGAAATCACAGGGCAAACTGCTCGTTACAGCTGCAGTTCATACCAAGCCTAATTTCCAACATGATGTAAATTCAATGTATCACATTGGACTGTAGAAGAATACATTTTTCTGCCTGGTTTCAAGGTTCATCTTCATTAGGACTTAAACTCCACAGTTAGCTCCAATAAAGCAGCTCTACCAAAACAAGGCTCTGGTAGCAGCAGGTTTCCAGTCTTTGTTTCAAATCATCTCCACCTGTAATTAATGCTTCATCATTGTCCTTGAGGGAGAGCATCTGTTTTCACAGATCATGCTAATGCTTGGTTAAATACAACCGTCTTTACTGTTCCCCAAAACATATTTGGCAGATCTTAAAAACAGATTGTATCAGATTTTTCAGGAGGCTTTTACAACCGCTTTCCTCGATGCTTTATCTTTCCCTTTGCAGGTCTCAAGCCGTGTTTTTTTATTTTCATTAACTGACAAGGAAATTCCATCCTACTTTCACTGCCTGGAGACAGAGCTGCAGTATAGACCATTATCATTGTTATGTTATCAGCATTCTCAATTACACTGAGCTACAGCCACAAACTGTGCATGGTATGGCCATTAGCAACCCACCTGTTAGCACTGAGGAAAGGAAAGGGTGAAGCTAATTAGTAAAGGGATACCAAAACTTGCAAAAAGCAAGCACTTCTCAGTGTAAGAGGTTCAAGCCCCTTCTGTCCTTGAAGAGAGACCTTTCCCTACAGACACAATGCAAAAAGGGCAGTAACTCCAACCTCAGTTTGCTTAACCCCTTCCTTTCCTTATCAGCCCAGCTCAACTGCAGAGGCAAAACTCACAGTCAGTGATCAGGTGTGATAAGGGACCTGATTGGTTTTTTTTTGTAGCTGTATTTATTTCGTTACTACAAAAATACTGATGCTTTCCCTGATCTCTACCCTTTCACCACAAAGCACGAAAGACACACCATGGTCCAACAGGGCAATCCCATGCAAAAAATACAGGCTGTTTTCCCACTCCTGTGCAGGAAAACAGCAGCTGGGACACTCCGAGCTTATGGCACATGGCTAAGCTCTCACGGGCCTGAGAGGGAAGCACAAATGTCAGGCCAGGCTCTAACTCACCCTCTGCAGCAGCAGCTGCCCGGGCTTCAGTGGCTCACAGCACCTTCCTGCTTTGCCCACGCTGCAGGCAGAGTGGGGATAAACAGCAGGGATGTAACAGCTGCGGGATGTAACTCCTGCATCCAGCCTAAGCCTATGCTGTTGCTGTGAACACATCACAAAAATCTCATTCATTAACACAAATTACAAGCACTTGCTCGCCCCACTGTAGGTAGAATAAGGCTGGCTCAGAATCTCATTCCTCTAATGGTTAAAAACCACCTTTTTGCTGTACCTTACTAAGAGAAGCACTTGGAATTAATAAACACCACACTGATCTTCACTGTTACAGATCTGCTGAAATAACAGAAGATATTTAACAATCAATATCCCATCTGGGAGATACTTAACACCCACTTCCCATCATTTCACTCTACAAACTGTGGTACTTTAAGTAAGGTCGCTGCACCAGCACCTTCAGAAAATTCCCAGCTTAGACAGATCATAAGAATGTAATATATTTCAGATGTTTTAGACTCACATAGGATTAAAAAGAGCAGGGACTCCAGGAACTGTTGATTAGGGCATTCAGGGTTGAGCCAACACAAATCCATTGTCAAGACAGAAATTATATTTTAACTTGAAAGTGAAAGAGGATAACTCTAATCATCAGAGATTTCAAAGGCAACAGTCTTAGAATCAAACAATCATATTGCCAGCAGAACCATTTTATGGAAAGTATAGCTCATGATAGAGTTTGATAAATTGCACCTCATTAGCAGAGACTCAAGGAGCCAGAGGTTAGTGGGAGTTAGAGTCCAGCCAGATTTGTAACAACATTTTCAAATTAAACCATTCATTTAGAACAGCCAGACAAACTAAAAGCTGAGTTTTACAGATCCTGTACATTTGTTATCCTAATCAGGTACCAGCCATCATTTTCTCCCCAGTATACTGCAAAAGGAATGATTTTCCCTCTCCCCCTTTTACATCCATACAATTTTCTGGTGTTTTCAGGTAAAAGCTTTAATTGTCAGTACGTGGCAAGCGTAACAATGGGGGAATTTGCACATCTGATGTTCTTTAAACAGGAAGCAAGCCTCGCAATCCAATTAGCTGCCTTTCATGGTAACCCTTATTTCTAACCTTGGGTGAGACTCTTTCATGTAAACCACTTTGTGCCCTGAGCTCCCACTGTGCCTGGCATTTATTTGTCACTGTCAAAAAAATAATACCATAAAATAACATATTTTAACACTGCAAGTTGAAAAGTGAGAGTATTACAAATGCAGCTAATAACTGTAACAGCATTCACAGCCCCATCCCAAGCTTCTATCGGATTAGTCATTGTAGACTTCGTGCAGAAAAGCATAACTGAGCAATCACATGACAGGAATTTCTGTTAGGGAAGAGTCTGCTGTGAATTCAGACACCCAAAAAAGAGCAGGAGCAAGCTAAGAAGATTCCAAGTCATCCCAGTAAGAGAGCAAAAAAGCACCAAGTGATCTCCCACCAGTGGTCCACCTCCAGCAGGCAGAGTGACAAGCTCAGGCTCTGGAGCCTCAAACTGTTTTGTCCAACCCACTGAGCAGAAAGTGACAGCACGTAACTGTAAGAGGAAGGAGGATGTTAAGCTGTTGTCTCCTTCTAACAATGAAGTCCAACTGATTATTACTTCAGAAACTGTGAAAGCAATTTCTGTTTAATTCTTTCAGAAATTCCCATCTGACTCCGAGTTCCACCAACCCATGGGCGAACTCACCTGAAACCTCCGAGGCAGCGAAAGAGACTGCCCAGACGACAGACACTGGGAGCTACAAAGCTCCTCACTGTTTATTTCTGAAAGGAATAACATGACAAGGATCACACACAGCACTGGCACATCAAAGAGTGCCCCAGCACCAGGCACAAGTTTTAAAGCTTACTGCAGCACATAAATACCACCTACCTCCCATCCTGGTAGCTTAACTTTGACTTGAGGCTTTGAATCCACATCAGAAGTTACCTATTACTTTGATTCAAACAAAGCAGTAAGGGCATATGTGCTTTGCTGTCATCATATAAAATAATCCTTAGCCTTTTATCAGATTAGACTTGTTTTATTGTAAGACTCAGTGATCCTTAGAGAATGAATAAGCTTTTTTTCCTCCCCTCATGTATCTATAGACAGATGACACATCAGGATAATATTTGGGGCAGAATTAGGTCCTAAAATGATGAATTACAAAAGCTAACAAATAAAAAGCAAAATAAACAAAATAAAAGACCAGGAAAAAAATTACAAGGGAGAACAAAATGCTCACAGCCCTTATGAACGTATCAGTACAACTTTCCCTATAGTAGAACTGTTCATTCCTCAGAGCAGATGACAAGAGTTGCCTCAAAAGCAGTCAGCAACTCTCAATTTTTTTATTCCTGGAAGTACTTCATATTACTTTATTTTCCTTCTGTGAGACAAAGTCAAGAGAGCTCTTACGTACAACAAGAACAGAACAAAAGTTAATTCCCTTTCTCTATAATTTCAGAAGGCTTCTCGAAGCTCTTAACAGAGTTGAAAAGCACGGAGCAGCACAACCACTATTCAGCCACCACCCTTTTGTATTGCTAAAGGCACCTGTTTACCAAATGCTAATTGAGGTTAAGCAGACATCAGTTAGCAGAAACTTGCATTTCCACCTTTTCAGATCACAATTCTCTGTAGCTGTAGCTTGTCCAATTACCCTGTTCTAAGGAGACAAGAAGCTGCCTGTTTGAAGTTACCTTCTGCCTTGCTGACCACTTCGATTTGTGACACCGAGTTTGCCACCTGCGGTTGTTGACTTGTCTGCTGCAGTTACACAATTAGCTGTGGACAGTTTCTCTAGCAAATTCTTCCTGGTTAGTATTTTACGAGCAGAATAAACATATTCTTGAAGTAGCACGCAATTTTGCTAAAATACTCTGTTAAATCATAAGTAATTTTTCTAATTTAAAATGCTTTTTTAGTGAGGATACTTCCTCTTTGTAGGCAAATCCTTCTATTCTTTTTAAGCATGAAAAGGAGTTCTTAACAGTGTGTATGCTCTCATAAATATTCTTATATTCCTTCTGAGATATTTAGCAATATTCTTCTTGTCTACAGTTCATTTGCTTGCACTTTATCAAAACTGCAGTGGAAGCTGGCCTGCTGCTATGATCTATATCCTTCCTGGATTCTCTTTCTAGTCTGATAAAATATTAAATAATATTAAAAAAGGAAGAGAAAACAAAGTGAGAGTTTTGTTTTATGAAGCCATCCAAGTTTTAAATTTTCAATTTTCACCAATAAAAAGACATCCAGTTCTGGAATAAATAAAAATTAGCTCATTATTATAAAGATAAATTAACTGTTAGTGAATAATGTTGATATCATGGGTACCTGATTTGCAATAATTTACTCATTGAAGAACTGTAAGCCAGACAATTTGCATTAGAATGGTTAAGTACTTTAATTCAATTATGGAATTACTATTGGGTGATTAAAGACTGAGAACAAATAACAAATAAGTCTGAGTTAATTTTATTTATCTACTAGCTACTAACTACATGACTTAGCAAGATTGGCAGTTTAATTAAACTTGTCCCTGTGGGAATTTATCTGGTATTGCTAAAGGTAAATATGTACAGGAATTCACTAAGGAATGACCTTGCCTTTCTAGGAATGGTTTGGGAATGGGAAGGAAGACCTTCTATAAGGTCTTTTTTCAAAATCACTGGGGCAAAAATCTTTCATGAACTTCAGGTTATAAAACCGAGAAGAAATATCCCCACACTCTCAGCTGGGACTTTTACAAATAAATTCATAGAAAACTGGATGAAACACAGAACAAAATAAAAATTGGGCCATTAATCTGTGTCTGGCTTCTTACTCAGCATGGGATTACAAACAAGGAATGAATGCCTTGCTTGTGTGCGAGGTTTTAGATCAAAGTCAAGAATCTTTGCTATCTGTTGGGAACCTCAAGTAGGTATTTAGTGAGGTTCCAGGTTCCTCTTCTGGCAAAAGAGGATTTCCTTGCAGTTAGACACTGAGCATCATGAACAGGGAACTCATGCTCCTTTAGGCTCCTCCTGGGCCCTGAACATTCCTTGACTGTGCTCGCTCTTGGAGAAAAACAGAAGTTGAAAGTTACTGTATTCTACAGAGAGGCCAAATAGTAAAAACCCCTTTATTTAATGTACTCATCCTCTCATTTGTCCCTCTGGCACTCCAAGGTGATTGTTAATGAAAGCCACGATTCTGCAAAGTATTATTAAATCTGCTTAATGGGCAGCAATTTGCATTGAACGAGCATGTGTGGTGTGAACACTCACACAAACCCTCCAACACCACTAAGTTATTGTTTGAGTCTTGGATTGCAGTTGTGCTTTTTGGCACACTGAAGGCCACTTGGCAATGGCTGGGAAGCTGGAGTGTTTTGATCACTAATTATAACTCTGCCATAATTGCATTACTGGGCTATTGACTTCTCCCTCACCCCATCTCTTTAACTGACTCTGTCATTACAGCCCTGATGGATTTTAACAGTTTTTTTGGGGCAGCTGCTGTTCTATAAATGCTCTGTGCAGCACAAGCTATGATGGGCCTGACTCCTCTAGTCACACAACAGACCAAACAATAAAACCCCAGAATTTTTAATAACAGTAATCATTAGCATACAGTTGTGTCCCAAGGATAAAACATGGGCTAATGTATCTGTGCATTCACACCTGGCATTCACAGTGTTTTCCATTAAAACACATCGGCAATTTAAATATTTCTGGTCATTTGCTCTTACTGTACCAATCACATTTCCAATTTCTCCCAGGCTCTTCCAAGAAAATGATTTAACACACAGTGCAGATCTTCCATGTAAAAAGGGTCAGAATTTTTTAATTATAGTAATTTCAAAGGATCTAAAAGCAATAAGGTTCCCATAAATGTTCAGAATCTAACAAGCTTCATAGCACTTTGCAAGGAGCAGCAATCATTCAGCAGAAATGTTAGAATGCCCTTTATTCCCTTTCTCTATTTCCCAGAGAGCATCCCAGGAGAATCATGAGTTTTAAATTTGCTCAGGCATGAAGGGATTGTGCTCCCCTTGAGCCTTCGTATTATGATAATGCATACATAAAGGTAAGTTTTATTAATTGGAGATCTATCCACAGGGGTTACTGCAACAAAGGAGGCAGGGGAAAGGGAACAGAATGGAAGAAGGAATGACCCTACTGTGCAATGATTCCAAGATCCAAAATTCAATCCTGATACACTCCTCTTTGAGCCTGCACCTCTTTACTTGTGCACTGATTTAATGTGAACTGTTCCAGGCAGCACTAACTTTTTACAACTCACTCCAATTTATCGTCTTTTTAGAAAAATCAATACTCCAAACTCACCTTTGTACTTACCTTAAGAATTGCTCCCAGGCAAGATTGGAATTCATTACTGTAGCCTTTGCATAAAAGTACTGTGAGTTCATGCTCTGTGCCTTCCTAACAGCTCTCTCTGCCTTCTTAACACCAGGAGCACAGATGTGATAGATTTCTCAGTATTTTACTCATTACTGTCAAATTACACCATATTTCACTCTTTCTTATTTGTGTCTTGTATCTGTGACTCCTCTCATAATTGCTTTCTTCTTATTTCCTTCCACGTTTTAATAGCTGAGGCTATTCCTGATCCCCCAGGAAGTTCTGGAGGTGCCAGACTCCTTCTCCCGTGCACGAACACGAGTAACCTGTCGCCCAGCCTTTCCCCCCCATCCCCAAATGTTCCGAGCTGTCGAGGCGAGCACCTGCGCTTCGGGAAACAAAAGCCTCCATGACAAATGCCCCCTTTGCTCTTCATATCAGCTAGCCAGGCTGGAGAGGGAAGGAGGAAACCAAAACGCGGTGTCACAGCCGCGCTCCTGCCCCATCGCTCACCCGCTCCGAGAGCCGGCAAACTCGCGCTCTGAAGGCAGCCTGGGAGCTCTCATTTGTCAGAGGCAATGTCGTCGTGAAAATGCCCCACGTTCACCGGAGTAAATTAAAAAGGCACCTGCATCGAGCAGATTGACCTAATTATGCTGTCACAGACCTGCAGCGATTCCGAGTGAGGCACCCAGAGAGCCCCTCAGGGCGCAGGCCTGTCCAAAGACAATAAATGCTGCAAAGAGCCCTGCCATGTATCAACACACTTGAACAGAGGAGAAGGAAACAACTGGCGTAGGCTGGGGACATACAAATAAGCCTCCAAACATATTTGGACAGGTTACGGATGTTCGTTAGGTAGCAGGAAAAAATTGCACTTTTACGGAAAATAAGCAGGTTTTGTAATTTTTTAGTAGCTGAATTCAGTGTTACATTAAGAAATCACATCAATAAAAAAATTCCTTCTGCACCAACCCTACTTGTCTCAAATTTTAGTTTGGTATGAAAAGCTGAAGTGCGGCATTCAGGCAAAGCTGGAAGAAAATTAGTTTCCAGTTTCAGCTACCAAACATAAAAAACCCCATTATTTGCTTGGATCTTCTGTTGTCCTACAGAAGTCAAGATATCAAATATTCTACAAAGATCTCTTTATACCTTATTTCATATCAGTTCGATGGAACAGCAAATAGCATGATCAATAAAACCGAAATGCTTTAAAATTTCTGCAGCTTTTTGGGTTGTTGTTTCTGTCTCTGATGCTTAAGCAGAGCCTTTTCACAGTTAAAATTTAAAACACTTAAGGAGCTCTTCCCTCTGTTTTCTGCTGGAGACTCATTCTCTTTTAAGCTAAAGGGCACAAGCAGAGTGTAGCTAAAATAAACTTCGTAGGATCTGGTAGCTGACAGCTGTAGTTTTTAAGATGAGGTTTGACAGGCACTGGGAAATGCATACAGTGACTTCAGGAAATTCAAGCAGAATCAAGGGAGGCATGAAATGGGCCTCACTCTTCCATCCTGCTCTGTGGCTGGCCCATATGTTCTGGGTATTCCCAAAGCTGGCTCTGAGCAGAGAATGCCCTGGGCAGCCAGCAGTGATTGTGCATCAAGCTACAGAAAAGGGAACTGGGCACTTTACAGATCCCTGTTCTGCAGGAATTGAGCAGGCTTGGTCCCCTCCCTCCATTATGTTCTTAGGGCATTCTGTGCCTTGGAAATAAACTCCATGTTGTACAGCATATGAGGGCTGGTAAATAAATCTGACAGCACCAAGCTGAAGCAGGGATGTCTGTCTCATTCCACTGTCAGCCTGGCAAAGACACTGCTTCTCATACCATGCTCACACACATGGGTCTCAGTGGCATCCTGGTCTCGGGTACATTCACCCGGTCACAAAGCAAAGTCTTTGTGTTTAACCTCATGTCTCTGCTTAGCAGCACCCTACCAATCCAGCTGGAATGGAATTATTCACAAGTTTTCATCGAGCCCTCCCACACCTGCCACATATCAGAAAAAGAATAATTTATTAACAATAGGAATTGCATAGTTGATGTCTCCTCAGGTAGCTCCAACCCCGCTGGCCCTCCGAGTTACCTCAATGCTCCAGCAGAAAACAATAAGCAACATTCTATTTCCTAACCTGACAAGTAAGGGCAAATTGACTTAGAAAGTTTAATTACTTTTTAAAAAAAAATACTTATGGCATTGGTTGCCGTGGCAACACATTCTCATTAGATGGCTCAGAAACGGCAGTATTGAAGAAACAGCCTTTCTTTGTAACTGCTAGTCCCACAATAAAATATGATTATTAACTATAAATGCTTTTTTCCTGTTTAGAGCTACAAATGCAACAGCCAGGGATTGCTTTTGCACGTACTGCTATGGAAATTTGTGTGCTTATAGTCCTGTGAGCTGCTGCTGAGGCAGTGGGAAAGAAAAAAACTCTGTTTGTATAGCATACGACAAAAACAATGGGTGGGTTTGGAGAACTGGGAACAGCTCACCCCTGAACAAAGTTTGATTACTCAGAGAAATATTCATATGAACATCCTGGTCTAAGTCTTTTCTTAAAGCTTGCTTAAAACAATTTCTACAAAGCCACCAGGGAGTGCAAATGCTTTAGGGAGGGAAGTGGTAAAGCAAACCAGCCACTGAATAGGCAGCCTGGAGCACAAGCTGCTGCCAAAGGAGAAGGCAAGGTCCAGTCTGCTGCTCTCATGAATGTGGAATCCTCACTTGCTTCTCCAAGTTTTCCTCTTTTTCTGGCTCTTCACACTCCTCCTCTCCTTTCCTCTCAGGAGTAAAGCTTAGGTTAAAAAATGCATCCTGGAATAATCATCTTAGAAACCCCTGACAAAGTGATGCACTGTCTGAACACAAGCACTTCCTTTTTGTTTAAATATTTTATCACATAATTATTAATACAATTTTTTAGAGTGGAAAAATTCTACAGTTCTTCTTCCATCATCTCAGCTCTGCCCTTCAACAAACTTGATAGGTATACATGAAGCATAACTCAATTTTCCCTTTCCCTCTCTTCTTTCCTTTTCTTCCCCCCTCCCTGTCCCCCAGGATCCAGCTGGTACATTTTTGCTGGCTTAAATTAGGTCTTAATTCATGCCACCTGACCCTTGTTTACTCCAGAACATTTAATAGCAGCTGTACTACTTTTTCTTAGAACAATTGCAAAAGAAAATCAAGAATAGAGCTGAGCTGCAAAAACCAAAACAGAGGTTCTCTCAGTAATGTTATGTTCTGCAAAACAGTTTCAGAAGAAAAGAAATATTTATGTTAAGTGAAATCAAATGTATTTTTAACCTTCTAAATTATGTATTTTTACATGACATAATAGGGAAGCACAGTATTTTCTTCCTTAGCCTTGACAAGATAAAAAGATGCAACTAACCCAAGTTTGATATTACAGTCCTCGCTTTCAACTAACGTTTCCCAAAATGATATTTTGCCATTAAAAATTCATCTGATAATGCTGATGCCTTGCCCTTACTGAACAACACGTTGGGACTTAGCTCAGCTGAAAGATCTTCCCTTGCTGTTATCCCTGGATGTTTGTGTTGTAGTAACTAAATGAAAGAATGCATAATGAATATATGGCACAAGTTTCCCCCCAGCCTCCAGAAGTGCGAAACACAGCATTTTATGAGGACTTTCTTTTTAGCTTCTCCATATTTATTCCAAAGTCTTGAAACCACTTCAAAGTATATGCATTTTCCCCACTTTGCTGTTGACATTCACCAGGAGAAAGCAGTAGGACAAGGGTAAGGAGTAGTTTTCCACAGGACCTGGTAGCTTGAGCCTGTCTGATGGCATAAACAAAGCGATGAGTGCACTGGAATTTCTAGAACCCAGCATGCAGTTTCTGCAGCACAGAGCAGCTATTCCAGTGCAATTTGGGCTTGGCTTCTACCAACTGCTGCTCCTCACGAGGGGACTGCAGCCACTGCTGCACTAAATCAGCACCTCCACAGCAGCCAGCTTGCACCAGAGGGGACAGACACTCTCAGCGTTTCTGTGTTGTTAACATTCTGCTATAACGAGCTGCATGAAGAAGAATTGGTGCATCATTTACATTTGGGGCTGATTTGCAAGGAATAAATCGTCTCTTATCAGCTGGACCAGTGCCAACAGCACAGCAAAGCACAGTACCACCCACCCACAACTCCTCAGCAGCTTTCCATCCACCAACACCTATTTAAACTCTCTGAAATTTAAGTTATTCCTTAGGGTTTGATAACTGTTGTCTGTCCTGGGGAAAGAGCAGGTCCCAGAAATGGTGTGGTGCTGTTGCACTGCTTCTCACCTCTGCTGTTCACCTGGGCTGACCAGGGCTAGATCACAGTGACACACGGACCATGCCTGACATTTATCTCCTGGAAATCAGTATGGGTGGTGTTAAGAACCTATCCAGAATGACACAGTAACATGCAGAGCAACTCAGGAGATGAAAACAATAAAAGGAAAATATGTTGGGTATCAGAGCTGGGCCACCCAGAGGTCAAGCAGGTCCCTCACCCAAGGGAGCCCACGAGTGAAAATTTACGAGCACAGTTCGAACACAACAAAGCAAGCAGTGGAATCATAAGATGGGGATTTCAACAAAAACCTGTCAGGGCCCTCTTTCTTTTGAGCTGTTAATGCTTCAAGGTGTGGGAATAATTGAGAAATTTTGTCATATTGTTTAAATGTAAAATCTGGATTGTGCATAACAATTTGTAAAATTGCAGAGGAGAAGAAAGCAATATTTGGTTTAAGATTAAACAGCTGGAAGCAAAAAAAAAAATCCCTAAATTTTATTGTATTGACTTTGCTTATTGAGATCATAAAGATCCTTTCGCTTTTTCTAAAGGAAAAAAAATCCACTACTTGCAGCTGAGCAATGGGGTTTGGAAGCACGAGTTTTGCTTTTGTTCTGTCAATATATTTCTGAAAAGCTCTAAGAGAGTGTGCCTGCAGGTGAAGATTTTGCTAGCAAACAAAATAAACATTTTCAAGTGTTTTTCAGAAGCTGACCCGGGAATCCTAATGGTGAGAACACATTCAAGGTATAAAGTTATCCCCCACATTAACAGCATTGAAATACTCTCCACTATCAATTTGGGGAAAAAAAAAAAAATTCTAACGCTGTATACAGCAGCAACACGAGATTTCCTGTGGAAGGCATTACTCCCCTATTTGTCACCCAGCACTCAGAAGAAACCTCTTTGGGTTTTGCTTTTTATGAAGATTAGGAAGGAGCTTGTCACACTGGCACAGTGGAGAAAACACAAATGGATATCGGATTGTTCCTTTAATGCAAAGGATGAGCAGGCAGTCATGCAATATTTATCACTGAAGGGCAGAGGAAACAATCAATAATGGTTTCCCATGCGGGCCATTTTTCTCATCACTTTATAGAGCAAATCCAGGCCTCCGAACACTTGAAGCGTGGAAAAAACTCACCCCTGCAGTCAAGGCCATTGCTGAGACTCCTCTGCTTCTACTGCCCTGCTTTGCAGGCTGAACTCTTGCACTGGTTCCTGCTTTGCCCAGCAGGTATCATTTACCCCAAAGCAGAGCCATGTACAGGCTTCTGAATTTCACCAGTAAAAAGGCTTATGTAGAAAAAGGTATCAGTGCTCAACAGCTTGGGTTAAAAAAGGAAAACAAACCTGAACAAACAGAAAATCCCACCTAAACCATGACTTGCAAGTTGGAAATAGTCAGTGTTTCTTACCGACGTTAATCTCCTTACCCCCTACTTCTAATTCTTCCCCTACTTCCCTTTGTCCTCAAATCCAGGTAGAGTTATTCCTGGTGCCAACAAAACTCACCAGCTTCAGCTAATTATTCCAATTTTAAGACAGGGGGAAGGAAGATCTCGGAAAGGAGATGAAAACACCCAAACAATGACAATAAGAGGTAATTATCCTTCATATTTATTTAATGACTGGGATCCTTAAAGAACTGGAATTGATTTGTACACGTTTCATAGCATGCACTGTACTTTAAAAAAAAATCAAAAAAGAAGTTATGGCACATTTTGAAGTTAAGTCTTA
Organism: Gymnorhina tibicen; assembly: GCA_013399875.1. Classification (NCBI taxonomy): domain Eukaryota; kingdom Metazoa; phylum Chordata; class Aves; order Passeriformes; family Artamidae; genus Gymnorhina; species Gymnorhina tibicen. The sequence goes on along the minus strand of VXAZ01007126.1, from coordinate 1,860,125 downwards.
ATGATAATTCATCAATAAAAATGCCATTCAGGAGCAGTTCATTATTTGACAGCTACAGGAAAAGAGAGATACATCCAGGCCTGCAGTTCAACAAACAGTTGCTCTCACCCTCAGAATGTTTATCAAACCAAACCCCCCAGGTTTCAGAGTTTAGCAAAATCTCCAGCTTTTCTTAACTCATGAAAAATAACATTTGGCAAAATGTCATAAGTTTGCTTTATACTTCTCTTCTGAGGATTGCAACAATAGAGGTATTTCCTTGAAGTGTCAACTTAATTAATTTCACAGTTCTTCTTGTACTTTCCCTTATTGCCGGCAGCCTTTGTACTTGAGCAAACACAGAACTCCTAGAACGGAAAAAGTGTTAATTTTTCTAGTTTTTAAAGAAGCAAGCAAGCAAACTTTCATTTCAAATGCTTAAAATGAAAAAAACTATTTTTCACTCGCATGCGTGAGCCTAATCTAGTTTGATCACAGCTCTAGAAATTTTCAGATGTGAACAACACTTCTAACACCTTGGCTCAAAAAGGATCTTCCTGTCAGCATTTTCTTTTGTTTGCAAGGTCAAGGTGAGGACAAAGCCTGTTTTCCTGAACCTGCTTTCCTTTCCTGTGATTAAATGCAACACTACACAGCAAGAAAGTGGAGTGGAAAAGAGCAGATACCCGGCCACACATCATTACACAGCCCTTTCAGGAGGCAGGCAAAGACCAGCAGTCACCCCCTCCAAAGTGACCACCCTGAGCTTTGATTCTGCTGCTCCAGAGCCCACGGGACTCAAAACCCCCCCAGTCCCTCCTGAGCAAACCCTTTTCCTCCTTATTGCACTTCCAACACACCACGGAAAAAAACCCCAGCCTGCAGTCTTGTTACAACTGGAATTATCTTTAGCACAGTAAGTTGAAGTCATTATTTATTTATTCCCTGGCAGTGTAGGTGGATAATTAGCACGTAATTTGAGGTTTCCCAGGCATGACAGCCTGCTATGATAGCTGCCTCTGGTCCTGATTAAATCTCTGCCTCGGATCTCCCAGCAGCACCTCATGTGAGAAAATTCCAGGCTCTGCCAGTATCAGGTTGTTGTCTCAAAGTTTGAAACCCTCATGAACGTTTGGGGAGAGGGAAGAATTTTAGGAAGAATTTTATTTTATTTTATTTTATGAAGATTTCTGTGATTAAAGGTTGCTTGGCATCCAAAGAACCTGTAAGAACACAGATGTCACTACAGGGGAATGGAAAGGATATTACACCTGAGACTTTAAAGCAGCATTTGGAACAGAGACACGCACAGGCTTTGGAAAGGAAAACAAATATATCTGAGTGCTAGAAAAGGAAAAGCGAATTCAGTGCATGAAGTGTATTAAGACTGCTCTACCCACACCCCATGGAGAATACACGGGAGCTGTTATGAGGAACCCGGTGTGTGCCCACATATTCTGCCTCCTGCACCACAGTGCCCGGCTTCCCAAGTGTCCTGAGCTGAGCAGAGGCCACTGTCTGGCTCTGCGGTGCCAGCTCTGCCTCCAGGGGTGGACAGGCTGTGCAGGATCCTCCAGCTTTCCCAGCGAGCAGCTCAGAGCATCCCTGAGCCTCCTCACGGACACCGCCGGGTGTCGGCTGCAAACAGCGCCCATCAGTGCTGCCCCTTTTGGGGGTGCACGTGGGACTGTTCCTCCAGCCCCTCAGGAACACACCTATATCCCATTCCCCTAAGGTCTGGGGTGGCTGGGAGCTCCTATACCCCATTCCCCTAAGGTCTGGGGTGGCTGGGAACTCATATACCCCATTCCCCTAAGGTCTGGGGTGGCTGGGAGCTCGTATACCCCATTCCCATAAGGTCTGGGGTGGCTGGGAGCTCGTATACCCCATTCCCATAAGGTCTGGGGTGGCTGGGAGCTCCTGCTCTCCTGGCCCTCCTCCAGAAGTGTCCCGGTGGGATCTGTTCCAGGCCCCCATCTCCACAGGCGGCGGACATCAGGGAGGGCGGCTGCACCAGGCCGAGCTCCCCCTCCCAGGGACACAGTGACAGCGGCTGTGTCCCAGCTCAGGGCCGCTCCCAGGCAGCACACGGCCCCTGCCAAGGAGGTGCCACCTTCGCAGGTGGTGGCAGCGCTGGTTTCTGCCCGCGGCGCCCGGGTTTGTTTGCTCCTCGTGGGATCAGGACAGGGGTCCCACGCAGTGCTGGGAAAGGTCACGGCTCTCTGGAGCCCGCAGGCTGCACTGCTGTCCCCTTCATCCCCGAAATGCTGCTCTGCTGAGCAGCCTCGGGCAACGAGTTAAAACCTGTGGGATGAAATGGACGTCATCTGAGATGCAAGCAGTGGGGGGTCTGTGCAGATGCTTATTTAAGGCTTTTCTGCTCCCATAAAATATCGGAGTCCTTACTGATTCTTTCTCCACGCTGCTTCTCCTCTCTTGTTCCCCTTTTCTCACTGATGGCGCTCTGCCTGAGACCATGGGAATAAATTAGGGCAGAGCCCAGCCCAGGGGCTGCCTGGGTCCCCAAATTTCTGTAGCTCACCAAGTCAGAATTCCAGCCTTGTGGGCCCTCCTGAGTGCCCACGGGATGAGCGTTCAAGGAGAGGGAGAATCTGACCCCTGTTTCACACTAAAAACAAGGAAGAAAGGGGGTGTCCAGCCACTGCTCCTGCCACTAGGCTCCAGGGGATATTATTACTATTTTTTTAAAATTCAAAATCTCTTCAGAGTGTTTTTGGACATGTCCAGAAGCGGTAGAGGAAGGTAGCTGTGTTATTTATCTGAGATCTCCCAGGTCTCACATACAGGCCTTTCCTGAGCATCCTCACAGCACAGGAGATGCAGGACTGCTGTTCTCACCTTCTCCGTGTCCCAGTCTTGCTCATACAGGGACCAAAGAGCTTACCTTGGGTGCCACCAAGGGACAGAGGGATTCTCTGGCAAGCACATTTCCTAAAGCCCTCTGTGGATATAGATTTGATAAAGGCATCCTTGACAAAGACTGGCTTCTGGAGGCCAGTCCAAACCCTCAATCCATAGGTGTTGAATAGACGTCACCCCAAACTCCCATCCCAAAATATTACCTCTCAACATCTTAATAAGCACACCTTTTTTCTTTCCTTGGACTGACCCCTTATTACATTTCAGGGGCTAGCTTGCAGAGGACAGGTTCATTTGCTAATACATGAATCATTATCGCTTGGAGCCTCTGAGCTAGCATTTTATGAGCATATTTCAAAATGTATTTGATTGCTGTTAGAAATGATTTCAGTTCACGCTCGACAACCAGGCCAACCTAAGCCAATATGCTCTGCCTGGCACTGCGGAAGGATGTTGTGAGAATTTAATTACTAACTGCAAGTTACTGTGCATATGGCGGATTTTAAATGTACTTTTTTCTTTTTTTTTTTTTTTTTTTTTTTGCCTCCAAGATAAAACCACCCAGTTGTTCAACTCTGGCTTATTAAGATTTCTATCCAGCATTTCTGATAAAATTGTTTCAGATTGTACATCCTACGGAGAACAGCATGCTGCCTTTTCCTATCCATGAGCTGCTTGCAGGCCATAAATGCCATGCAAACCAAAGTGAGTCCTCTTTGCCCTTCTGTAAGCCTGAGCTGAACGTTAGAGATTAGATTTACTTCATTGCCTTCACGTAAGAAAGCTCTTGGAAAAACATTTGTTTTATGTGATAAGGTACAACAAAACATTGCTAGAACAGAACTTCTTAGCTCTGGCAGCAAGAGACTCACCTTGGGGAATGAAGGGAGGGAGGGATGGGTGGTGCAGGTGTAGACTGTAAAAACAGATTTAAAATAGTTTTTGCTTGTCATCTCCTTTTCCACTGTTGTGATGGTGCTGATGCTCTTCTACTGTTTGGCCTCTGTGTGACATAAAAGCTCTGTGATATATGTCACACTGATATTTACACACCGAGTAAGTCAGAACTTTATCTTGAATCAGATTTCATCAGCACATTAACAAGAGGAGGAGGAGGAGATGTTTTCAGAATGTCTCTTAGTAATATATAGATGACGTGTATACATGGCCCATTAAACCCACAGGTTTTCATGAAGTCCTCAGGCCTGGCACAAATTAACTGATTAGGAGCCTCATTTTCCTAAGCAGCCAGCATTTTTCTACTTGAGCTGAATCTTCAGCTGCTGTATGAAAGAACAGTTCTGTGAGATGTGATGATGCTGCGTGCACTTGCCTCAGACTAAATTTATCACCCATGTATTTATCAATGCATTTCAAAGGAAAAGAAAGAAAGACAACCTAAAGGTCCGCTGTTTTGACTTGTGCTCAGGCAAAGAACTTTAAAATTTACTTCAAAAACATTAGAATTGTAAGGTTTTGAATAGGTTTAATAGTTACACAGAGTCATAAAGAAGGAGAAAAGCCTTGTGTCACCCTGGCCTGATGGCTGGCGAAAAGGGTCTCTGATTCACACTTAAGAAAGGCGATTTGGCTCCAGGATCAAAACATGAAGCAGGCCCCTAAGAGACGAAAAGTGTCGTGACTTCTTTTCCAGTAAGGCTGAACATAACACAAATCCCTCACTGCCCCTCAGGAGCCCATTGAAGCTTTGAACTTCATTTCTTTTCAGAAAAAGAAGGCACAACGCAGTATCCTGGGCCTCAGTATTATGATAGCTTGAGACTGTGAGGGAAGAACAGGGCTTGGACATGCCAGGACGTATTCTCAGTATTTTAAACAAAAACTCCCAACAGTGTTATCATTCCAAATGTACCTTTCCACAGAAAAAGGAAAAACATTTTCAAAATACCCGTGTCATTTTAATGAGCCTACACTCTGCTCTCAAGAGTGACTCAAAATGACTTACACCATCTAAAAAGAGAAAAAAGTGGAGCAAAAGTTATTTAGGTTCAGATCCACAAAAGTATTTCACTACTTACTTGTGGGGAGTTGGACCTAAGCTGATCTGCTTGACTTGCATTTGCACCCTTGATGCAGATTATAATCTCATAACTCTCCCTTTGACCAGCAAGACCAGAACATCCAGCATCTGTCCAGCCTTGACCTCCTCTGCAGGGTGAGTGACCAGGTCAGCATCTCACCCAGAATCATCCTGAGAAGCCCAAGCATCTTGCTAATTGCTTTTTAATATAAAACAAGCAGCTTTGCAATGAAAACAGCAGTTTCTTCAGTTTAAACATATCATTTTGCTGTTTAATTTCCTCCTTTTTGATGATAGGTGGCACCAGCTTCTGCTCAGAATGCCAGTGCTTGAAGTACATGGAGAATTTCGACAGGTTTTGGCAAATGTTTCACTGCTAGCACACCACAGCACCGACCTGTGTGTTTTGGAGCTCTGTCAGATTAGGCAGATTTCACTGTAATAAACCACAAAAGCAGAAAAATCTTTCCTGAATCCTGATTATAATCTCTTCATTAAAGCTCAGTTATTCATGTAAAGAACCCAAGGCCTTATCACCAGGTGAATTGCTGTGTGTCAGTTCATGCTTTTGAGGTTGGACAGTGCAGCTCGGCCTTTCCTTAACTCCCAATTTTCCAGTTCAAGGGAACCCTGATGCGCCTCGTCCTTCCCTTCCCATCCCATTGCTGTAACTCTGAGCTCCTCAAGAACTTTTTCTGCCAGCTGGGCCCACCCAAAGAGTCATCCTGCAGGCTGCACTGTCAGCAAGACAGAGGCCATTAGGAAGCTCTGCTTGGCTTTTCTAAAATAAATAATGCACACATGGTCCAGCGAACATCACATCACTTTGCTGGCCGCAGCTTTACCCCTAAGTTCTGTAAATGACAGAATTTTGTTAGTTAGGAGGCTCTTTTTTTTTCCAGTACAGGTCATCATCAGAAATACACTTGAAAGAAGACATACATTAGGGATAATTGGTGTTGGAAAAAGAAGAAGCCTAAAAGGAAAATTGTAGGATATGGTTAAGCAGTAAAAGTGAGCTTATGATAAGATGAATGAAGTCCAGAAAAACCTTGCACTAAATTTGCATGAGTTTTGTTTACTGGTTTTTATGATTATAGTTAGGTTTAGACACTGAAATAAACTCTTGAATTAATTCACAGGTTAGGAATGTTTCATAAATTCTAGCATAAAGAAAGGGAGTTTTGTTTGTTTGCTTGCTTTTACCTCAACATTACAGATAGGAAAATACCCCTGTCCTTGTTTCCTTGCTTTAAATTCCAGTAATGAGTCAGGATGCAAAGGAAACTCTAACCAGTAAAGGTGCTCAACTACATTACAGTAACAACAGACAGCCAAAATAAAACAAAACAATGACCAAGCCATTATAGGCTGAAAAATCATTATCACAGCCACTCAGTGCTCAGTTACAGGCACATATTAATGATTCACAGTCAATTAATGAAGATTTGTTGAACAAAAGGGTGGCTACATCCACAGAATACATTCTTCACAGTGAAAAATCTGATGCTTAGGATAACTTCTACAGTACAAATGTTGTCAGATGCAGAGCTGCTGACAAAATATTTATACAAACCTAATGTTGCCGGATATTATTCACAAAACATTAATTCTAGCAAGCATATGGTACCTTTAAAGGTGATGTTTCTCCTTCCAAGAAATGCTGGCTTGATTACAATAGGCGGTTGGGTCTACAGAATGCCTTGGCTTGAAACAGAGCAGTGTTTCTACACAGAGCCCTCAGCGTGGAGTTACAAAGAAATGAGAAAGAACACAAAGACTGATCCTGGGAATGGAGCTAAATTTGCCAAGGCTGTATCAGGCCATTTCTTCTGAGGCTGATGGTATTGTCACCCACCTGAAGACTCCAGCCAACCCTACCTCCTCTAGGAAAACCAGGGAGTCAATGGCTGCTCTTCCACTTCGGCCGTCACTGTCCTTGCAGAAATTGGGAAGGGAGAAGCTTGGGCACTCAGGTCTCACCCAGCTGATTCAGCTGAACCAGAGGGGTGCAAGAGAGCCAGGAACACGGCCACACGTCCCTCCCTGGTCACTTGGCTGTAAACCTGTGTGCCCCACAGCCTCCGCCCAGCAGGAGCCGCGGGGCAGGGAAGAATGAAAGAAGGGGTTGGACCCTTTCTCAAGATGCTCTGTTCTCCTTGATCACAAATTGCAAACTTCGCCACACACACTGGAGAAACAGCCTGGCTGAGATCCAAAATCAATGTTAAAACCAGCAATGTATGTTTTATCCCACTGAGCAGCTCAGGAACCCGATGGGTTCTCACCCTGCTATCACCCAGCACAAGAGATGACACAGAGCATCTGCTTGTGCAGTTACAACGTTGCTTGCTGGTGACACAAAAAAAGCACGACAGTCAGTTCAGAAATATATTTTAAAACAGGACGACAGAGGTCAAACTAAGAAGGGTGTTAAACAAGAGTTGGCAGCAGTTATTCACAGCTTTTCACCATAAGAGAACTACGGGGCATCCTATGGAATGAGAGGCTGTGGTACTGACTTGCAGCAATTGTGTATTTATTACAGCAGGATGTTGTGAGATCCAGAGCTCTGAGTGGGTTGGGTGCATACAGGCCCACTGTCCTCATTAAATCTAATGGCTGGGTTGGTGTGTAGAACCTCTGGCTTGGGAAGGCCTTACCCTGAGAAATTAGGGGGAGATATATGGGGAAAGGATCATTGTACATTTTCCCTGTGTCCTGTTTCATTCTTCTAAACACCAATTATTGACTGTTTTCAGTGATGAGATGCTGGGCCATATAGATGACAGTATTCTGTACTGTTACCAATCCAGTTTTGGATGTGCACCCTCAGGGCCAAGTCTCTTACAAGTGTGTGGTGACTACCTTTCAGAACTTACTACGTGCAATTTAAATTTTAAAATGCCCATATGCTTTGTTATTCTAGTTTTCCTTTGTGTGAATCTTTGAATTTTAATACACGTGTCCAAATGTACAATGATAAAACATGCAGCTCATGTCAACAGTAAAATGCATAGTAATTTATTAACTTTTCCAGTGTGAATACAAATTGATTTGATGATATGCCACATAATGAAAAATTATTTGCAGTCACAACTTGCATTCTAGTTGCTGCTTTTTTTTTTTTAAATTAAACATTACAAAGAGTTTGAAAACTTCACAACACTTGTTGATGGCCAACAGGAAACCCTAATACTATGGAAAGTGATCAATGCTTCTACATGTCTTTGAAGACACTCTTCATTCAGAAATTATGTTTTTCAAAAGCAGGTTGCCATATATTGTTTCACTGGGTATTTGTAAGCATTCTTGGCCAAAACCCATGGTTTTTTATTTAGGACAACCCCTGAACTCAATACCTTTAGTTACATGCCATTAATGCTTCTGTAATAGAAGTCACTGTATTTTGTGAAGCCATTCTGAAAAATCCATGATAATGTACTAAAGAGGTCACTGTAGTTTGGAATTCTTTCCAAAGAGAATTTTTGAGTATTAAGTTTACTGTGGTGGTATCCAGATCTAGAGACATGTGAAGACCTCATCATTCCTTGGTTTCTGTGCAGCCTGTTAGCTAGCTCTTCTAATTTGCAATATCATCTTTTATCTGTGGTGTGACCTCTACCATTGACTTTGATCAGCACTAAGAGGCAGGCAGTCAAAATAGCAGCAGGCAAAAATAGAATATCATTGTTAGAAACACCTTCAATCAAGTGAATTCTGGTGGTTGTTCTTCCTCCCAAAGCCTCTCATGGAAAACCAAAGGTATTTGTGTCCTAACTGAATAATAGTGTGCCAAACTCCCTCTGAACTACAACTTCTGTTGCAGTTCTTCTGACAGCCCAAGTCCCTGGATCCCAAAACAGGCCATAATGCGCTTCTGTATTGTTGTTAATGAACCATCTCAAATGAATACTGGATACTGAAGGAATTACATGCTGTGTAATTGATCTAAAGAACAGATTAGGACTGGTGCTATTTCATTAAATCTTATTAGCTCTGGCTTAAGTACTTAAAATTGCAGCTGTCCTGTGTCAGATAGATTACACCCCTTGTCACATGGCAAGTGAGGTTTTCATCTACTAGATCACAGTTTTTAAAAAGGAACAGGCTGATGAAAAGGAATATAAATGAAGGACCATGAAGGCTTCATCTTCAAACACATTGAGCCCCAAATTATTCATTCAACTGAGAGAAATACTTCAACACTTTCAAAATATGTATGAAGACCTGTTGTTTGTTTCCGTATTTTGCTTTTAGATCACTTCTGTGGAACCTGAGTTCGGTTCATTTGCATGTGGAACAGCCCTGAAGGGTTCTGGTGGGTGAGCACAACAGAGATCTTACATGATTGCAGGGGAATCCAGTGGGTCCTTCCAGAACACCAGCTTTTTCTCTTGGTTCCTTCCTACTGCAGCTCAGCATGCCTCAGGAACCAGCAAGCCAGTAAGGCTAGAGGACAGTTCTGGCTAAGGAACAAATAGATGCAACCAAAGCAAAATTAAATTCAGCTTGGAAAACAGTTTGTAGCTCTCAAAGGAGAAAGGGCTTTTTATTACCGTAGGACTCAAGTTAATTTTTAGGGACCCTGACATGCTTTAAAAAGTAGATTTTTCCTGGCTTGCCTTTGACAACAGTGTGCTAGACTTGATGGTCTTTCTTACCTTCTATTCTTTTGTCCTATGACCTAGTATTTAGCTCCATAATCTCCTAAATCAAACAAAATAGCATATGAAGCCTTTGAACTGAATTTTCTCTACAAGGCATATTACGCTACGTTGAATACTTTTCATGAGATCTAGAATGCTGCACTGTGGGAAACACGACTGAAAATTTGAACACCATTAAGCAGGATTTCAGATTATACTAAGGGGTGAAATACTGACAAAAGAACCATAGACTTTGGTTAAAACAGATAATACTCAAGGCTTTTTTTATTACTATTCCTTTGATGAGAGAATGTTTAAGACCCTCTCACATGCAGAGTCACCATGTTAGCACCACAGCCAAAGCAGTGGTTCATACAGATAAAGACTAAAGTAAAATTAATCCAACAGATGCGTTTTGCAAATATAAGAAATCGTTCCAGCAAGTCTTAAAAAAAACGACAATCACATGAAATACCAACTCCACCTTTTAAGAGTTATTTGATTGATTCTAAAATATTACGTAAATCTCAAAGCCATTTATCTACCACAAAAACCTGTTTTCCTTCTTATACCCCAAGTCTGGGTCTTGCAAGCCTCCTGCAGCCAGTGGCCTTGGCACTCGAACCTGCCAGGACTGACCACTCTCAGACAGTGTGGCCATGGTCAAATGCTCTGCACTGAGCACTGAGTGGCGAAATTCCAAGACAACCAATTCTCTTTCATCGTGGTGGTGTCAGGGTGAAGGTTTGAAATCTCCCTTGGAATCTTTGCCAGTAAACACAGATCTACCTGGTCCTCTCAGCTTCAAAGTTCCTAAACTGCACATGCAGGACTCCTTTTAGGAGAGCAGATTTAAAACCTGGTATTCCTCTAAATCTCACCTGGTAAAACCATCTTTTCCTTCTTTTGCCTTCTCACCTCCCTCAAGGAGTAAAACTCCATCAAAGCAAACAAAAGGAGAATACAACTTTCATACAATTTAAAAGGTGGGAATTGTATTTGGAGAGAAGATGAAAACTCACTCACAAACTCACTCCTGTACAGAACCTTCAACATCTGCTCCATAGATGGTAAATATGATTTTAAATTGTCTGATAGGTTAACATAAGGAGGTTAAATGCAGGGCATCCGTTCCCAATCTATATTTAGTCTGAAGCTTCCTACATGTTTTGGACCTGCAGGAAGGCTTGAAAACTGAGATTGTGATTTTATACAGTATTGCTCGATTTTTTAAAGATGCTATTCTCCCTGCAGGTCTTATTACACTGTTCAACTTAACCATAAACATGGAATTTTAAGCATTTTTGTGTCTAGAATCTCACCCAGAATTATTCTTTTGTGTACGTTCATGTGTAACCTGGCCCATGTGACACGAATAAAGATCAGCAATTAGCCACAAGTAAACTCAAGGAGAATTGGCTTTGTATTGCATCTTGCACACTCTGCTTCAAGAATAAAATTGGGGCAAAATACAGTGATACGCTTTCTAGATGCTGACCAAGAGCTGACAAGAACTGATGGATTTTGCATGTTAAAAGTAAATATTTTATTATATATCATGCCCTTGAAAAATTAACTTTGTTTCCATTCAATTTTGTTCAGCACGCCTTGAAATGGGAATGGCAAAAGCTATTCAAGGAACAGATCACCAAGATTCACGGCACCACAGTGACTGCAATTACCTATTTCCCTGGCTCAGTAAAACAAAACATTTTTTTAAAAAAAAGAACTATAAAATATAAACAGTGAAATTAACAGATACCATCTGTGTCTCTCCTTCAGTATGACTGAAATCATCTGTACTGAAAAGCTGCGTGCCACAGACCCACATCCAAAACCTGCTGATGACAGTGGTCATCAATTCTGACAGCCTTTTGGATAAGACCTTGTCACTGCTCTGTCCATATGCACAGATCCTGCACGAACCACTGGATACCTTATTAAATTCAGGTTCACAAAGATGCTGCCAACGGGTCAGCTTCAGTAAAATATTCATATTTCAGAGTAAAAGTATTTATATATGCTCCCTACCTCTTGCTCTAATTTGCCTTCCTGTCACTAGGCTTGTGTTTGTTTTTCAAATGCTGAAAAGACTTTGTTGGTTTGTTCAGGAAATTTGTCTAGACAGTGCTCACAAAGCATATTTGCTCACATTTGACATTTTCACAGGGTGGGAAACAAAATGGAAGATCCAAGTTTTTGAGCTCCACAGACGGCACCTAAGCCAGTCAGCTTACTTCCAGAATCAGGAGTATCCTTGTTCCAGGCAGTCTCTGGAACAACACAGCAGTGACCTGCAGGACAGGGACCCACACGCACTCAGGGCTTTGGGGCCAGCTGAGGCCTCCTGAAATCCATCCATCTGCCGGTGCATTTACTGCCTCGGAAGAGCCAAACATCCAAGTGCTAAATTGTGATGCCTCTACAGCCAACAAATGTAAAATGAGGCAATATATAACGGAGCATGTGGCTATTTTACCTATTCAACATTTACCTGTGTCTAACTAGAAGAGGTCTCTAAAATGCTGCTTTCCAGCAGCTCGAAGGTTGAAAACCACCTGTAAACATTTGCAGAACAGTCTCCTTCTAGAAATAGAGACTCCTAAGCAATCAACCTTGAAATGTATCATATATTATAATATATTTCCAGTGCTATTTACAGATCTTCTTGTTTAGTACAACGAACCAGACATGCTGAAAAGGTAGGATTTTTTCCAGTCCTCTTTTATACGAAGTACAATAAAAAAGGCACATAATTATTCACCATAGGAGTTGTGCACCGGTCCAAAACTTAAAGCTAAAAAGCTACCCATCAGAGAACTCTCTTTATGAGGCAGTATTGGGATGTCTCCTTTGAACTCAGCATAGAAAGGTCTGTCTTATCAATTCCTCCAGGAGAGCTTAAGGAATCCACTTTCCTGTTGAGTCCTGATCTTCGCAAGATTTCCAAACCAACAGAAAACTCTCGTTAAGCTTCCCACATCGTCTGCTGGAGCAAGGAAGAGTCAAACAGGGCATGTGTGTGTCTGCTTTTCTTTTTCTTCTCTCTTTCCTTGGAATGCCCAACTATGGAGGACTCTTGAGAGCCAAGACCTGTTCAATCCAACTCGCTTTAAGACAAATGCCTCACAAGGTATGGCACACTGAGCGATGGACAACAGCAGGAGAGGCAGCTCGGCCCCACAGTCAGTGCCGACCATGTTTGATCCAGTTTCTAATCATCCATTTCTGCCCCGAGCACCTTTGTACAACTAATCTGAGCCCAAAATTTGCATCCTTTGACATTTCCACCTCTAGACAACGGCCAGTGTCTCTACTGATGATTGGACCATTCTGGAAAAAAAAAGAAGGGGAAAAAAAAGGATTAGAGGAAGGAACAGACTAAAAAAAAAAAAACCAGTGCTAGATCTGTAAATCCTTACAAATCATTACGAAATGCATGGAAAATTTCTGTATGTATCAAGTGATAAATGCCCCAGAAAGTGCTAGAAATTCCTAGGAGAAGCTAGCTAATACATACAAAGTACCAAAACAATTCCTTGATAATTGTAGATTTAGGAATTGCTGGGAAAATCCCCCCAAATCACTAGAAAATCTCTAAAAACCACTAGTGAATCCCTACAGAGCCCAAGAAATAGGAAATCCCAGAAACTGTAATAATGCTTTTGAAAGCCTCAAAAATGATTTGAAGGTTCTAGATCCAAAAAAATGCCTATAAAAGTGCTAGAAAAATTCTAGAAAAGTTCTAGACACAAAAACTCTAGGACAGTAAACAATTACAAGTGTGTTCTTGTGACGATCAGGACAGAAATTGGGAATATTCCAAGACAGGATAAGTAAAAATTCCTAGAAAGCATACTCCAAAATTTCTAGTAATAATGAAAGAATATTCCTGGGTAGCACATGCTCTGTGGAAAACATATTTGACTATTTCTAAAAGGCAAATGGGAGAATTCCTAGTACAGCTCTCCAAAGACCTCCTCGTTTTTTCGTGAAATACCCTCTAGAGCATCATTCCTCTCCAGTTTATCTCTACAAGGCTTCCTGAGCTCTTCCACACCTGTGTGAAATCCCAGAACCTCTGCGCTGGCCTCAGGACGTCTTCGCACTTCTTGAGGGTGGGCGTCCTGCCCTTCCCGTCATCCACCAGGCATTTGGAGTCGGGCAGAAAGGCGGTGGAGCCCAGCGGCCCCAGCTGCAGGACACCTTCCGAGCTGTAGCGGACGAGCTGGGGGAGAAAGGGAAAGTTCTGAGGTGGTGAGGAGCCCTTTGTCCTGCCGTGCCTTGGGTCTGGCACACGTTGCTCCAAGGGCAAGGCTTGGGAACCTCGTTGGTGACACCTAGGACACAACATTCCCTTCTCCCACGCTTCCGCTCCCCGCCCACTATTCCACTGCAAAAAAGGGCAATCAAGAAAGTGAGGTAATCAATATGCAAATCATGCCCACTCAGCAGGAGTTGATTTAACAAGGACACGATGTCAATTTTGTCGTGCAGTTTGTTCTTAAGAGCTCTGTTAGAGGCTATTGATAGCAACAAGTCTAATTAGTTTGTGTAAATAAACGATATTGAAGAAATCCAGCCATGCAACCAGTATCCAAAAATATGGGAGGAAAAAAGAAACCATGAGGGAAATGGCAGCAAATTTGCTAACATATGCTTCAGGCCTACATAATAAAGAATGACACTCTGGTATTTCAGTTTTGTGTGAAGCACATTAAAGTGAAAATGCACGATGCTAATTTGGCAGCAGGCCAATACGTCAAATCAGACTTATCTACTTCTCACTTCTGTGCTTAAACCCAGAGTCATTAAACCAGCATAATATTTTGCCCTTCTTACTCTGAAAGTGCAACACCCAGGTGCCAAAAGACTGCAGAGTGGAGTCAGCTACGTGGCTTGTGTACTGTGAGTCTGGATGCTGCAGGGTGAGGATCGGAGCCACCAAAGAAATGCAATTACCACTCAGGAAATTCACTGCCTGTCTGGGCTTATTGCTGTTATATGGCTGAAATTACTTAACAAGAAAGGGAAGGAAGGTCAGAAGTGCCTGCCATTTACTGGGATGCCACTGACCAGTGTGTGAGATATCGTTAAGAGTCAATCAAAAAAACTCAAATTAGAGTCTGGCTTTCTGCTGCCATCCTTATTAACCTCAGAAGAATCAAGCTGTGAATAATCATTTCTTGCTGGTGGTAAAAAGAGCATGGTCTGCTTGCTCCCAGACCAGATGCTCTTTGACATAGTATGTGTTCATTTTCCCACCTGCCACTTCTGTTCAGAGCAGCCATGTGAAGCACAGAGGTAGAACAGAGCCTACATCAGAGAGAGCAGAGAGATAACCGCATGAGGATGCTCTGGGTATGAACAGTGCCTTTGTCATGGCACAGTCTGTACACACTAAATCAAGACACTTTTGGGGGTTTTTTCCACTCTGAGGTTAGGAGAGACATATGTGAAAGAAGCTCCAGCAAGCAAAGTAATTCAAATGTGAATGAACTTGTCAGTTCAGACAAATTAACTTTGTTTTTTCACATAAAAAGGAGCTGGGAAAAAAAAATCCAAAACAAACACAACAGTCTCTCTCTTTTTTTTTTAAATTTTAAATAAAACCTGACTGTATATTTCACACTTCTATTTAATGGGTTTTCAGCAGAGTTCAAATGAACTGCAGGTATAGCTGAAACACTGACCAGAAAACATATTCATCATGCAGTCTATATCATCTCTCTCCAGTCCCAAAATACCACCCCACAAGCTTGTTGGCTTTGCCTCATGTAGATAATCAGAAGCACTGTTTATAATGGGCTATCTGCTCTGTAGGGTGGGATGAACTTTCCCTGTGGTTTGAGACGAGCAGCATTTTCTGTCCTGGTATTAAAATGGTCTAAAACATTCTCTGTCATCAGAATCTCAGCAGCCAGAATTACGTGTGCTCTGCATCACAGTGGCAGCGTACTTGGGAAAGGCTTTGTTACAGAGCAGCCTGTCAAAGCACAAAGTACCAGTTCTGCTCAGGCTTTGGAAGTGGAGGAGAGTTTAGAATGGAGTTCATGTATCTCCAGTATTGAAAGTGGCAGTTGTGTTACAGCTCAGCAGGGCCAGGGACTGCTCAGTGCAGGAAACTTGTCTGTACAATCTCGAGACAAATGGAAAAGCATGGGCTTAATTTCCTGAATCTGCACTTTCTGTCAAGTTTTTATGGCTGTTCCAACAGTCAGGAAAACTTAGGTTTATCCCACAATAAAACAGAATTCTAAAAAAAACCCCACCCCCAAAGAATTATCTCAGTTCAGACCATATTACATAGTAAAGCTGTAGTGCCTGCTTCTGCAAAATCAGACCAGAAATTAACGTTCAAGAAACCATCTGACTGATAACATCTCCCTCCAAAGAATTCCTACCTTAACTTCCTAGAGACAACATGAACTGTGAAAATAAAATAAGCATTAAAATAAGTTGCTTATTACTACAGGCTAGAAAGAAGGAACTGGGATACAGTCAATGAAAATTATACCTTCTGTGTTCAAACTTCATCTTAAGTGTCACTAACGTATCCACAAAGAAATAATCCCTGAATTTGTGTTAGGACTGTGGGCATGATACATCATGTCAAATCCATTCCCAGTGCTAACCAGCCAAAATCAAATTACAAAGTCCCCGTTATTAAGAAATATTAAATCTTATTAATTAAAAAAAAAAAAAAATCTGTGCAGGTCTTGATGGGCTGAGATCCTTGGGTATCCACATAGTCCAAACTGCAAGCTGCAGAACAGAAGCACACTTTTATACATCACAGGGGGATTGGACCTTCACTCAGTTTTTCTCTTTTATCTGGGAAGAGCTGAAGGAGTCACGTAAATGACACTGAAGCCAAGTGCTCTATTAAATACTCAAGACCTAATCCTGATACCATCTGCTGTACTGATGTAAGATAGGATAGTTTTCCCTTCAACATCCAGAAATCCGAGCAGAATGCAAAGATGTCAAAGGTTGTTTATCAAAGCCACCATACCTGGATCAAAACCAGTCAGTGGTGCTGCCTATGGAACATGATCCTCCAGGAATGTCAATGTGGTAAGAAAATGGCAGCTTTTAACTGGAGGATTTGACTTCAAAAATATCCATTCCTGCTAATTTCCAGTCAAGTGAGAAAAGCACCAAACGATTCCAGGTAATTGTTTGTAGGGAACGTTTACTAGGATGGGCCTGGTAGCTTTCCAGACTAAATTTAACCTCTCTCTCTCAGTCTTGCTCTCCAGGCAAAAGGAAATCTTTAATTGCCCCTCAGTCCTGCGGGTTAAGGCAAGCTGTAAGCTGACACAGGAACTGAAACAGAGAGTGATGCAGGAGTCCCAAACTCCCTACATCTCCAGAACACCCGTCCCCTCAAGGCAAACAGAATACAAGATACCCAACTTCCATGTTTGTTCCAGAATCCTGCCCACCTCTTCCTGCAAGTGGAGAAACTCCCTGTTCATCCACCCTGCTGCCCTGCATGCAAGTCTGGGCAGTCACAGCTCTACCCAGCAAAATGTTAAATATCTGCCCTCTAGCAACAGATTAAGTGGAGCCTTTCATCTCCTCTCATTCTGTTGGTGCAGCTGCCAGCGCCGGGGATCCGAGCACGGAGCTCTCCCTCCCTGCTGGTTGGTCTCAATGCAGAGGCAGTTCTCTCTTTCCCAGCTGCAGTGCCTCCCCTTTCTCTGCCCTGAAAGGGAAGGGAGGAGGGTGGAGAAGGAGGCTGTTCCCCGTGGCCCTTCTATCCCAAGCTGCCATTTCATTAAGCTCTCCTCTCTTTCACGTGCCATAAAACCAGCTCCACATCACAGAGTTCGAGACAGCGAATACTCCCACGGGGGCTGTGTTAAGTGTTCTCAGATGGTTCAAAACCTGCATGTCCTACAACCATTCCAAGAAGCTTCCAGAACAACACATGCCACTTTTGGGGGCGTTGTATTTGTCCTCACAACCCCACTTTTTTTTTTTTTTAATTTATTTTACAACAAAAGGGTATAATGTAGGGCTGTAGAACCACTGGGCTTTGCAGCTGGTTGTGTAACGGAGGCTACACACAGAGGCAAAGCACTTCAAGACTCCAAATATATTAGTTTCTTTATGAATCTTCTGTAGCCCTGGACTGTTTCTCCCAGTAGTATTTGCAAAGTTTTTCCCTGAAAGCCATTAGACTCAAACTTCAGATCCAATGAACACATATAAAAAGGACACTACTTTTCTGTAAAATAGGTTTTGAAATCGTCTCAGACTGATGCAAAACCTTGTCTGGATACTCCTAGCTGTTAGCTTACAATAACTTAGCTCAAGTCAAACTCATTAAACTAAACTGATGTAAACTCAGGCTAAATGCATTCCAGAGCATCTGTAAAAGAGCTTGTCCCCGTTTGAATAAAGAAATTTAAAAGCTGATGTCATTACAGAGATGTGATTTATCATGGTGGAAACTGATCTTGAAAATACACATAAGGGAAGGCGTTTTGTTCACAGAGCAGTCACAATGGAGTGGTTTTATTTTGCCACTGTAATGAAGGACAACAACATCCAAGGGAACAGAAGGGTAAGACATAGAGAAAAAGAACATTTTATCACAGATGAACAGTAATCTTATTCCTAACTCAGGTCTTTCTTTAAACACTCGCCTGACTTGTGTGGGTTTCAGTGGAACCATGTGTACACTAAAATCACTGGTAAGCTGCTTGTCAGAATTGAAGAGTATGAAAAACAAATAGGGCTGTAGCTGAACTGGGAGAGGCTTTCACTTTGGTAGGACACATGAACACCAGTGATAACCCAACTGGGGAAAGGGAGTTCCATATTTATATTAATTTATATTCAGTAGGCATGTACAAATAACCCAAATCTCGGCTCAGTAGGAGTATTTTATGTCCTATGCTTGATATGAAGAATGTCAGAAATGGAAAGCTAAAAGCAGCAGACAACTATGCTTACCCAGGCTGATTAGCAGAGGGGCTTTAAAAATGTTTATTTAATATATTAAAACGCTTGCTGTCAACACCTTTCATGCTATGTGCTTGAATATCCTTGATTAGGGTTTGTGCAGCTGTGGTTCTCACACTGAATTAATTTTGTAAATTGTGGTGAGATGATAGAAGCTTTCCAGCTGTGTAATCATTAATTAACTTGGCTGCATTTGAGTGGCTCCAACCCATGCTTGTCTGTGAAATACTCAACTTAGATAAAACATCACCTCTGCCTTCACTTGGTGTATCTTGCCGAATGAAAACTCTTTTCCTGTTTTTTGTTGGTTGGTTTGTTTGTTTGAAAGGGAAATGGAAAGTGCTGCGGGATGATTTGACAAATTAACTTTTTCCCTTTCCCATACTCTGATACTTCTTAGACACAGGGAATGCTTTGGATCTCAAGGGTTTGAAATGAGTGACTTTCTCTTTTTATGTGTTTATACAGCGCTAGTAACAAAGGGGCTCTAGCTTGTGGGTGCAATGGGAAGTCTAAAGCCAACTTTTCAGGCTTTTCCAGAAAATTCACATATACAGGACACTGAAGACCTACTTGTAGGATTTAACTGGTCAGTACCCAGTTTCAAGTTTCTAGGCAGTAAATACTTTGTGTATTTCTGAAGAGCACTGTGAAGTATCAAATTTCTTTAAAAGGGAAAATGTCTGGGTATTTTTGTGCACTCTTCTTGTATTAGGGTAAGTAATTTAATGAAGAGCTTGGTAGAGCCATGTAAGAAACACGTGTGCCATATTGTACAATGTGTTCTTTGCGTTCTATAGAAAATTCTTTACCAAATCCAGAATCACCTGAGGACAGTGTTATTTCACCATGCAATATAAACCCAAGGTACCCGGGGCTTGCTGCAGGAAATGGACTATCAGACTCACCAGCAGGGTCACAGGATTGTGGGAATGTACCTATATTGTCCCACTGGCACTTGGTCAGAGCTGGTTGCTAAAAGGTGAGCTACTTTATACCCCCAAATTAGTCTGGAGAAGCTGGGCATGGTGTACCCTCAAAGAAATTCACTGTAACTTATGCTCTCATTTATTTTCTTCCAGAAGTCAAAGCCTACTCTGTGAAACAGGAATCATGGAGGCAAACGAGTAGATTAAGGACTTAAACTGCAAAATAAATTACAGTCAGAACCACTTATTTCATTACTCTTCTAAGTGCTAGCACACTGATAGAGATTAGATGTTTCTAAGGGATTTTCTGGAAGGACTTAAATTTGCAGCTTTCTGTTCAGATTAGAATGGAGCAAGAGACTGAACTCTCTCTGAGCGCCTTGACATCTCTAACGAGGGTCTTCTTGAAAAGCTAATTTACATCTAATTAAGCAATGCTATTTTGTTACCTTATTCAAAGGCTGCTCCTTCCACCTCTACTAGGAGAGTGTCAGTCAAATATTCCATAATGATCCTGCCAAAGGTGGACATTATGCCAGGAGGAATTACTGTCTGTCTCACTCTGCCTCCGTGGTGATGCACGAGCCAGGACTCCCAATCAATGTATGTATGACTGAACCTCGGATAATTGTTAAGCCTGATAAGGTCAGAGTTTATTTACACATGAGAATGTTCATTAACATAGTTTTGATTCAGATGCTACTTCAAAAGAAACTAGAATTGCATTTCAGAAGAAGCTCAAGTCCTGGATATAAATAATATCCAACTTGTATTTAAAAAACAGGTACCATCACTACAAGCATGGAAAGAAGAAACATCATTTTAAAATCTTCAGACATCTGTCAGAAACTAATAGTATGGACAGGGACTGACAAAAAAAAAAAAAAAGAAAGAAATACTTTAGAAAAGAAATATTTTAGAAAAGTCTTAACTTAGAGGATATTCTTAATTCCCTTTGAAGTTGATGTTAAATATGTGATTAACTTTTTGCCTTCTCAGGGAATCAAATCAGCAGCTTGCTAAATAATTTCTGCCCAGGAGCCTGGTGGACCAAGGAACAGTTAAATTAAAGAGGTACCCTGAATAAGTAATGTCATAACAAGAAGAACTGCTCACTCACACAGACTACCTAATTAATTAATCTTCAGTGGATCCCTGTTATTTAAACACAATAATGTGATTCTTCTGTTTTCCTAACTGGCAGCTTCGAAGTATAGATTCACAGGCTGGACAGCCTTGGAAAAGGCACCCAAAAAGACTGGAGTAAAGCCAGACATTTGCCTTTGCAGCTCAGGAATTATACTGCCAAACACAACTCAAATACACCAAATCACTCTTTGTTTCTTCTGAATATTCTCTAAGCTAAAGGTTTCTCATTAATTATGGCATTTTCACCATTTACCTGGGAGGACATTCCATGGCATGGATAAAGGATGGCTTTGTCATCCTCTTCGGCCCCCTGGTCCAAGCAGTAGCCACTGGCTTTGCTGTTACGCACCTGTGACCAGATCAGAATGAAAACAGTTGAGTTGGAAATTAATCCCGATTTTAGTCCAGTCCAGCTAAATCTCCCCTGTGCTACAGCTCTTGGAACTAGTACCATGTAAAACTGCTCTCTGAGAGACACGTGCTTCTCCTTCAGCTACGACAGGGTGCCAGCAGTGAATCTGCTCCAGGAAAAGACATTATTTGGACAACCTGGTGTCTTTACAGACCATGGGTCAGAGATACATTTTCAGCAATTACTCAAGGATCGGAACTACATAAAATCCACCCTAAGAAACCCAGGCCAAGTTTTGCTCCAAACTGCCACTGTGCAGACATAAATTTTGACCCTGTATGTTGAGAATGTGGCTTTACAAACAGGATAGGAGCTACCCAGGACTTTGTTTCTTCCTATTGCTTCTATAAAACCAAAAAAGCATGTGAAAAATTTTTATTTGAACTGAAACCATAGTACATTGTTATGTACAGAAGTGACATAAAGCACATTTTATGAAAGGGCACAGGTTCAGAGATCCAAGGAGGTAAAAAATTCCTGTGCCTCCCCAGACAAGGAGAATTTACAAGTCTATAAAACTGGGATGGAGCTCTTGTTAAAATCCAGGCCTTTCTCCTGAGGTTGGAAACATTACACACATATTTTGGACACAGAAAAATTTTAGGGATATTGTAAACAAGAAGTTATTTAGACAGACACTTCAAAAGACTCAACAGGGAAGTTTTGGTTTAGACTGTGAAGTACCTGTCTGGCCACCCCCATAATACAGAAATAGCTGCTGCGTAAGGTGCCAGAAAAAATCAGTTTATAATCCTTCATATTATAGTGTACAAGCATAACAGGAAATCTGATTGGGTAAGGGGGCTCACCAACAACCAAATTTCAGGAGATTTATTTTATGGCTTGGGTGCTATAAAGGCTAAAGAAGATGAAGACAGCTTTATGAGATGGCTTTAAAAAAATGGGAATTGAGTCACTAGGAAATATGTTTTTACTACTGTTTCAATCTGTTTCACATCTACTCAATGCATTTATTTTCCTTGGAACTCACAAAACTCCAGACATCTTTTCCTCCAGGAAAACAACCAGAAGAGAAAGTATTTAATAAAATGCTCAGTGTCATTTAGGATGAAGCCTAAAGTAAGACTGAAAGGGACCTAGGCTGGTTTATACCAGCTAAATAGCTCGCATGGCTCTATTTTATTTAAACTGTTAAAGAGATAGATATTTGCATCACTGAACTTCCTGCTTGACTCAAGAACCTTCTATGTGACAGCTCAAGAGGAACAAACTTTGTTTTAGAGCCCAGCTTGCTCAGGGTCTGGTATAACTGACACAGCATTGGCACTTCTGCCAATGTTCTTCACTGTTAACGACGTCCTCAGAGCTGGCAGATACCAACAGCTCCTCTTGAATTTGCTCAATGACTTTTCTCAGTTCCTGACGGGGATAGTTATATTAGGATGCAAAGTGATATTATGCAATAAAACTTGCACTTTGTATCAATGTCTCAAGTGCCTGACTGATTTTTATATGAAGTCAATCAAAAGGCAGAGAAAGGAACAGTGTCCATTTAGCTGTCTTGTGGGGAAAATATATTGCCTTCGGATTTAATTGCCGTTCATGCAGACAATTGTTTCAGCTCCGCTGACCACTGATGTTTTTTTCATGATGTCTGTGGCATCTTGTTTGGGAAAATGATTGCCTCAAACTCACGTCTCGGTATTTTAGAACGAGAGCCAAGGAGGCTGCATGTCACTGTCCCCGTGGGCGAGCGCGCCGGCTGCACTCCAGCCAAAGGAACGCAGCTCCTCGAAGCCACGCTCCTTGGTGCCGACTGAAAGGAGGGGAGGGCGCGTTGGCTGCCGCTGCTGTGCTGATTTGTGATTGCTCTGCACATCCTGATAGCCAGCACTGAAAGGAGAGGACTGCTCGAAGGCAGCCAGGATGTGTTCCCAGAGACATACCGTACCTCTCCGTAAGTGACCGTGTTGTTATAAACCCTCATCTCGGGGTACACGTTCTCCAAGTACCACTTAAAGCTCCGGCACTGCAGCCGCTGTCGCAGAGCAATTCTTTCAGAAACATCACCAAAGTCAACTCCGGGGTTCTGCAAAGCAGAAAACGAATAAAGAAATCTCACTGCGCTGACTTTATGGTTGCTGTCTTTACTGAAATCAAACTGGAGTTCATTTTGTATACCAAGCTGTATTTCCCCCTTTTCCTTCTTTTTTTGTAAGTAGCAGCTAATCAAACAGCTGCTGTTGAGTGCAGACAATAAATATTAATGAAAGCCAGTGGAAAAAGAACCATAAAGAACAAGCAAAACCGAAAAAAAAAATCAAAACAATAAGAATACAGTAAGAATGTTGTTACTCACAGCAGTTTTAAGTATTTGCATTCAATCCTGAAGCCTTTTCTTTCAGATTCGTTTAGAATTTAGGCAGTAATTCTGATCGAAAACATGGCAGCTTGGTCATGTTTTACTCTAGTAAGAGATTTGGGTATTCAGTAATGTAAATGAGGTCAGCACAGACCTGTTAAAGCTTCAAAGCAAAGCTGCTCAAAAAGTCATTAAGTTCCACTAAGCATTCCTATAGACCAGCATTCAGTTTTTATTAGAACTGGAGCTCATTTGCAGACTTGAGCCATAGAATGCAGTTAAACTCAAAACCTTTATAATTCTATTTCAGAATTTAATTCACGTTTAAATACAAATCCCATGAACGTCACAGGCTGGAAGATTCAAGTTAATATGACCAAAGTCAGCCATTTAAAACTGGTGGGTCCTGACTTAGAGTCTGTTGATATAAAGTGTTATAAATCATCACAGTTCAACATTAAGACAGTAAGAGTTACCTCATCCAAAAACCTTTTCCGACACTGTATTAATCAAATGGACTGAAACTGGGGAGTTTTGCATGAGATCTCTCTGAAGTGCCTTGGGCTTTTCCTCCAGAAGAATATCTGTACATTTTACAGGTTGTTTCTAATGCAGGGTTACAAGACAGCAACAAATCTTAGCTTGGGGTTTATTAAGATCCCCAACAGATGCCTGGTTTTCAGGAGAGAATACAAGTGTAACACTGAACAGGTTTTCCTATTTGCCACATAAAGAGTTTGCTGTGCTCACTGCTGCTTGCTGATGCACGTTCTGTCAGGAGCCCTCAGTGCAGCATCCACTCAAATGAATGTTAATTCACGTAGTACTCGAGGCTGCGTGGAAGGAGAGCAATCCTCTGAGGCACTCAGTGCAAATAAATCATTCAATGGAAGATTCCTTTATCATTAAAATTGTCGAGGAATAAACCAGAAGTGGGGATGTACCAAGTATTTGGTTAACTAAAATAAAGCTCCGCTGATCTGCAGCTGAAGGTTGTAAGAACATGACCTTGCAGATGTGCCCAAGACCACCTGCTAATCCAGATATACATTACGCACACGTTCTCAATAACCTGTGAGTTGTGAAAAAGGTGGTGGGAGTTATAAAAGAGTTAATTTGGATCAGTGTTGTGGTATGGGAAAATGCATGTATTTTACTTGCCTGTTTTCTGCCCTATTTAAAACGAGGCAATACAGCTCTCCTTTTTTTGGAGAGCTGTTTCCCCAGAGCACAAGAGCAGCAAATTGAGCAGCTATGAAAACCCTGTACTCACCCTCTGTGCCAGCTGCAGTCACCACGGGCAGGTTATAGTGGGATGGTACAAGAATGAGGTGTCCACAGGATTTACTTTGTGGACACATTCTTTTAACCAGCTAGCAAGGTTTCTAATTCCCCTGCAGAAGGTTTTTGTGATGGCTTATGCCAGTACAGTACTTCTGTCATCTGTATTGAATACTACAGTGAATAATATCATGAACACTAACATCAGCTTCCTTTTCCCGAGAGTTAATAGGCTTATTTTTATGATGCACATTTTATCAATCAATCAATTTATTTTATGGAAGGAAAATTTTAATGTTCAGTACTTCTGCTGATTTTATGTCTTTTATTGTAGATGTGCCTGGGTTTTTTTTAAAGCTCTGCTGTATAGCTCAGCGTGGAAAACTGCATCAATAAGTAATCTCAGAGAGATTAAAGGGAATCGTGTTTTGGTGTAAATGCTTATTTAAATATCATTTTTCTCAGAATTCATTTGCAGATGTCATCAAGCAAGCAAATTTACAGAGGTTAGTTTTTCATCTCCTAATTGAAAACTGACCATTTTTTTTGTTAGCATTTTTTTATGTGTGCAGACAGGGCCAAAATGCCCATGAATCTTTAATGGACACTGCTCTGTCTTCCTCCTGCCGCGCCACAGAAATCTTGTGCGGAAAAGTTATGCAGTATTGTCTTTTGTTAAGGCAAAATTATTCTGTGCAATTACCTCTTGTGCCAAAAGAAGTCATCAAAAACATTTCAGAGACCTTGCACAGAGTGTCCAGTACTGAACAGCAGTGAGTGAATTTAGACCTGTGAGAATATCTGACATATTCAGACATCACATGGACAGGGAGGAAACAGTGCTCCTCTAGGTATGTGTATTTCAAAAACTGTAAGAGGAAAGAACAAAAATGGGGTTTCACATATTAATTGAGTACCAAAGTATGAGTAGATGTTTAGGACAGACTAAATCTAATGAAGTCTTTGACAAGACTCCCATGACTTTGATGAACTCCAGGTCATAACTGAAGATTCCCAAAGACACCAGTGGGTTTGCACATTTTCCTCTTCTGATAGGAACATTCCCGTTTCTATTTGCTTCAATCAGCCCTGGGCAAACCCCTGCTATAATGGTTAACTAAACCATGGCTACCTACAGGTCAGTGTACTCTACCCCTCAGCTGCTCTCCCTGTGCCCCTTCGCATGAATAATTTGGATGCAAACACAGCTACGGAACATAGCAACAGCCAGCTTCCACCTGGCTGGAATATAACATATAACTCTTCTCTGCAAGAATTATGCTCAGTGCAGATGTAGCATGTGATATACTTACAGAAAAAAGTGATAAACTGAACCTACAGTTTATCTAATATTTATATTACATGGATTCCTAGAGGCCCCACACGCCATCTACAATTCGTATGCACAGTGAGAGGCAGAACGTGCCCACACTGCACCTCTCAGCCTGTGGACAATAAAGCTATTTAACGTGTGCTTCTTTTATTGCATACTTTGTTTTTTATGCTGGTGAGGTCTACTAAGTCTCACGATGAAAGGTGGTATTTATTTATGGGCATTTCTGCTGTCCCCACCGTTGTAGCATATGAACACCTCAGAGTTTAACGGCGCCCCAAATTAACGACTTCTGGGGGAGCACATAAACCTCAGACATTTTGCTCCGGTTAAATTATAAATCTGTGTCACTGCATACAACAATCTGGACTGAGTGCACAACTAAAATGAGACTGAGGGAGCAAGTTCACATGGCAGAACTCTCCATACTGAGCATGCACCAAAGCACTTCCCCTGAGCTTAGCCCGCTTTGTGCTGCTGCAGTAACCCCCTTCACCTTGAAGAGCTAATTAGGAACAGCCATCCACGTTTCTGCCTCTGTTCAGGACCGAGCGTGACCTGTACTTACTGCCATGGGGATGTTCCAGGCCATGTAGACGTGTGACTTGAAGTCATCCATCCAGACCTCGGCGGCGCGCAGGGCGTTGCGCTTTGCATAGTAGTCGATGTCGTTGTTGTAGGGCTTCTTGGTGCGCTCGATGTGCGCCACGCGGGAGCAGGGCAGCACCTCCATGCTGCCCCCGCACTGCCACACCTGGGGGAGGCACAGAAAACAGCCACATGGCTTCTTTTTCCTCCTTTTGAGGCAATACAAGTGCTTCCGTTCAGATGCTGTGTGCAGAGTGTTTGCTGTTTGGAGGCGAGTTCAGAAGGATCGCCCAGTTTACGTCTCGCTGCACACTGCAGGGCAGTCGGAGGGGAATGCAGATGCCTCCGTTAGGTACATAGGTTTAGAAGCCATAAAGAGACAAGTCCTTCACCACAACATCCCTGTTCTTGGGACCATTAGGCAAGAGAACAAATTGTGAGGTGGTAACCTCTGCCCTGGATGCTGTTTTAACCTAGTGTTTGTTACTGAAACCTCAGCAAAAATCAGCTGTGTCGTCTGTGCTTGACACATGAATGGGGTACTGGAAAGGGCTCTAAGGTTGCCCCAGAGCCTTCTCTTCTCCAGAGTAAACATCCTCAACTCAGACTGTCTCCATAGGAGAGGTGCTCCAGACCTCTCATCATCTTATCTCTCTACCCCTGAGCTGATGAAGAGGGATGAAAGGGGCTGAGTGGAGACTGTATCCCCCAGCCTGTCCAGACACCACGGTACCCACAGTGTGCAGTTTTCTCCCTGTTGGTTGTTTACTGTCTGAACTCCACGGCAGGGGACAATGAGGACTTGGCTCTTTGTATCAGCGAGATCTAGAGTGATGCAGAGTGAGTGAGGCTTAGGGATCCAGCTCCCTCAGGTCTGCACCTACTAGTAGAGTCTAGCTGAAGTAAATTTAAGATATTAAAATATAAACAGTAATTCAGTATTTTCCAAGTTTGCCTTTTACTGAGAATAGAAGCACATTTCCATAGAAGATGCATTCCAGAACTATACTGGGTCAGTTCTCCACCTAACCTGCCTTCTCAAGGACAAAGATAAAGTGCTTGGGAAGTGGCAAATAAAATCTCCTCTGCTCTGGCTTTTTATTTTTTTAATACTTTGTTAGGTAATATTTACTCGCTGCTTTCCAAACAGCTCTGTAGTAAATCACTGGCCACTGGAATTTACATTTGATAAATGGAATACACTGAAAAACACACTGCTCATAAATTTGGACTGACAGGTGCTGAGGGTTTCCACTGCAAAGGGGAAGTGCTAAAAAAAAAAAGGAAAAAAAAAGAGAGGAATTAATTGATTTTCATGATCAGAAGGAGAAATGAGCAGTACACTTTAGTATACTGCTACTTGCCCAACCCAGCCTGGAAGTCAGCTATTTAATGCACAGCACATTTTTCTTTCTATTGATATGCCTAATGACCTTGTAACTCCTATTTATATATTTTGGTACCAAGGGCAAGTACATTATCTGAGTGACAGATTTATTTCCTTCAAATGCCAGTGCTCACACAAACCTGAAAAAGAAAAGGTATTAAACTGCAACATTAAAGAAAACAGTTTAGCTCATCTGTAAATTCAACACAAACAGTTATTTATCAGTGATAAATTCTCCACAGATGAAATCCACAGGGAACACAGACACCCGGCTTTGAAGGAAACTCAGCAAAAAAAGGCAGCAGCAGCCTCAGGCCAGGTAAGTCTCACCCTGTCTGATCCTGGTGCTCAGCTCTCAGCGTGGGTCTGGCTGTGGTGTGACTGCCCCACCCATAATCCCTTGGACTGCTTTCCACTGACATTCAGTCACTTCTTCCCTTTCCCCTCAGCCCCATTTTGCTCTTTAAAGAGGCAACATCTGCTGAAGATGTGGAAGGAAGGAAAGGAACAGCCAGGAAATACTCAAGGAAGTTTTTCTTCCATACAAGATGTTAAAATTTACCCCAGACGACTTGTTTTTTTCTGGGAATTTGTAACTTTTACCACCAGCAGGGGATGTTTCCCTGGGATAAGGATGGGATTCCCAATCCCAGAGAAAGAGAACTGGATGGAGAGCACAGGGGGCAAGGAGTCAGATGCTTGTGTATCACCAGGTGTATATCATCGTGCCACTATTTCTCCACATCCCAGACAAATGTCACAGCTGCTCAGCTGCGGGTCATTTCTTTCCAGGCCACACAAGGTCTCCTGTTTTACTTCAGGAAGATTAGTTGCTGTTCAGTGGAGCTCAGACACGACTCAGTATCCCCACACCCTTTCAGCACATGGCTAAGAACAGAGTGAAGGTCTTGTCTCCTTCCCTTCCAATAATTACTTGAACTTCTACTAAATGGAAGAGTTTCTGTAGCATAATCAAGTATGTGCATCCAAAACTGGGCAAGATCCCAGCAGTTAAGAGCCATCATGTGAGATTTGGATGAATACTCGAGACTTGGGCTCAAAGGAGGAGGGTGGGAGGTTCAGCAGCACCTTCTCTCCTCTGGACACAGAGCTGAAAGGCACATGTGATGCAGAAAACCATTGCCTGTCTGCTTCTAACAAAGGGTGGAAGGGAAGGTTTTATTGTATGAGTCAGGTAAGAGAGAGGTGAGTCAGTGGCTGATCCTGAAACTGGTTGATTCTCCTCCTCTTTTCATTCTCAAAACTGTACTTAATGACCCATTTTAACAGTAGCAGACAACACATTTCTTTCCGCATCAAACTAAGAAATTATGCCAGGAAAATAATTACATGCCTCTGTAAAGCATTTATCAAGCAGTATCCTTAAAGTACCTTACTGGGGGAAGCAAACTATTTCTTACCGTGAGCATAAAACGTTGCCCAAGGCCCTCCAAAGCGACACATTTCAGGCAATCAGAGAAAACTGACTTCCATATCTGTGGCTTGTCTTCTGGGATAACAACACATTTCCAGCCCAAGTTATTCCTCTCAAATGGAGCTGCCAACATTAAACGTGTGTCTCAAGGTTCATTTAACGAGAAGGTGGAAGTGTTACAGTCTCTGAGCTGCTCCCCACAAGGGTGTTTTCACATCACTGAAAATCCCACTCCGCCTTCTTTTCCCCCATGGAGAGACAAATCCCTTGGAGCAAAATTTTTTTTTTTTTTGGCTTCACAGCATGCACTCATCAAACCTGTACTGTGGGGCAACAGCCCAGGCTCCATGGAAGGCCAGGAGCAGCAGCAAAGCAAAGTGTGTCCTCCTTGACTTGGTGCAGCTGAGCAGCCCAGAGACTCAGCTTTGCCTCTGTGAGCATCACACTGTGCAACGTTTTAAGATATGATCAAGTAATTCCAAGAGACACTCAATTTATTTGCTAATTGCAGCTAATTTCTAATTTCAGCACTGCTCTTTAGGCTGCTATAAACAAAATTGATAGCAATTTAAATGTTACCATAGCCGTGTTACCTTAGCATTTTTACTGCTAATTATCTCAATCAACTTTTCTATAAACAGACATATTAAGTATTGAGAAGAACAAGTACCCACATCAGGAGTAAATTACAAACTGAGTGATAATGTTTGTGGCTTGCACTATAATGATTTACTGACGCTAATTATTAGCTATTCCTGTACACCTGAGGTGGGGCTGTCCTACAGGAAAATGTTGATTTATGCAGCAGCCAGCTGGACATCACACTCTATGCATCAGAGAAAATCTGAGATGAGGCTGTGTCTTGTCTACCACGGCCTCGACTGTGCATCAGCAAAGTTCTCTGAAGGCAGGTTGGGTACATTATTCAGAAAGGCTACTAAAGGTGCCAAGCTTTAATTCTTGCCAAACAGGAACAAATTTTCTGAGGAAACGCATTTTCCCACAAGTACTTCCTGCTGAAGGTCGAAACTACCACCTTTATCAGGGTTTAAAAAACCAAAAAAGCTAAAAGGAGTTAAACAAGCCTGGCCACCATTGAGTAGGAAGTAGAGCTGGCCAGGCTGCTGGGCTAACCAGTTCCTAAATCTTGGCAATATATATAGAGAGAACATTGCTGATGTGGTCTCCTGCTCTGCAGGTGAGACCTGTTTCCAACAGCATCATGTCCTGCAGAGCGAACGTCAGAGCTCAGAAATATCCTGGGATTTAGTGTTTGCCATTTTTAGTATTTTCAATATTATTCCTGGGATTGAATATTTGCCCCTGGCAAGAGAGCGGCTGCAGCTCCCAAGAGGCTCTCGCTGATTATAGGGAGGGCTCTTCCCTCTCCATGGACTTGGTGCTCTGTAAATTGAATATCACATTATCTTGTACGCAGAAGTGACTGCACGGGGTTATTTAATTTGGTACAGATGATCTCACTAAAAGCAAAATCAATAGGTAAAAATAAAAATGGCATCACAGTATGAAGAAAAAGCTGGGGAGACAGTTTTAACTTTGAAAACTTGGACTGGAAGTAAAGATTGTGATCCTTAACAACTTTGTACCTTGCTGTGAATTTTGCAGTTTAAACACCCTGGTGCTCAGTGAGAGAGAAAAAGAAAAGCCTTAGAGTCTGTTACAACTATTTTTTTCCATCAAATACACCTTTGATTTAAGCAGCTGGAGAGACGAGGTAACCCAGAGCATGTAATAGTGGAAAGGACACTTCAGTGCGTGTGGGATTTGCTTTCAGATAATCACCCTTCGCTAACACTTTCTTACCCTCCTCACAGACACACCAGGTCCATCCATTCCTCTCAACACCACAAGTTTATAGATGACAAATCAACTCCAATGGAGAGTGACCCAGGCATTTGCAATGTGGTGGTCTCCATCTCTTTTAAAACCTGCTGACTTTTCCAGGAGAGCTGGGGTTAGTCCAGCTTCTCTAATAATATAGAACACTGAGCAATTAATGCAGTTTTCAGTACCCTGAGGCTTTGAGCCCGTTTTTCATAGTTAGCAATCTCTCTGAAGGTGTCACTGCACAATGTGCACGGGTGTTGTAGCAGCCTTGTGCTTTATCTCCTTCCAAGAACCTGTGGACATGTCAGTGGTCCTTTCCCGAGAGGAATAATCACAGTCTGCACCTTCCAGCAGTAAGAAAATGGAAGGAACCGGCTTCAAAACACACGTGGCAGCAGGGTCCCTCATTTCTGATATACCCAGCAGAGGATGTCACCTGGCACTTGTGCCATGGCCCTGCCAGTGGCAGCACTTCAGATGTTGCTCATCACGTCCTGAAACAAAACCCTTGTGCTGGAACAGGGCTCTGATGTTTTATGGAGCAGTTCTGAACTCCACCTGAGCAGCACTTCACAGAAGTAGCTTTTCAGATTTCAAACTTTCTTTTCTGAGTGAAGGCAGCAGAAGAGATGGTGGAGTTTTTAAAGCAGCTCAGATATCCCTGTTTTATGATATTCCAGCGTGGGAATTCTTAAAAGTGCGGGATCTCAGGTTTTCTTTGCTCTTCGAGGCAAAGCCTACCAGAAACAGATGTCTTCCAGACTGCCTACACACACCTACAGCAGCATTGGAAAAGATTTTTCTATGATGAAAGAATTTCCACATGTATCAGAAATTTTGTTGACATAAATTTTCAAGAATAACATCCATTTAAAATGTTTTCATTGGTTGAGACACAAGCTCTTTGTTACCTCCACCTGTGTTTCCCACAAAGATTTTTCTGATGATTTTCAGAATATCTGCTTGGTGNATATATATTTCAACCTGAAAGGTCAGTTTAACCTGAAAACACAAACCTTTGTTGCAAAAATAGAATCTTTTGACAACATTAAAACCAGGTATTTCTTCCCATTTAGAAACTTTGCCAAAGTGCAGAGTGTTCAAAAGAAATATTTTTGGTTTAGTTTATCAGCTGGATCTGACAGAGGGATCAAATTGTGGTTCCTTGAGGTGACAAAAGCCTGATTTCTGGCAGAAGTTGCAATACCTGAAGGGCAGGAGGACACATGGTAAATTCACAACAGCAGGCACCACTGAGCCCTCTCCAGCCCCTTTAACGCCACGGTGTAAAATAAAATCCATCTGTACTGCAGGTACGGGGAAATTCCTACTCTGGTGAAGTCAAACAGAAAGGTAATTCTTAATTCTTAAAAACCTGCACAGGAAGAGGATGCTGCAGTTTCAGTCTCTCTCTCTACTCAGCCATGAACCAAACAAGGTCTAAATCAGAAGCGATTCTTCAAAGAATATTTGAAAGATGACAATAAAATCCTTTCCCATCTGAAACATGGGAGCTCTGTTCTTATCCTCCAGCCCTTAAGGGATGTGCCAACTCTTCTAGTGCCCACACTAGAAACAAAAACTTAACATGAATATAGCACACTTAGTGTTCTTGCATCTCTGATATTGACAATTTATGTAGTTCACTGAAAACTGATTTTTCAAAGTAATTTATAGCCTGACATTTTCTTGTTTTCTAATGGAGTTTTATGGATCTTTTCTTTTCCACGTATTCTCAGAGCTGCCTAGAGAGTCATATTTAATCATCTGTGCTAGATAAAGTGCTCTCTCTCTGTTTTTCACTTCACATAGGAAGCTGTTAGAGACTGGGGAGCTGTCATAATCAAACACATCATATGGAAAAATTAATCACATGGTCTCGTTTTGTTCATCAACTGCATTTTTATCATCATCTTTAAAGGCAGCCATAATTATGGTTTAAAAAAGTCTCAACTGTCATTTCTCAAAATAGCCTGTGCTATTTAATGGTGCACTTACAGAGCAAAAATCTTTCCACGCTGGGACAAACCAGCTTAGATCAGAGAGACTTTCAGCTGCCAAAAAGAAGCTGGAAAAAAAGGGAAGAAATCACATCTCAAGATCCACAGATCTTTGTTTTGTTGGAGGTTTCAGGATAAACTTCTGACCTATGCTTTCAGATTACAGGACCCAAAAGGGTCCTTGGTGGACTGCTGCTGGCACTGGCTCGGTGACAATCCTTCCTTCTTGCTCTCAACTCCCGCTCAGAGCGGGTTGCAGACGATCTGCTCACGGTGGATATGGAGGGAGTGTGACAAAACCTCAAACACGAAAGCTAATTCTGTTCTCAGGAGTCTTCTTATCCTGTATGTGGCAACACCAATCCCTTACTCTTGCTGCCCTGGAAGGCTGGGAACACAAAGCAATGTTTTTGGACTAATGATTTTGGAGGGTTGAATTTCACCTGGGGCTCTCCTCATGTTTTTTATTTCCTGGCTCAAACAGCAAGAACTTAATTTGAAGAGAGAAGCAGAGATAGGGAGGATAGAGTAGATGCAGCCATGCAGGTCTTAGGGATATGTTTGGCTCTAGTATTATTGCTTTATGATTATTAAAAATAATATTTTCATTTCAATTGTCCCAGTGAGGAATACTTGGAAGCTTGCTGCTTTTCCCAGAACTATTACAATAGAGTTCAAGGGTGTGCTGCAAGATCCTTCTGCAGAGTCATTTAATGTGAATTTCATGGCAGACTCAAAATGATACCTTTTCTTTACAGAACAGCAAAACAATTTTTTCATAGGTACTTGATTAGCCTTCAAAATTTGTTATAATCTAGCTTTTTTTTTTAATAGTTTGTTAGTTTGACCTCTTAGCTTTGATCCCTTGGGGTATTCTGGTATTTACAGATGAATTGCTTTCAGAAAAGAAAAGGCAGTGGAACAGTAACATTCTTGCAACGAGACACTCAGCACATGCACGTTTTATGTTTGTCTGGTGGCTCTTCAGTAGCAAATTTAGAGGCTGTCCTTCACGTGCTTCTTAGAGGTTACGCAGAACCTCAAGCCGGTTAAGATCTCAGATGTGACAACAGCGAGAAGATAAAACCCTTCTGTTAACCCTCTTGCAGAAGGAAAGAGATAAGCATGAAGAAATTGAAACATGTTCTGGACAAACTTGCACTCAGCAACTGCTATCTTGCTGTAAAGATAAACTTTGTGTGTAAGGAACTAGGGCTGATAAATTAATGGACTGGCTGCTATGCAAGGCAGGAGATAGGATTTAAAATGATATTAAAAATGCCCCATATGCTTTAACCACTGATCCGATCTCCATAAACCCATATTTTACACAACTTTTACAAAGGGCAATGCACTGTTGAAAAAAACCATGGCGGGGAAGAAGCAGATCTCCCTTCTGCAAGGAAAATTCCAGACTCTCTGAAATGTCTTGCTGATGGGGGATGGAAATGGCAAAAACCCTTCAGAGCAAGAAGAGCAGCCCGACCCACGCAGGCAGGATAGATACCCTGTGCCACACTGCTGGGCTTTACACGCAGACTTCAAATGGCAAAGAATAAAATACCCCAGACTCCAGAAGGTGGTGGTGGTTCAGGGATTCTCGTTTCCCACCAGGGGAGTTCAGTCAGTGCAGGGATGCTGGACAAATCCCCCCTGCTCCATTCTCCCTGACACCACTGCTCAGGGAGGGCAGCAGGGTCTGAGGGGCGAGGAAGCAGTTGAGGAATGGGAGGAGGGAAAAAGGACAGGCTAAGAGCAAGGTTTTAATTTTCACAGGCTTGTTTTTCTTAGCAAATTAATGAATGTTGGCACCTCAAAATGCTCCAGGAGACGTTAACAGCTCCTATCGCGTAAATGACAGGCATAGGAAAGAGACTGCTTTGAGGCAAACCCTCAAACTTCATAGACTAGAGATAATAACTCTATTTTCTCTGAATTCTCCTCAAGTCTGAAAGAGGCTGCAGATTTCTTCTGGTCTAATACCATATATGTTGTGTTTTGCAAGCACAAATCATTTTTCCTCTCCAAAGTAAATGAAATTTGGTTATCTCTAATGTAGTTTGCTAATTGTCCCAGGCAGATGCTTCTCATAACATATTCTTTAAGAATGGATTTGATGAGAATAATTTTCTGCTTTCTTACAAATTTACTCAACTTTTCCCCAAACCAATAGAATCACTGTCAGTCATTTCTGTAAATATGTCAGCACAGATACTGTTTGTACTGTAACTGTTAAAATTCAACAAATTGGCCTTGGAAAAATGCAGTCTGTATGGGGTATATGAAATAGCATTAAAGGCCAGCCTGTTATTCTTGTTCCTCGCATCTCCTTCATGCGATTGCTTTAGGTTGTTTCTCCTCACTTATCCCAATGGACCATAGAGAAAATCTCCCTCTAAATTCAAACCCCAGCAAGGGATAAAGTCTTATGTACACTAAGCTTACATGAGAAAATCTGCAGCTGAGCTCCTGCAACATTTAAGTTCTTAGGAAAATACCTCTTTTGCCAGACAGTGCTTTATTAACCTGCACCAAACCACCAGGCAGTGCTGCCTGGTCAGCTCAGCAGCTGCTTCTGGAACACAGTCCAGTCCACAGAAAATGCTTAAAAGAGGCTCAAGATTAGATCAGCTGGGCATGGCAGCAATCTCCAAACCACGTTTAATCTCTATCAGATGCCAGGGGCAGATCAGCAAGAACACTTTAGCTCAGAGTAGGGATGCCTTGCCTGACATACAGGTGTCCACATGATCACAGAAATCTCTTGAAGAGCACAAAACTAACCCTCCAATAGCTTCTCCCTTCAATCGTTACCTAAGCTAAGCCAGGGTGGAAGTAAAAATTAAAAGTTGTTCAACTTTTTTTTTCCCCCCAAAGCGAGTTCTCAGCTTTCTTGTGCAATACCAGTAGTTCATACTTCCAGCGTTTTGCTAATGAAATAATACTTTCTGTGTGCTCAGCCTTCAGTAAGAAGGCTGAAAAATGATAAAATGCTTCCTGACATTTTAGCTGAGACCACAGGGAGGAAGAATAAAGAGCGGAATTTATTGATGCTTCAATTAGAATAAAGTCGTTCTTGAATAAGAAAATATTGAAACAGACTGACTAATGAAGTGATCACAAAGGGTCTTTTCAAAGGACCCTAAGTGGAGTCATCCTCATTTGTTTTCTCTTTCCACAGCAGACCCTTAAATGATCTTTGCATATTGTCTACACTAAATCCTGCAGGGTTGCTATTTCATTTTAAAGAAAAAAAGCTTTTAGGCTGCAAGGGATTCATTCAGGGAGAGCTATTATGCTTATTGTGGCTGTGCTGCAGAGCCAAGGGATTTACTATATGCTCATTAGATCCTGCTTTGTTCCAAAACAATCTTTTACGATGCAAATTTCAGCATGCTGATCTACTTAGAATAACATTAACAACAAAAAAAAAAAAGCTATTAAAGTAAAAGCTTCTTCCAAAGCAGGAACACAACAAACTCAGATTAATTACTAATATTTTAGCCCACGAAAACATCTGGTGTCTCAGCTTAAACTCAGCTTTGAACGTGGTTACAAGAAGTCCCAAGAACTCGGTGTTAGGGGCACAAAGTGACACCGTGGGTGGTCACACAGAGCTTAGAGGCCACGTTACGAAGCCACCACAGGTGAGGCATGTTTGTCACTTGGCTGCTAGGTGGCTGAAGAACAAAAGGTTTGATTTGTTCAAGCCGTGGCACCTGAGGCATCCAGGCAGCAAAGATGCCACACCAGCAGAGATGTTCACCCACCAGGACCTCTAAGGAAGACACACGAGATGAGAGGTGTGAGTTCTCCACAGCCCTGCTCCATAACCATCTCCAGGGCAGTGCTGACAGAAAAAAAAAAAGGAAAGAAAGAGAGGCAAAAATGGGAAAAATGGCAGAAGTTGAGTAAAACCACTGTCCTCGTGCTCAGCACTCAGGGTGCTGTGGCTGTTTCCATCTCTTGTTAGTGCTCTTTAAACTCTCACCTGGCAGCTGTGACCTGCAGAGGGACTGAGGATGGAGGGGGCACTCCTGTTTTTCAAAGCATTAATTCCACCTTGTTCCTCCTCTGCGGCCTTCCCGAGGTATCGGTGGTACGAACGCAGGACGATGAATATTATCATCCAGGAGATCTACCTGATAGCTCATCCTTAATAGTTCTATAAATCTTGCTAAGTCTCAGTGCTTTAAGTGTACAGCAGAGATAATCCTGCTGTGAGGAACAGTGTGAACTCATCCCTCATGTGCACAGAGCCCAGCCAGCCTAGTGACACCACAGTAAAGCATTCTCTCCTGTGCTCTCAACAGCAGAGCTCAAACTGGAGCCAGAATTTACGCTGGAAACTGATCTCTAAGAGGATAATGAATAAAATATCTGAGGTGAGCAATAAGAAAAAGATCAGTTTGCCAGTAGAAGTACTAACACATCATTATGGTAGTTCCAGGCAAGCCCTTCCCATGCACCCATTCCAAATCAGATCAGCAAACTAAACATGCAACTTCTACTTAAAAAACTCACAAACCATCACCTGCTTACAATGGACAAGTTCACCTGGAGCACCTGCTCACTAAAACAACACACGGTTACTGAATTCACAGTTACTGAATACTGAATTTACTGAAACTGATGTCCTGTTTTACACAGTAAGTGCCAAATCCTTAATAAACATAAGATGCAGATGTGTGTGAGCATGGCTTTCACTGGGAATGCTTATTTACCTGGGATGACAAACCCATGATTAATATTCTCCTCCCAGGGCTATGGGAAGGTGCCAAAGGAGGGGCAGTGCCCATAAACGACTGGAATAGGATATTTGAAACATGTCTGAAGCTTGAAAAATGCCTCTGCCTACACTGCACTCTCACCCAGGCACCACCAGCCTTGGCAGCTACCTGAGCTGCAAAAAGAACATGAAAAAATGCAAAAACCTCCTCTGGTGAGTCTGTTACAACATGCTTTGACTTCCCCTTTCTGACGATCAGACAGCAGATGTCTGGAATGGTTTCTGGATACCTCAGAGAAAATGCAAAATGGCAGAGAAAAGAAACCTTTAGAGAAGAAAGTGCTATTATGTCCTAGTGATTCACTCTGCTTAAATGCTTTATTGCTGCTATTAATGGACAGATATTACCATTAATCACAGGCTGTGAAGTGACTGACAAACTAAGCTATTTTGTACGTCACCTAAAGAGCTGGTAAGGGGATGCAATTTGGCTAAAACACAAAAGAAAAAGGCTGTTTGTGATTTTGATGGACAGCTCCCTAAAGAATCTCCAAATTCCAGGACTGCAAAGTAGGCTGTCACATCCGTAGATTTGTTGCCTCTCCGGGGAAATTGGAAGTGAGGTGTATCACCAGACACAGCCTTTTACTGGCTCTTTTCATTTCATTTCTTCAAGACCAGTTACTCCCCTTTACAAAGATTTAGATTAGGGTTTGCTTTAGTTGACAAATTCTTTTGTTTGGTGGATTTTCTTTTTGGTTGTTTGCTGTGTTGTATAATGAAACCAACAGAAGTTTATCAATGGTGACATATAAAGGACTTTGCTAGGCATGTTTTTATTCTTTAAATTACCTAGGCCACATTCCATCTAGCATAAGGATGTGAAAATACACACACACATTTGGCAGTATTTTTCCCAAGAGCTAAAAGTGTCCTCACAATTGAACTCTGCAAATATTAGCTTCAGCTTATTGGGAAGATAGTGTCCTATATTATAAAAGTGCTGGGCAAATAACGGATGTTCTTTGTTTGCAAGAGATTTCTAGAAGTTAAATATATAGAGATACAGATACGGTTTCAAACTGAACCAGAACTGTGCTTGGCATTTCAAGGTGTTTGACAACTCAAAGTACGGAATGAAAGTTCATTTCAGATCCAATAAAATATTTTGTTTCAATAACATCTGAAAATAACCTTTCTGAGGATGTAATGTAATGGCCTCTCCTTTCTCAACATGTGAATTTAGATGTATTTCCTTGCCAAATCTGTATTCTTTCTCAGATAAATCATTTGGCAAATTAATGTCCCATTATAGACAAAAAGATCATTAGCTGATTACAAAGAAGGCATTAACATTTACCTTTTGCCTTTTCACAGCTTCCCTAATTAAGTCATTCATCACCATTCTCCACTTGTATCAGCACAAAACTGACCTTAAAAGCATGTCAGATGTGACCAGAAAAATACTGCATTAGAATAAATACAGAGCTTACATAGTGACCCCCAGCATTTTATGTTCCCAGACAGTGCCTATACTTTTACTTCAGAATATCCACTGCAATTTCAGCTTGGCCAAAATAAATAAATAAAAACAACTCCTCTGTTACTCCAGTAATTCTTTGTTTCTGTAGAATGGCAGTAATCATTAAATGCTACTTTGCTTCATTAAAGCCTGAATTTCCAAGAACTGAGAGAGACAGTGCCACAGGGTTAAGTAATTCTTTCATCACATGGCTGATGCATTTTATCCCTGCTGGGTCACAAGTGCTCTTCATTTACTGAGCTCCAGGTTTCATCCAGCTATTTATTTGTGGAGTCTTTGTTGTAAACATTCTGGGCTGCCAAAGAAATAATCAAGAGTCTTTCCTATTCAACCTAAATACAATTCTGCTAAAAAAAAAAAACTTTTCTGGTAAAATGGGATGGATGATAAAAAAAACCCAAACCAACAAAACAATTACAGGGGCTGTATTGCTTTGCCTGTCATCTATATGAAAATTTGAAAAAAAAATACAGATTTACATCATTTTTATGAAGGCACTTTCCTGGACTTGCAGTTCATTTAATTTTGCCCTGGAGCACGTTTGCTGTGAGTAACACGGAATACAACCCACTTGTCTGTCCTCTTGTCTCTAAATAATCTCTTTCCATCTTCTCTCAGACTCAGGCTGTCACAAGCAGCTAATATCTCGACAGAGATAAAATAAGACAAAAGCAATAACCACAGTCGAGGCCCCCAGGGATTTCTTCACTAGCTCTAACTACAGTGTCCACTCTATCAAAACCCTGCCTTGTTGCCCTGTGTCAATGGTTACACGCTCTGCTGCTTCTACCGCTCACGTGTTCAGAGGGATTCCAGCCTCATCATCTGCTCCGTCAGGTGATGGCAACAACTACTTCCTTCCCCTGTTTCCCCTGTTTCTGTCACCTTCTGCCAACCAGCTCTGGTAACAGCCTCTGCTCCACGACTGAGCTGCGCTGAGCAATTCCAGTTTTACATGAAGGATGCTGTCTTTAAAATAATAATTCAAGTACCCCGTGCCACAGCAGCAGAAAGGGCTCTGTGGCTGTGTGTGTCCCGTGGCTCAGACCGAACTGGAGGTTGGTTGATTTATTTTGGCTGGGCCAAGACCTTATCCCAGAGGTGTTTGTGCCAGTCCTTTCAGTCCCCCTGCCTTCCATATTCCCCCATCCCTGCTGCTTGAGCTGGTTGTGCAAATGCTCCATAAGCTGGGTAAATTCAAAATGATACAGTCTGGTTTAAACACTTAAATAAGAAGATATGGCATTGTTTTGACAGTTTTGGGAAGGCTGAGCATGCACTGAGGTTTAAGGAAATGGTTTCTGTTTCAGAATCCCTGTTTCAGAATGAAGATAAAGAGGAGGCCGTGTTTCTCCTAGCTTTGCTAGAAACAAAATGCCCGACTATAATTTATGTTGGCATGGACCTGTTAAAGGGTACATTTCAGTTTTTTAAAAGCAGAGTACTGTGCCTGTTAATGTGGCAGCAGTTATGGAAGCCTCAATTACGTCCAGATGCTACACATGCAGTTTGAAATACCAGGAGCATTTCATCCTCTGAAAGATGGACATGGACAGAAACAAGTATTTCCTCCCATAGAAAAAAAATTGAATATACAAAACCAGAATGCCTTATTCAAAGTCAAATCTGAACCTACAGCAGAGTCAGAAAAAATGAACTCAGGTTTCCCAATTCTTGGAAATCTTTGGCCAAAAAATTACCCTAACACAGCCAGCTATGGTGAGTCTCTGGGCTCTGCGTGGAACAGGCAGAGAGCTGTTACTCAGCAGCACATCTCTGCAGGATTTCTGGCTAGAAAACATCAGTTCTGCTCCGTATTTCAAAATTAGTGTTCAACCCAGTCTTTCTCACCTTTCTTATTTTGAAGAGAGATCCCCCTGGGTGCTCTGACAGGAGCTGAGAAGCACTGGCAGCCCCAGGTGAGCCAGGCCAGTGCCCCAGTGAATACACAGCCTGTCCATGAGCTTCCAGGGCCCCGGAGCTGCTCATGGGGCACTGCAGGCCATCTGAAGGGGGCAGCCAGGCAGCACCAGAGAGGTAAACTCTGCAGGTAAACCTGTCCCATGCCTGCACTTGTCAAAGGGCTCAAACTTGCTCAAACTTGTGCAGACAGACCAAGAAAAAGTCGTTGTCTTCCTCTGACAAGTTAAGTGTATTTCACTAGCGTTCCTCCCAAACAGCAGAAGTGTGTTTTTAAACCTCAAAAATGTGCAATAGAGTGAGATGTTAAAAGCCCAATCTATTTTCTGAGAGAAGTCCAAGAGACAGTTTAATAAGCAGCTGCATGGGAAGAAATTCCTGGTTGTAGCTCTTCAATATAGCAGAAGAAGACATAATGAAATCTAATAATTGGTAGATAATGCTAGAGAAATCCTGACTTCAGAATAAATTGGAGCTTTTTAAACAACAAAGATAATTAAACATCGAACAGCTCGCTGGCCCACTGTGGCAAATTCCCTACCACTTTGAGGGTTTTTGCAGACAGAGTAGGCATTTTCTAAAACCTACCAAAAA
Source organism: Gymnorhina tibicen (assembly GCA_013399875.1). Lineage (NCBI taxonomy): Eukaryota > Metazoa > Chordata > Aves > Passeriformes > Artamidae > Gymnorhina > Gymnorhina tibicen. The sequence continues at coordinate 1,818,129 of VXAZ01007126.1, read as the reverse complement.
ACTCTAACAGAAATGATGGGGCTCTCTGTGTAAGCTGCTGGGTCAGGATCTTGGCCCTTTGTTAGGCAGTTTAATTAAAGAAGCCTGATGCAAGTTGGGGAATTTACTCTTGTATACCAAATTCACAGAGTATTAGGGAGGAAGAAAATATCACAGCTCAAAAGAAAGTCCATCAATTGGCAAACTTTACTTCTACGATGTTTATAAATTATATAAAACTTTTACGTATTAAAAATTAGTCGGGCAAGCTTCCTAGGCTGGGCTAAATTCAGCCTAATGATCCTTTGATGCAGAATTAGAATTTCTTCAAACAATATTTCTCTCCTCAAATTTCTCGTGCTGGAAGTACTGTACTTACAGGGCAAGAGATACAGGTGGAGATCAACAAGTCCCTCACGAGCTGAAAAATAACGAATGCCCAGTGCATCCATTTCTGGTAATCCAAGGTACAAAAGAAGAACGTCTTCCTCTGCTTGTCACGACTAAGGATGTGCAGCAACCCAAGAATTATCAAGCAGAACAAACTTACTGCACTTGTGAGTGGTACAGTCATGGTTTTATATTAATAAACAACAAGAGTAGGCAGCAAGTAACAGCTATTACCAAACAGGACTAACCATGTCACACGCTGTGTGACAACACCTCAGAAGCAAAGGTTCTGTAAATGTCTTTGTTGAGTAGAAAGTGGAAACTTTATTTTTAAGCTAGCCCTTGGGACAGTCGTCATTTGATGCTAGGTTAAAAAAAAAAAGGCAAAAAAAGCTAGCAGCAGAGTTACTGGGAAGCAGGCAGGTGAAATGAGGTGCTCCCAAATCCACCCTCTCTAACCAGTGGATCAAAGCCACCTCCCAGCCTGTCAGGGTGAGCGCCCAGGACTGCCAGGGACTCCGAGGTGTCTCTGCAGGGCAGTCCCAAGGCAGATGTCAGGACTTCCCCTGTATCCCTGTGTGGATTATCTCAACTTGGACCTTACTTCCAAACTGCTTTCCATTTTTATCCATTAGACTGCATTTTGCCTTTGTCTGCTGACATAAGGAAAACATGTGAGTAGAAATCTTTTCTATCCCTTGAGATCATTAGGAAATCCCTTCCTGCCGTGGCTGCTGCTGCAGAATGGCCTGACTGAGGACAGGAAAGCAATTTGCAATTGCCTGTAGTTCCAGATCCAGCCAAGCACTTGACTGCTTGCCTAACTGCACAGCTCTGTGTTATGCCATTGACTAGAGCAGGACCACTCACACAGTTAAAATTAAATGCCTGGTTAAGTGCCTTGTAGGTTTTTGGCTTGTTAACAATTCACTGCCAATACCTCAACCTGCTTAGGCTGTCGCTCCTCCTCACTGCAGTGCTTCTCTGGAGTTTAAAAGCTCCTTTTAACTCCAAGTCGAACAAGTAAATGTGCTCCTGAAAACACCCATGAGGAGACTTAGTGAAGAACCTGCTATCCTTCCAACTTATGTAATTTTTTCTAACAGAGCTGTACATCACACTTATCTCATTAGCAGTCATCTCCTCAGGCAGTACATAACGTGTGGGTGGGTTTTCCTTTTTTTGATTTACCTAGGAATCCTTGCTGTCTCTAATTTTCCATGAATCTCATGAACTGCCACTGAAATCTTTATAGCTACAGTAGCCTGGGATGTAATGTTCTAAGCCAATTTTATACCCAATAAAATACCTAATAAAGTTTATGAAGAAAGTGGCACTAAGTAGTGCCTCTTGCTAATGAAATCAAGCCAAAAATGCTTGAGGGAGAAAAGCTCCATGTCTGTGAGTAGCAGCCTTGGGTGTGTGATGATATCAGAGACCTCACAAACCAACTGGTACAGTCTGATTGCCCAGCCAGGTTTGGCAAAGCTGCAGCAATGGGTTCCTCAGCGAAGAATTACTAATCCTTGTCACGACAGACATAACTCCCTGAAGTGTTCTACTGCAGATAAGGAGGGAAAGTCAAAATGCACTGAGGTCCAGTGAGAGGGCAAGGAGAGCTCCTGTCGCTGTCCCACTGACAGGTTGGCTTTGGGTGAACTTCCCAAGGCACAGACTTGGCTTCCCCACAACAGCGAGGCTGGAAAAGGCACAGAAACAGCCTCTCACCTTTCTAGCTCAGCTGAAGCCTGAAAGTGCTGGCACGTGAAAAATGAGAGTTAATCTTGCAAGAACTTTCTGGAGCACTCAGATGTTGACTACCAAAATTCCGGGAAGAGATGATGATTTTTGGGTTTCATTTAAACTAAGAATAGCTTAAGTAACCCCAGGTTGAAATTGGCATTCTTCAAAACAGAACTTCACTTGGGAGAACAGTCTCATCATTTTGCTCCATAGAGCAGCATGCAACAGATCTAATCAAATAATTGTAATATGCTTCAGCTAGAAGGGTAAGGAAGAAAAACTGTGTGTAAAGGAAAAGAGGATGGGTCACAATAGCAGCAATGACTTACGAGGGTTATTTCTCATATCTGAAAGCCCAGTAACTCACAAGTACCCCAGCCATAAGTGAATTATATGAGTCTTTTGTGCAAGTAAAATTTTCCATTATGTACCTAGTCTGATGCACTGTAACAATTTGTCTCTTTTCACAAAATCATAAGGAATATTTCCCAGAGAACATCAAGAGCCACAGAGAGTAAAAAGCTTCCTTGCCTGAGAAAATACCCATACCTTGATCATCAGCACTTCTCTACATTTAAAGCTGCCTCAGTGCTCTCCTGTGGATGCTCTCTAGGAAGCCTGCCCTACGATTTATCACTGACATACTGTCTATATCCTCTGCTTCCTTCTCTTTTTTCCTCTGTTCCAATGACAAGACTAAACTGTACTTTCAGTTTGGCTGCTGTCAATTTACGTTGACTCATTGACTGTGGGGAAGTTACTCTGGAACCGTACCGGCCTAAAGGCAGCAGCTGGCCATAAGAACAGCTTTTGTGATCCTCTCCTGTCACCTGATTTGTTATCACAACTGGACCTGGGAATCCTCTGTGATTTCAGCATACTAAAAAAAAAAAAAAAGAGCCAACTGATAACAAAACTAGTGGCATATTTCTGCAATTTGTCTTACGGACCTCTTGGAGTAGTTCAGATGCTGTGCTCAGCTTTGTAGTGAGAGGCTTCACATTTCTAAGCTTACCTTAAATAAAATGAGCTTTAACATGGAATTTCTACACTATTTTTATCTTATGGAGAAGTATTGTAGAGGGTGATCATGTGCTTTCAGGGAAACACTACAGATAATAGATTTTATTTCTCAGTTTCTCAGCTGACACTTCCAGGGTTTGAAGAAAAAGTCCTCGATGTCACAATGACTGTAGAGAAGTAGGGACCTCTGAGTGACCTCATTCTGGACAGAAAACTGCTCCTATTCTAACCCCTGACTGCTTCAAAGACTAATTCAAAACAGCAGCCCATGTTATCTAAACCAAACTAGAAGATGCCAGCCCTGGTTGTTCACTCCAGCTCTGGATACTACAACTTGAAGAAACCAGTTTGTTTGAGATACTCAGTCTTGGCTGAGTATCCAAAGTCTGTGCTTTATACTATGGTAAAAAAATTTGCACATGTTCCCTCCTGCCCATATTCTGCTCCATCATCCATTTCTTCATTTGGGAAAGAAAAATGGAGAAACAGATGGGTGCACAGCCTTGAACACATGCGCAGTTTTGAGCGTTTTCCCCTGATCTGAGTGGGAAGTTAAAACTGTGCTCAAAAACCTCTATTATACGGGAATGGAATTAAATCTGCCCTGGGTGCTCTTGCATCTTTGCGAGACAGATCTCTGTAATCATCTTCCACTTAATCAAAACACAACGCAGCAGAGCTGTGATTACACAATTTCAGATGACAAGTAACAGTCCTCGTCGTTTGTTTTGATGAATTCTGAGCTCACTATGTAGATAACGTGGTTAATTTGTTATTCAGAAATGGCATTTAATCACTGAAGGACATTCTGAGTCTGACCAGGAAAAGAAAAAACCAACCCAACAACCAAAGTAACAATAATCAAACAATATTTGATAAATGTGATATGTTTTGAACAATTCTGTTAAAAGTGTTGAGCTTAGCAAAAGCAGGCTAAGTTAGCAAAAAATTTACTAATCAACAAATGGAAACCCCCCCCAGTCCTGCCTTGTTTCACTCCTCTGATATTTCACATCTGCAAGCTGCTGCACAGGAGGCAGCTTTTTTTCCTTAAATTACAGTCGTTTTGTATTCTGAACAAATTCACTTGCTCAGCAAGAGAAATGACATTAAACTGCTGACAAAATATACAAAGCAGAGCTGGTTTCAGATATTCATGCTTTAGACTGTGTCAAAAGCACTGCGAACATTAATATCAAACCATGACTACTTCTAATAGAAACTAAGAAAAAAGCCAAAATAAAGTGTGTTTTCTAAAGCAATAAGCTGAAAAAGTTGTGTCTTGGGATGATAAAGAGACTGTGGAAAATTCAGGTACTGATTTCATGGTATTAACTATGCATAATATACATATGTAAGAAGAGAGCATAACCTTGTGGGTAGTGCATTTTTGTAAGCCTGAGAAGCAGAGCTGGCTGGAATCCTTGGTGCTACCAAAAGCAGAGTATTTGAATAAGACACCCCACGCCTCAATGTTCTCCATGCAAAGGTCAGAAAATAAAATTGCCTTCTGTTGGAGACACGGGAAGAGTCAGAAGCTGAAAAAATACACAGCAATTAAAGGACCCCGGGGTGGCTTTTTCCTGTTTTGTTTTCAACTGGAGTTTTTAAATACTGACAACTTGCTCACACATATTTAGGCAGGACTTTCTGTGCTGACTTAGAGTGAGGGTCCTCCAGACATCCCTGATTATCGATGTGCCTCAGTCTGCATATGGCAGACTTGGGGCTCCTCAGAGTCAGTGAATGCATCTCTTTTTAGCCACCTGCAGTTATTTCCCAATTTAGCAACAGCAAGAAGATGCTGGCTGAGCAGCGTGACCCCCTTTGTGCTACTCCCTACTTCAGCACATCACTCCTTCTGCCAGGTGGCTCAGCAGCAGCAGAAGGGCACACGCCATTAAATATAATTGTGCCCTAACTGAAGTGTCATCTGTGAAATGGTTACTACTCCCAGCAATTTGATCAAGACACACATTAGGACAAACCAGTATTTTATGTCTGCAATGGATGGTATCTACACCAAGAATGAAGTAAATTGTTCTTCTTTAAGTCTTTGATCTTTAAGGGCAGCAATTTAAGCCATTTATACACAGTGAACTTTCCAGTGTATACAGCTTTCATCCTTTTCAGCCATCTTCAGCCACAGAATAGGCCCTGGCCATACAAAGGTTAGCATCAGGGTGATCCTCTGCTTCCTTCAGTATTTCCCTAAGCAAAATTAAAAATGGCATGAGGCTCTGGGAGAGCAAAGTTGACTCTCAAGTAGGTCCAGAAGAGTAAATTCAGTGAAGCTTGAAGGAGAAATTGTTTAGTCTCCAGCTCCCCTTGCCTTTTTGCAACCCTGGAAAGAACCAAAGCATTTACACCCCAGCTGCCTGCTGGTCCCGTGGGTAACCTTAGCACCTGGGGTAGAGGTTTGAGCACTCACAGTTTGCTCCAAGTTGTATTATTCTGGCCCATCTGCTGGCATGGAAAATGTACCTGCAAACCCAGAAGCACTGGAAGTGCTCGGCTGTGCCATTAGTGAGGTGATTAGTGGCACTGGCACACTGTCAGGCAACTCTTGCACTCAGACAGAAAGAAACAAAATACATTTTCCTCAGCTGAAATACAGAAACTGAACCTATAAACATAAAGCATCTGCTTTGTGAAAGTGAAAGAAAAGAGGAGAAGAACTGAGAGAAACATCACGGCTCTAAAATGATAAAAGCCCTTCTAAGAACCACACACTGTATTTGCTGAGATGTCTGCAGCATCATTTGTCAGTTATGAAGTTTTAAAGTGAGGATCTGAAGGAACTGAAGATGGAGCATGTACATGACACTGCTCTATTTTTCGCTTTCTGAAAGCCTTGCAGTGCTTTTAGCACAAGAGAACATCGACGTGGTGGTCCCATTTGTGCCAGACACACTTTGGGCACTGACAGGCAGCAGTTAGGAAGCCTGTTGAGTGCAATTAGCAGTCACAAGATTTGGACATCAGACCACACGTCAGGGTTTGCTGCTGAGGAGGGAACCAACCTGCTCAAACCCTCTGTCACAGGGACATCAGCACTCCCTACCAAGGTGCCTTCTTCTCTCACAGCCACCTTAGTCCTGTCACACCATGGAACTGGAGCTTCTACCAGCTGCTTTTCAAAACTCAAATAAATATGCAATGGATTCAGGAAAACAAGATCTGATATTTCTGTTTACGCTCCTTAAAAGTGGCCCAGGGCTGTAAAATTTTACAGAAAACATCACTTTCGTTTGCTTCAGCTGAATGACACAAAACAAGTTTCACCCCTGCTGCAAAATGATGCTGTAGTGATGTTATAACCATGTGGTTTAGGGATAAAAAAAATTGAAGAAAGGTCTGTGAGCTCAAAAACTTCCTACTTTTTCTATACATATATATGTCAACTAATGAAACATTTTCTTTCTGTGGTTTCAGCTGTTGAATACATGACTCCCTGTTTTACCACCACTGTTTCCTTCCTCCACTGTAGTACTTTGGAAATCCAGTCTTGGACGCACAGACCTTTGTGGCTGGCACTTAGAAACAAAGATCCCATCGAATACCCTCTCTTTTCACCCAGCCACACATCTTGGCATTACAGGGTGACATCACAGAGACATAAATACCATGAGTGGGAATCCAGTCTCCTGGCTCTGCCAAGTGCACAATGAAGACATCACACAGGAATTTAAACAAAAATCGTGGCTGAAAAACCTACGAACAACCCAACTTCCTTATTGTTCTGATATAACCTGAAGGATGCTACAAAAGAGAAGAGTGGCAAACTCCACAAGGAATGGCTGTAGCAATGTGGGTAAAGTATTTTGCTGCCTGAAAAAAAAATGTTTTAAAGAAAACAGAGCAAGAAAAAGCTTTGTGGAGAAAACTGCCACAAACCGACAAGAGTTTTGCCTGACAGAATTCAAAATACAGCCCTTCTCAGCCTATCTACTCAAAGACAATGTTACAAAAAAATCCAGCTTTTGTGAAAATCTTCAGAAGACAAATCTGATTGACTTGTCAGCAGTTCCTTACTGTCTGCAGTTCCAATAGCACACGATACGAGAATCAAATATTAATGACCTTGTTTCTCAGGAATGCTTCTGCAATGCAAGGAGGTGTCTCTCATGAACCTGTTGCTTTAAAAGGGTTGTGATCTTTCATCTTAGATGAGCTTTTAAAGCCAGCACCACTAGGTCAGAGGGGAGTAGCACGACCCACCCAGCTTATCAAAGTCCATTCCTGTTTGGGCAGAGCTTTTGCAACTCCTTCAAGTCACTCAGAAGAAACAAAGCAGAGGCAGCATTTGGTGATTTGAGTCACTGTGAAGAGCACAAGCTTTAACTGTTCTGCTTTTCAGAAGGTGCACTGGTTCACACCATCACTCCTGGCAGTACAGCATCACACGAGGGCATCATTGCACTGTAAACACACTGAAAGGGAACCAGCTCCTGCCTCAAAGTACTTGCTGTCCTCTTAGGCAAATGGAGAAAACGTGAAACAAAGGCAGGAACGTCCCTAAAAGCTCAGTTTTTCTCTAAGGAAAGAGACAGCCATGGAGCTGGTGTACCTATTTAATACCACTTCCCAATCTGCAAAATAGATTTGGTATTTCTTCCTTCCTCCCAGTCAGGATCCCCTTCCTTACTGTTATTCATTTGCAGTGGAAGACCACGTTGGTTTGAGCAGCTCCCTGCTGCTTTCTCACAAATTTCTACATGGTGCCTTTGTGAAAATCAATGCTACAACACTTTTCAGATGTCACTGTTTGGTTTGAGGCACTCATTTTGCAGGCTAAGACAGACAGGACACCCCACAGCTCATCTGCATTCATCTCCTGCAGCAAAGCCCTTCAGCACGTGCTCAACTTTGACCAGGCACTCAGCTCCTGGCGACATCAAGGGGACTTGCACAAGTGCTTCGCTGATGGCAAAGCCCCAGAGATGCAGTAAAAGTTTGGGTCTGCTCAAATGTCTGGCTGCTGCACATCCCAAAGTTTCTCCAAGCTATTTAATGAAAAAACAGCATAAACACAAACCACCGTGTTCTCGTACCCAGAAAATCAGGTTAGAAAATTTTAGCATAAGCGATTTTTTTTTTCTATTGTTATTTTTAGATGTGAATCCTGTTATTACTACACGTGAATCACCAAGCAGGCAAACAGGTTACAGGTGCTCTGACACACCATTTAAATTTTGGGAGCATGTTTCCCTGTCAGTCATTAAAAATGACATGGTGGCTACACATATTTTGATACAAGGTATTAAAATCACATAAACACATGTATAATTTTAGGATATGGTTTATATATATATATATTTGGGACAGAGATACACACTCTTGGAATCCTTCCACAAAGTTTTTGCTTGAGGGAAAGTGCCACAGTGCTAACTTCCAGGTCATTCCAACTGAACAAACACCTCACCAAAAGTAACACCACAAGTATGAAATTAAGTTTGAGCTGTGCTACAGTACTGTAAGCTCCCTGCAGGGAGGATCTGACAGAACTGCAGCCTAAGTGTTACCCAGTGAAATTTTCAAGTGCAAATTCAATGGGATTTGGACATCCAGGTCATCAAACATCCTCTGGAGTATTTCACCCTTTTTATTGATCCTTCCTTCAATCAGATGCACACCTAGCTTTATGAAGAAACAGAAGTGTGACTGCACACGTGCTTGGGAAGGGGGAGAAAAAGGAAAAGGCACTAAACTGCAAGCCAAAATAATATTTAATATTACAATTACTTTATTGCTTCCACTCCACTTGATTTTTTGGGCTAGCAATCAAGTCAGAAGGATTTACATTAACAGAAGACCTGGCCCTCATTTTTCTTCTGAATTGTCTCTATTGGCTGCACGTCAAAATAAATATGTCTTGGGCATTTGACAGGGCAAAGAGCCAAGACTGCAGGTTCATGGAATTTTTTTTTTTGTTTGTGATTTGTTTGTTGGTTTTCTTAAGCTTCTTTTGGAAAGGTTTAGAGGTATTTATCTACTGCAAGCAAGTGGGCAGGGCTTACAAGAGAAGCTTTGTTCAGCAGGCTTTGGTGTCAGGGAGGCTTGCTGCCTTATTTGAGTACCTCTCCTTTGTGTAAGGGATTTGTTATTTGTTTGTTGTCAAGATGTCTCTGGGCACTAGCCCCCACTTCTTAGAAAGAGATTATTTTTCTATTATTTTTTCATGCTGTTCCCCTTCAGCAGTTTCAGCTGCTGTAATACTCGAGGATGTTCCAACAGGCAGACAGATAATGCAGGGACACTGAAAGAATTCGATGTTGCGGCTTCAGATTTTCTTTCCTGACAATTTTCCTTTGAAGTGGCTTCTCAGTCCCCAGATAGTGACTCCCCTTTCCTTGCCCTCTCCTAATTCCTGCTTGATCTCTTAATACAATTTTTAAAGTGCTGCAGCTTTACTTGTGTCCACATGGCCCCATACTACTATTACCAGCCCCTGCAAAGTAAAGAAGGGTCAAGAAGCCTGCCCCTTCTGGCAAGGTTGACCCTGGAAAATGAAAAGCCTCTTGGCATTTTGATGGAAGTCATAAGGACTTTCTTTTCTCCAGAACAGCTAATTTTCTTTTTGAGCCACTTACCTGGGAACTGACCCAGTTTCAGCACCCAGGTCCAATTCCTGTGCTGGATCACACAGCCCTTCACAAAACCCAGTGTGTCCGGCCTTTAAAATGGGAGAGAGAGGTCACTCTGGACAGACGGCTTAATTTGGAAATAAAACCCCAAGTCAGCAACATGGGAGATGCCATTAGGGTAATCTCAAGGCAAGAGCACGGGGAAGAACAGGCACACAGGGGAAAAATTAGCATTACAAGGTCCTATTTCACATCTCAGCGGGCACAAGGTCTGAACTTGACAGGTTTGTCCTCCGAGCAGGTGAAGGAGCGAATCCCATGCACGAAGCACGAGTTCCAATGGCATAAGGCATTTCCAAGCTGTCAAAAAAACCCCAGCACTAAATTCAAGCTGTTCTGATTCACTGGTACATGACTATAGAAATAGCGAGTCTGGCACCTTTCAGCTTTCTTCAGGATTGCAGCTCTAAAAGGACGATGTCTGGAAAAACATCAACAGCTTTCAGCTTGCTAAGGCAGAAACATTTCACACAAGGCTTTTTAACACATTTGAGAGATAAATAAAATTTAAGTGCTACATGCCTCTGGATCCAGTACAGCTTCCTGGTTTATACCCTGAACTGGTGAGGACTGGCATCTCATTACCAATTTCAAGGAAACCAAACTCATCTGTCAGCTGAGAATTGGACATAACCCCTTTATCACTGGCCATAACCAAGTTTTAGGACACATCTCAGAAGTTAAAGAAAATGCAATATCAGCAGGTTTACACAGGGCAGATAAATAAAAGCCTAAAGGAAGTGGTGGGTAATAACTTGCGCAAAGGGGCAGTTGAAGTGCATGAAAAAGAAACATTAGATTACTTCACAAAAATCAGACAGTAACACCGTTCCAAAAAAAAAAGTTATCTTGAGATACCGCACTAAATCTAGTGATGAATGTGCTGATAACTCAATACTTAGCTTTGTGTCACCACTGTAAATCAGAGGCAATTTTTCAAAAGTCTGAATGTTGTTATTTCTTAGTCCATCTTCAGCTGAGGGTTCTCAGCTCTAATGGCAAGAACAAAATTTATAGTCCAGAACTTTGAGTTGATTCTCATGCTAGATGGAAGCTTGTCTCCAGAGGTTAGGCTAACATATTTCTTAGTCTCACAGATGCTTGAAAGTTTTAAAGGGAGTCTGAGATTGCCAAAAAGGAGAATAAGATATAGCCTAGGCCTTGGAGGAGAGATAAGAATCAAATTTTAAACACTTTGTTTTTAAGTCTTTGTCATGCAAATTCAACCTCCTGGAAAGGTTCTCTTGTTCTTTGCTACCAGACCAATATTTTAGAGTCCTCAGATGCTCTTTTCCATGTCTCGTGTATAAATTTATCCACGAACAACAGTCACTGAGCCCAGGTCTCTTCCACCAGCCCAACATGTGGCCCTAGCACAACAGAAAATCCACTTAAGGGCTCAGTGGTGCAGGGCACAATATAAAACTTTTCCTTTTGATCCGGATACTTTAGGACTTCTCAACACAAAGATAATTAAGACTGGTTAATTAATAGATATCAAAGTGAATGTATGTAATTAAACAAACATAGGGGACTACTATGAAAGCTCTAATTGAGGTGGAAGTGTCTTTGCACGGCAGATCTGGGTTGGCAGTCTAAGGCAACTTTGCACACAGATGTTCCCTTCACACTTTGAATTGATTCACTCTTTCTGAATCAAATCAGCAAGACATTAGTTTCTTTGACATCTTCACTGAAAGGATGTGTCAAATTCTGAAAACACTTTGAAATTTGTCACAGACATGTAAGTGAGAGAAGTGATTTAGTCTTCAGTGTTGACATGAATAAGTAGTTTAGTGCCACCCTTTTGAAACACTGAAGTGAAACACTGAACAGTGAAAGGCATTTATGCTGGCTGGAGGAGCAATCTAAAGCAATCTAAAACTGGAGTTGGTAAACACAGAGACAACAGACAAGAAGGAAAACAACCTCACTGAGGATGCTTGGAACAAAGGCACAGAAAAGCCTTTCACACTTTGCCAACCTACTGTGCCCCATACAGATTTTCTTTTAAAAATAAAATGAAACCCCCATGACTATGCAAACATGACTCAGCACTGACCATTGCTGCCCAGATGTCCTGACAGTGGCTCACACACCCGACCAGGCTGGAGCTGTTGTCCACAGAACCTGCTTACAAGAAGTGTGTAATGTATTACTGAAAACTTCACCTGCAAAGCAAGGTAACGTTAGGCTCTGATTTCGATCTCATCACTGAAACCAGCGACATGGATCTATTTAATGGGCTCATCAGCTGTACAACCATCTTCTCCTGTTTGCACACCACAAGGTAGCACAAGACACTCGTGACAACCAGCTCTGCTCACAAATCTGAGTCATTCAATTCGCTTTTTCTGCTTTGTGAAAACAGAACAGTGCAGACGACACGGCACATGCTGAGAAAATCCATCTAATGACTTTATGGATATCTCACACTGGAGGAACCGGTGGATTGAGCCCAAGGTTTATATTACAGGCTGACATCGACACTTCAAGCAGCCTTTTCTAACTCACCCATTGCCTTTCTAACCCTCTCTGAACGGGCTCAGTTACAGCAACGAAGGCTGCCACTGTGTGGTCAGTTTTTTAGTATTCAGGTAAACACAATACACTTTTTGTTCTTCATTCCCTCGCCTCAAAGGGGAAACTGAAAAGCAAGTTGGTTGATCTCGTTGTAGGGATGACCTGGATGCAAGAAGAAATTCCGGCTTAACGTGTGTTTCTTTGAATGAACAAACCCTAACGATCTGCACGGAAGCAAAGATGAAATAGAAACACAGGTAGATGTGAATAAAGCAGAGAAGAGAGGACTGGGGAAAAAAACCATTCTTTTTTCTTCCATATCATAGTAATTATTGAAGTGCACTTTTCAATAGAGAAAAGCCAAATTACAGAATGAATCAATGTTTCAAATCTGTCCCATTTCAGAAGAGAAAAACAAATGCATATCTTAAATTACACTGATAATATGTTCTTTTTTCTCATCAAGTTGATTTGCACGGTATTGAATACCTAATTAACGTACAGCCGCCGAACTGTTTCTCTGGAGAACTGGGAATCAGGTGGGACAGGAGGGCAGGACTGAGTCTCAAACAGCTACAGCACCACAGCTTCGCATCTGGCCTTAATCCCACGCAGCTTTCACAGTGTGAATCACTGAGATATTCTGTCCGTGCAGGGCACAGCTATAATTTGCCCCTCTGTGATAATTTCTCTTCTGGTCCAAGCCCACAGGGCCAACAGACAGAGTGCAATAAACAAATGTTAATGTGGCTCGTTCTTGCCAGTTAATTAATAGTTCTTCTCAGAAACCATTTACTAAATTATTTGGATGACGAATAGTGCTTTGAAAGAGTTTTGCAGTTACTAATAACACCATTCTCTCTTCCTATTCCACAGCTGGTTTTATTAATAGAATCTTTTCATGGACGAGGGCTGATCTGCAAGAATATTCACTAAAATAACATCCAGAAATATGTTACATATAGGTTATTCTGAATCCCTAACTTCTCACTAGCACAGCTGTTTTAGGAAGCCATCAGTTTGCTGGCTGAAGCTGAAGAGGAAGATTGCTTTCAGGAACTCAGAGCCTGACATTCCTGTGTGAGAAGCTGCTTGCCGTGACTTTTCCAACTTTCTGTAAGACACCAGAGTTCCTAACAAGGAAAAATTCTCCTGCTCCATCTCTTACTGAACTCTACCAAGTCTAATGGGCTCTACTGATTCATTTTCACTTAATTGGCAGTAAGATACTACCTCATTATTAGTTCAGCTGCAGGCATTCACACCATCTTGGAAAGGTAAATTGGCCCCAAAACCAGGGAATTACTCCTTTAATTAGGTTGGATTGATCAGAAAGGCTACAAAGATCACCTGCATTAACTACAAATCAGCACATGTACCCTGCCCAGAGTCAGGGAGTGACAAAATAACCACAGAGGCCTTGTCTTGTGGCACCCAGTAGTGTGAGACCAAGCTACGGGATGTTCCAGTAAGGCCATGCATCCAAAGGGCCCCAGACTGCAATCAGGCTTAGCTCAAATTTGTTATTGTAATGAACTGAACCTTCTCAAAGTAGCAGATGCCAGGAGGGAAGGATGTTATATGGATTTCCAATACCAGCCAAACAGCCTCAATCTTGGAGCCAAAATTCTGTCACTCTGATGCTCCGTGGAGTGTCTTGTTTATGGACTTTCATTACTTACTCAGCTTTGTGAACCACTCATTCCAGAGCTCCCCGTGGTATCAGCAGCTCATCATCACCTGCCATCAGCTGTTGCATATTATATACATTAGTAAAGTTCCCCACAGAAACACAGAATAATAGAAGCAGTTTGGTTTATTTTCCCCAGCAAGAAGAAAAACAAAACCAAGATTTCTGCAGAAATAAGCTCCCGAATATGTAAAAATTAATAACAAGGCAGTAAATGTTTCTGTGCCAAATGAGAGAGTGGGCAATGAAAAGCTCTTCATTATGTTGGTGCCTGGCTAACCTAATACACATTCTGGGAGGGATTTTAATAATTGCTTAGTGCTCCTGTAAGTGTCCTTTTTCAATGACATCTGTTTCACAGTTGCTCAGGTGATCTTAAGAATTCTCCCTGTTTAGCACCCAACCCCTGCCATCAGACAGCTCTCAATAAGAGCTGAAACACGAAGCGGGGCATGCAGAAAATTCTGGGTTTTGGATGGTGCCAAAATGTATTTTAAGAAGATTCCTGTTGCTTCATTAATTTCAAGTTCCATTGAAAAACAGTCCTTAGTTACAATACAGATATCCCTGCTTGCAAAAGCTCATAAAGCAATCTTGGTTGTATGCAAAACATCTGTACTCTGTGTGCTGTTATGGCTATAAATCTGTATTATGCTCCTCTGCACACCAGTATTTATCTTTGTTGTTTAGTGCACCTCTGCACACTGGAGAATTCATTAGGAAAACGACACAGTCATGCAGTGTGGCTATAAATTAGTGTGCTGCTGCCTGAAGAAATGCTATTGATTTTGCATGGCACTCCCGGATTTGCATGTTTGCCAGTTAGCTTAGCCATAATACCATCATGTATATCAAAAAATATCCTCAAGAGTTGAGCCTGCAGCCCAGCTAAAGGTACATTTTGGCAGAATGTGAAGCCTTCACAGAACGCCAGTGAGGAAAAAGGCCCCCAAACCAATCAACTAAAGTGGCTTAGATTTAACCAAGCATGAAAAAAAAAATATATAAAAGGAAAAAAAAAAGGACACTGCTGCACCCTGGCAAAGGAAGGAAGCCCCTGCAGGACTGCTGGAAAAGTGTTAACCAGGAGGTGGAAGACAGCAGAACACAAGGAGGAACAGCTACTTGCAAGCCTTGGTTTGTGCTATCCAAGGGCTGCAGAGGCCTTGGCATTTCCACCTGTGACAGGGACAGCCCGTGCATCGTCACTCAGCTACAAAAGCTGTGAGTTGGCTTTGACTCGTTGGCAATCAATTATTGCAGGAGAGCCAATTGATCACAAATCATGATTAGCCAGATAATTTGCTTCATATTTCCATTAGCGAGCCCAATGGGCATGATTAATTGCTGCAGGGGGTAGAATTTCAGCATGGCTAGTGGGGAACTTGCTTTGTAATATTGTGAATCCCATTACTGCTAATGGAAATTTAACAGCCAAATCCCCTGTGGATCACTTAGAAAAAATTACCCCTTAAGGTTAAAGGGGATTTCATTAATAGTATTCCAGGACGCTCTGATTTAAAAGTACTGTAAGCCTTTAGCGTCACACAGAAATATGCATCCTACTGTTTTTTGCATATCCCTCATTATTGTATCTATCACTTTACCCTTCTCAAATGGAATTTCAAAACACAGCTCAGCCTATTGAAATGTAAGGCACATTAAGGGTAAATTTTCTAAAAGTTATTCAAGGAGATTTATCTGCTAAATTCCTGTTAATATTAATGGAATTGCCCAGCCACATTGCTAGACACTACTCTGAAAATGAACCCCAACAGCAATTTATCAGGTTCTTTGGTTCTTGATGCCTACATGCAGCAGAATGTACACCACATTCCAGCCCAGATTTGGGCTGGAAATCTAGATACCACGTTGTCACAGCTAATGACATCTAATGCTTCATCTTGCACCAGTCTGAAATATAGACAGAGTCTTTTAAAATGACTGTCTGGAGCCAACACATGGATGTCACTTGAACCTAGCTAAAGGATATGTAGAAAAGTGTTAAGTTGTCACTCTAGAGTGCCTTACTGACTGTCAATTCACAAGGAACACCGGTGACAGAGCGCTCCTGTTGTTGGGCAGTCAGGCTGACAGGGAGCTAAGTTCCTCTGGAACACAAGGCTTATGTTCTCCAGAAGCCAAGGCCCATTCAGATGGACACCCAAAAGAGCCACCTTCTAAATACACGTGAAACAAAAGGATAGCTGCAAACATTAGTGTGTCTCAGACTGATGACACCAACCCTTTAGATTAGATTTGGCCACTTGAATGTCAGCAGTATTGCAGTGCGTGCATGGGCTCACTCACTTAAGCTCCACCACGACCATTCAGTGACAGCACAGCTTTGCATGCAGGCAGCCAGTCTGGGCACGTCTCTTTGTCAGGGTGTTCAAACCATGTGGCACTGAACATCCACAGGAACTGGTCCCTAAGACACCCTCCTGTAACATTTTACTGATGCAAACCAATAGAAATTCACAGGTGATTGCTTAAAAAAAATAAATAGTACTTTGATGTTTTGCTTCAAAGTGAGAGAAAAGACTGACTAGATCAAAACCCATACGCTGGCACAGTTAGTGTCAGCCACAGCTTGATGCCACCACAGCCAAGTTGTTGGAAAAACCCCCGAGTAGTTTGGGAATACTCACGCACATAAGCTGAAACATCCAAATTAATCAACCAAATCAACCTGTCTATGATATCAAGCAGTTATTAGCCTTAAAACCACTCCTAAAACAATTTGGCTGCACTGGTTATGAAGAGGGATGCACCTAGCCCAAATATCCAGGATTTAATGATACATGGCACTGTAAGAATCTAAAATTTGTTTTCTGTTCCACTTCTACACCCCATGATTGTTTTTGTACTAAACCCATGCCCGTCTTATGCAATCTGCTCCTTGTGCAGCGTGGGGCCTCAAGGTCTGTTTTCATCAACGGGGAGAAAGGCAGCGCTGGAGTCTCATTAGCATGAGATAATTCTGAGCTACTTTGTCCAACTACCTGAGGGGAACGAGTGGATGGGAAGAAAGAAGGCAGCGTCAAAAACAAGCAGCCACACAGAGAAAGGGAGACCAAAGGAGTAGAAGAGACAATCAGGCAAGAGATAACAGAGGTTTAAGGGATACAGCAGACAAACCTCAGAACAGGATTAGTTCTCAGGACCTTGAGGGTTTCAGAGACTTCTCCCTGTGCATCTGAGTCCGGCCCTCCTTTGACTCATTAATCAGATTCTATTTAAATTCACCTCTGTGTTCATTTCCTGAGGTCACTATTTCAAATTTTTCTTTCAAACGCATCACACCTCTAGAAGTCTTTGCTCCACCATCTTTCTACAGTCAGAGGGGATGTCAAAAGAAGGCTCTATGATCAACAAAAGCTGATTTCCCCACAAAACATAAGCCTCTTCTACTTTTCCTCAGAATTAATTTCTGTTCAAACTAAAACATTTCCTTTACGTTCTCACTTCATGTCACAGACAGGACACCTGGTTAGTTGTTCTTTCAATTAAAAAGGCATCTATATTTTTCTGCCCCGAGTAATGGGTTTCCCTCTTCTCATCTAGTTCAGGCTTCTCCTATTAGGCAAGAAACTCCTCAAACCTCTAATGCTTCTCTTACTTTGAACATCCATTGTGAAAGACATTTATGAGCTTTCCTGGGAGTTGCTAAGGTACTTAAGAGGTCTGGTGTCCACAGCAGCACTGAGCTCATAAGTCACTGGCACAGCTAGAGGAGAATGTGGAACATTACCTCCTGGTGGAGGTGAGCCAGGAAAGGCGGAGGGAGGGACAGGAGAGTGATGAAATAGAATGAGATACGCTGGCAAGAACAGGAGACAGAAGGTGGAGAAAAAGTCTAAAGACTTGCCAGAAAGAAAGGATTTAAGACTGGGAGAAAAGCTGAACCAAGGTGGGAAAATGGTACGAATTTTCAACACCCCCCTTGCACAGCTCAAGAAGATTTGGTCGTGGCCATTTGTCTCACACACTTCAGTGGCTCATCTCCACTATCCCCACTAAGCACTGCTGTTGTTGCCAGCTCCACATGTGGATTGCAAAAGATATCCAAACCCCCAAGACTTCCCTAGAGAGGATATTTAATGAGTGCTGCTCTCATACCACACCTGCCTGCCAGGGCTGACAACTGAGCAAAGTCAAACATGTACCTCCCTCTGCAGCTCATTTTCATGGTTCTCAAGCTGGGGCCTGACACACAACCAGCGTGGTTACATTTACACCTTCCTTAGCCCTGCTCTGGTTCTATATGTTGAAACACTACCAGGCAGAACTGACAGCAGATCTGTGTTTATCCCAGAGACTGTTGTGAAAGCACCTAGAGATAAATAGGGATGTGGCTGCCAGTCAGCCCTTCACATCCAGACTCTAGAAAAAAATGTCAGTGACCCACGAGGAACGCAGGATGAAAAAGTTTTGTGTAAAGATCTAAAAAAAAGCCATCTCAGTAAGTGCAAGAATTTGCTATATTTTCATATAGAAACTGCCTTTGACATATGACATGACAGGAAATGTTGCTCCAGTAAGATGGACAACAGGGCTACGCTTAATTAAAACAGGCAGAGGGAATGGAAAGGGAGAGAAAGTAACTTACAGCACACTGGCACATCACTGCATCTTCCTGAAGAGATACTGAATAGGGATTAATGAGGAAAGAGAAAAATGAACCACATTTCCCTCAGCAGTTATTTTTGCTGTGCTTCCAGCTGGAGACAACCACGAGTAACCTGTGTGAATGAAATCACCTACAATGCTACTGAGCAGAGTGACACAAGCCTGGGTCAAAAAGCTGGGAAGCTTTCCAAAATCACTTCCCACTTCTGCTGCAGCCCAGAGAACACCTCATCGCAACTCCAGAAGCAAAACACACTGGCCCTCAAGTTAAAAAGGGGCCTAGGGAGGAGCTGGGAAGGAGGAGGCAAGGCAAAGTTGGAAAGTTAATGGACTGATTCAGTTTATACCAGGTCTGGCTTAACATTGAGGGTGCTCACTGCAGAACTAAGGGTTTGGCTCCATGATCTATTACCCACAACTCCATCCCCTCCAGGGATGGGCCAGGTTCATTCCAAGCAGCTGGTACTACCACAGGCAGTTTCCAAAATGACTCTACAGAGACCCCACCTCTTCTCTCAGGAGGAGCCTGGCAAAGCCTGGTTTGGCACAGAATCATAGCCGTGCCCCACTCTGCTGCCCTGCCCCCAGGTCAGAAAAATAACAGATATTGTGAGTGGAAAGCAGGGAAGCACTTTTTTAGGCATGCAAAAAATATCCTTAATAATCTCTGCAGCCTTTTTGACTGAAGATCATTCGACTCCTATGAGCAAATCCCTCCACATTTCATTTGGCACGTGTTCAAGAAGCCCACTTGTAGCAATACTAATGCTTCTGTCTTATCTATTTACTTCAACAGCTTTTTTTCCTGAGATTCCTAAGTCTGGCACAATACTTCCTTGGCCCTCAAAATATAATCTTCATTCTCCTCCCTATTGCTTTGTAAACATTTTTTTTTTTCTCTAAAACCAGTAATCAGAAAAGCACACATTTTGAGGCTTGGAGACACCTGCCTGCGTTGGCTAATCTTCCCAGAGCTCCTCTATGATTCTCAAAATCCTTCTTGCTAGGCAATTTGCTTCTTACCACTCAGCACCACGGCTGACCCTCCTTTCTGTCATACACCCCATTTTCTCATCCCTGTTCTTAGCATGGTCTGTGCAGGATATCATCCATATGGCGAAGATCTTGTAATAGGAAAGGCCCTTTCTCTTTCCCAGCCTTTTCTGTCTTGATCTCTGCCTACCCCACCTTATTTTTACATTAAAAAGGCATTTCTGTACAAGTAAAAATCCTTTGTAGTAACTCCTTCCATTCTAACGCTACACATGTATTGAAGCTGTATCAGTTCATCACAGAACCCAAACATTTTGGCACATAAACAACAGATTTGTAATAGTCTCTTTTAAATTATACATATTCTATTGATTATGTATATTAAAGGGATAATTTATGTGCAAAATTGTTCGCTGTATATGTATAGTTAAGACAATGGAGCTACGCAGAACATTCGCAATGAAAATTTAAAATCCACTGAATTTAGACTCTGTTCTGCTTTCATTTTGTAAAATCGACTGAGGCAAACCCAGAGTTTCTCTCTTTAATTCTCTTGCTACAAAGTATAGTACATCCATACCTTTCTGCTTTTGGAGAGAAAAATGCTTCTGCATTTGAAATTGTGCATTTCAGATTAACTGTGCTATGAAGCTCAGTGTCTCGGCATAAATCCAAGTATTTCACAGAAGCCCTTGTGAGGAGGAATGGCCCAAAATGAGCACTAGTCCATGATCTCTACTTACATATAAATATGTATACACAGACTTCTATACACAAACACACAGGCGAGTTATCAAGATGGGGAGACAGAATGTGTGCGTGATGCTGCAGAAAGAGGGCATGCTTAATTAAAGGATATCAGTAAAAGAACAAGTCTAAATGTCTGTGACAAAAAGTCTGGCTTTGTGATGTGTCTGATATTGGAGAGGATTACAATATTTGATTGTAGATTTAACAAAACTGAAAGTTCTTGGATGGAGATATATGAAATAGGATCAAAAAAACACCCACCCTATCCTCAAATTCCTTTCACATGGCTCATTTAGCAATCAATAAAAGAGAAAAAATGCTTAGTAAAAATAAAATTAACTAGTGATTGACATTGCTAATATTTATGCATAATAGGGAAATTTAGCATCCCAGTTGTGTTTTACAGAAAATCACAGAGAATAAAGCATGTAATCTGTGTCATGTGAGTTTCTCTGAATATCAGCACTGGTTTCTAAGTAAAAAGACCCCAAAGAGCCAAGATCTGACCTGCAAAAGTCAGTTGTGGCTTGACACTGTTCAGCACAGTATGACAACATATCAAGAGCCACTTCCAATGCCTTCTACTTCTGTTTTACTATAGTTAGAGACCTGTTTGCTGTTTGTCCCCTCTTGGGACCCAGAAGGCCTGAGCCCAGGCCATTTTAACACCCTTGGAAGGGTGGGGAGGGCAGTGGGTGGGAAAGGCACCGGAGCTGTCTCGCTTCACAGCGCACAGCAACCCAAACTCCTCCTGACAAAGGAAATCAATACGGCAGGCGGAGACGTGCCCCGGCTTGGCACAGAACCTCAAACGAACAAAAGGCCTCCTCCTGCCTGGAGATCACCCCCTGAGCACTGTATCAAAGCTCACCTCATTTAATGCAAGCATCTGCAGAGGGTATTTTCCCCTCCAGGCCTTCCACGTCCTTCTCTAACATTTACTGTTTGAGATCAGTAGTCTATACAATTTATCGCACCTGTCAAGGCTAATTTATTCATGCGATCTGGCAGTAATCAAAAAGACTGAGATCGATGTGCCAGCAAACCCTGACATTTATTCATATTTTAAAGTCCCATTTGACCTTGAACTGCAGCTAACTGGAGCTGAACTGTCAGCAGCTCTCTGAGGCTCACGGGGTCTGGCAGATCGGCGCCTCTCGGCTAAAGGCACCACGTCAGGGCAGCAGACGCTGGGGCCAGGAGCAGGAGAGGCTGAGCCGCAGACAGAGGGGCAGGGAATGCAGCACCATTCACAGCTCAGTGGTCACAGACCCACCAGCCAGCCCAGCACGTGCACCAGTGCAGCTTGAGCCTGCACGGTCCCGCAGAACAAGTGTTCAGCAGCCAGTGGCTTTCTCCACGAGGGGTGAGAAGATCAAGGGAAGGGAGTGAAGGAGGATCGTGCCACGTGTGTGCACAAGCAGGACACCCCATGCTGTCCTCAGCAGACTGCTGCCAGACTGGCCCCAAGGGCTGTCCTTGGCCAGTTGAGGGGAGGCAGAGACAGAAAATGGCACCGCCTGCCCTCCCTGGGGGAACAGGCACAGGTGACCTGGCCACAGATGTATCAGGAACTCTGCAATCCACCAGGAACCTGCAGCACAACGTGGCAACATCAGCTGGAAACAGGAAAAGGAAACACAGATCTCAAGAGGATTGCTTTGAATGTGCTCTCGCACTCCTACTCAGGCCCAGGGTTTAGGACTCACCCGTTCCTTCTGAAGTCCATCACCCTTGTCCTTTCTGCACTCAATCAGGCCCTAAAGGAACACAGGAATTTCGAGTGCAGTTCTTACAATGTATGCACGTGCTGTAACCTCCACTAATCATTTCAGGTTTTGATTTCAGACCAATTAGTAGAGAAACACAAGAAAGTTAATTTTAAGTAGTTTCAGCCTGGCTTTGCCCTCAAATGACTCTCAGACTTCCCGTGAGGGCATCTCTGGAGCCTTCTGCCTCAGTTTCCCCTTGGTTTAATGAAACCAAACTCATTTACCTGCTTCCTCAGAGCGTGCCAGGAATTATAGACAGGACATGATCTGAGGTTATTGAGTCATTTGTTTTTCTTCTGATAAGAAGATATTTGTGCAAATGACATTCTCTCAGAGACACAGAGGAAATCTAAGTGGCATTTTAGGTAGAAATATGCAGCTACAGTTTTACCAAAACACGTGAATAGATTATTTTATCACAGTCAAAACACTTGACTACGTGATATGCAGTTGCACCCAAAACAGATTTTGCAAAGGTATTTTGTTGCTTCTTTGGGTTCTCCTTGGCTCCGTTTCTCATGCTATAAATTCTGTATGTCATATTAAATATGATTTTTCAGTGAGATCTGCTTTTCCTAAGCCTAGAATACAAACAGAAATGACAGTTATGCCATTTTGTGTTTGTTTTTCCTCTCTTTTAAACAGCTAACACCTTTCCATTTTGTTGAAAGAAAGCTACCAATGGAAAGCAATTGGCATTTTGACGAATGCTTTTGTGCACATTAAATATATGTCTGACGCTGCCATGAAATCTAATCTGATGTTCATGGAAGAGGAGCAATGACATATGAGGATGCAGAGGGCATTTGTCTACGTGCATCTAGCCTGGCTGCAGCATGCAAGCAGTGAAATTACACACGGAGCTGTGTTACAATAAATGTGTTAATAAAGCTTTTCAGCCAACCTGCTTCCCTATTTTTCCCCATGCAGAAAACAAAATTTAAGAGTAGCTTGACATTTTGTGGCTATAAGTGTTTTAATGAAGCTTTTTTTTTCTGTCTGTGCTTAGCCAAGTAGGGATCTGGATCCCTGTTCCATGCCCTGTTCTGGCTCCTCTAGGAGGAGGTGCCAGGCCTCGCTCCTCTGGGAGCTCTTTGGGGGAGAGGCACCAACTGCACCTCTCACTGCTGGCTAGTCTGCTGCTGCCTTCTACAGAAAATGCCCTTTCAAGCACAGTGTTAAGCTGCCTTTTTTTCCCCCATGTGTTACACACAATGCAGATAATGATAAATTTGGCACCAAGGAGTGGACCTTTATCCAACAACACAGCTATGTGCATTATGCCTTCTCTGCTCCTGCTCCTCAGCTCAGAGGTACCTGTCACACAGGCCAGCTCAACATGCTTTGCCTTAATCAGGTGTCACTAGTGCAAGGATAATTATTAGTCACTTAGAGACTTCCTTAGCAGACCGAAAAAGGTACAGCAAAAAAATGTTGTATTACCTCCCAAAGTCTTCCAGGCAGAATTAAAACAAAGCCAAGCAAACCTAAGCCTCACAACTCTTAAACCTCCAAACCTACAGCTCATCAAAGATCAGCTCTGTCACCCTCATGTTCCCATGACAAAACCACTTCCAATTTTAAGTGATTACTTATATGTTTAACATCATAAATAATGGTGACCTCAACACTCCTGCAAGGGTAACACCTCAGTTGTACATTTAATCGTCTACAACCCCACCTCCAGACCCTGCACTCCAGCCTGGAGGAGCCTATAAATCTGAGAGCTCAGCCCTAAGGCTGAGAAGCACCTTCCCAAATGAGGTCATTTACCCGGAGGTACCTGGGAAAACCAGCACAAGCACACACAGTAGCCCTGGTCACTGCCAAGGGAAGCAGTTTGGACTGTGACCCTCACACCCACCAGCTGCTCCTCCAGCACTTACCCAAGCTGCCGGTCTGGCTTGGGGAACCACCACACAGGACACTGCTCCAAGCCAAATCTGTGCTCCAGCTGCAGAAACCTGGACTGCAAGGACTCCTCCCATCTTAAGAGCCCTTCATATTTCCTAGAGAGTCCTGGTTAAACCTCTCATCCTCAGGAAAATGAGAACCAACTGGGGAGCTACTCAAAAAGTCAATTAGGAAACAGGCATGCCCTGCTCTGGGAATAGCTGGTATCCTGGATCACTTTCACATCTCATTTTTTGAGTGGAAAAAGGATGCTTCCCACAGAACTGACTGTTCATCTTTTTTAATAGTTCTGAGAGAGATTCAAAATGGTTCCAGAAAAACTCAAAGAAATCTTTTGCCAGGTGTGCTGGGACCAAGCTAAAGACTGACAGCTGGGCACCTCTGGGTACAAAACAGCCCAAGACAGGCTTTCAGTAATCAGCATCACAATTTAGAGTTCTGCAGACCATTTGGAGTTCTGGATGAGCTGTTATTTTGCAACACAAAATATGTTGTATCAGAAAGTTTCTGACCAGCTGTAGCTCATCTCTAGTGTTTGGTTGAGACTCATCATTAGGCAAGTGAAACCTATTTCAATCTCAACACAATTAACACACTCCTCTTCACTTTCCCTCTCTCTCTCTCGTTCTGTTCACACTTGCCTCTGAAGAGGAACCCGTGTTAGATTTAGATCAAACCTGCAGGGAAGTGGCTGAGAAGAAAGCGGCAAAGACTAAGGAAGCATTTTCTTTCCTCAGTTCTTTCGCTGTTGATCTCTTTCTGAAATTTCCAGCCTTGTGCTTTGATAATGTCCTGGTACATGAAAGAGTTTGTAACACAGAATGTTACACTCGATGGAGCATGATGCGATATTGGAGCCAAATGGCCAGATGCTCTTTTCTGAGCTATTTCCAATGCTCCCACTTTAGAGAGTGTTTTTAAGGGTACTCACAAGCTCTAGTCCTGTAGTGTGCTGGCAATTTCATGCTAGAGCACCACTGTGCTGTGTTCTGATGAAACCATTGTTTTCCATGCTAGGTTAAAGTTATCCTCAATTTAATAAAAAGAAAAATAATGAAGGAAATAAGAAAAGGAAAAAGGACAGTGTGGGTCAAAGAAATTGCAGACAGGTAGGGAGTTGGGCTCTGTCCCCCAAAACCAGGATCATACATCCTATTAAAAGTACAATTAAGACTGTATTAATGATCTGGTCAGAGAAAAACCCAAGTACTCTTAACTTCATCAGAACAGGCCCAGGGCCATGTTTTAGCTGTTTGGCTTTGCTTGATGCTGTTTGCCCATCCTCTTCTTTCCTCCTTTACAGAGGAAACCCTCTGGTTTGAAACGTGGCTGAGGTCAGACATTTGAACGCTGTTCTCCGTGCTGGTTATCACTGGAATCAGCCTGTCCTCATCTGCTTTCCCACCATTTCCCTGTTTGCTGCCAGCACTGGATCTGTTCTGGGGGGAGGATCTGACCCCAGAGCTGGGATCAGGGTCCCTGGGACTGCTGGCAGCTCCGTTGCAGTTGTTAACGCAGTTATTGCCCTCTGCAGCACACTGGGACTGGCCATTGCACGCTTTGGCCTTGGGGAACCACCAGTGGTGACTCCAGGTGGCTTTGGACCCTCCAGGGTTCAGCAGCCTGGGATTTAATGCCTGCATGAGCCCCTTCACTTGCCAGGAAGCCTGTCTCCTTTCCCAGACAGAATGCATTACTGCTGTACACAAATGTCAAGCCTAATCTCATCCTGCCTGGATCTGTGCAACTGCAGTGGAATTAGAAGATGCTGAACACTTGGACGTGCTGAGGACCTGGCTCATCACTTATGCACACATCACCACAGAACCAGCTGCTCCAGTCCCTGTTCTGAAGAGGGAAGGGAGCTGTGAATTAATGTGATCCAGGCACCACGAATTCAGTCCTTTCCTGATTTCTTAATGCTCGGCTTTACAAGCTGAGCATTCTTTTACCTTAGGAAATGCCTACAAAACAGCTAAATTAAACTGGAGATGGAGAAAAAGAGGACACCTTTACTTATACACTTTATCTGGAGGGTGAGACCCGGGAGATTTATCACTGATATCTTTGCCACCTAAGCAGTGGGGCAACTTCCAAGAACAGCAGATTACATCACTTACTAGGATTTTTCTTAGGCAGTGTAGAACTGCTCAGAAACATTTTAATAGCATTTAACTTCACGCTAAAAATGCTGATTTATTGCACTCCAG
Source organism: Gymnorhina tibicen (assembly GCA_013399875.1). Taxonomy (NCBI): domain Eukaryota; kingdom Metazoa; phylum Chordata; class Aves; order Passeriformes; family Artamidae; genus Gymnorhina; species Gymnorhina tibicen. The sequence continues at coordinate 1,791,863 of VXAZ01007126.1, read as the reverse complement.
TGTGAACAGGCATGTCTAAGGACAGAGCACACTACATTTTCACATGTCAGCAGTTGTGGGGTTTTGTTAACATCATTAAAGTGATTAAACGTCTTCAAGCTAAAAGGCTTTAAGACTTTTAATTCAAAACTGAATAAATTTATACTAAAAATTATAGCTTGGGAAAGGTCAAAATAAAAATGAAGTATTTTCAGATTCACCAAAATAAGACACTTTGATTAACCTCTATTTTTGTATAATTTTCATTTGTATTTTACCACAGCATGTGTGAAAAAATGCTGAAATTTGGAGTAACTCACCAGAACTGGGTTTCTATTTAGCTCTAACGCTAGGGGTCTGGCCTCATGAATCACACAGAGCAAAAAGCATTGTCCAGAATTCAGAATTAAAGTTTGCTATACATAAACCTTGTGACATTTTTATTACAGCACACCAGTCTGGAATCTGCATTTAAAACACTGACTGCTCAAAGGAATCTAAATCTCTTTAGCTAAAGGTAATAAAATGGGGTCAAAAATTCACTACTCAACAATCTACCATTAGCACTTCTGCTCAGAAAAAATGTAGTTCATCTATTTTTAAAGAAAGCAAAGGTAGGGCATACAACATAAGTTTGGAAAGTATAATGATTTGCTTGTGTATGGAAGTCCATTAGGTAACGAGCTTCATTTCCTCATAAAGAGATTTCAGTGCATCTGCATCATGATTTTTTTACAGTACACACAGTGCTTGTGTAAGCCAGAGGTGGGACTGCATTTCTGTTCACACAGCCCATGGTTTCAGCTTGGCAGCCTGGCCTCCATCACCAATTAAATCACAACCCCAGAGAGCACACGGGGGCTGAGCTGGATCCTGGTTTGGGTCAGCTCTTGTCACTCCTGATGAGCCGTGTGTTCCCAGGGACATTCCACTGCCAGTGGCCAAAAAGCTGGCCAAAGTCACCTGGGACACACCTGCTGGTGCTGACACAGTGCTGCTGAGGATAGAGCAGCCTGGCTAGTTGGTGCTGGCCAGAAAAGAAAAGAAGTTTCACCTGCAGTTATCAATGTGGTGAGATACTTTTCTATTTAATTTGTTTGGATTCTTAATGGTGGAAGTGGAATTTAATTTCTGCTAGAGTATCCTATAAAATAAATGCTTGATCTCTTCCCACCCAGCATTACAGCTGATGGGCACAAAGTAAAAAGAACAGCAATTCATTCACCTTATCACTGGAGCACCAGAGGAAGCGAGGGATCCTCAGTGCAATGATTAATGACTCACTATAAAAAGATGCATCATAAACTTCTTGTATTAGGTTAAATCATAAACTAAGCTTTTAATGTTTATACGATCCCTTTCTAAATAATTGTGTCTGTGGCTCCCACTGGGAATGGAACTCACATGAGCTTGCAAACCACGCAGTTTCTTACAGGGTCGTAATTTGGGACCCTCACTTAAAGGAATCCGTGCCTTCCTCCACATTCAAGCACTGCTTGAATTTCTCTTCCTGTTGGGACATCTCTCTGTGCTACAGGTCAGAGGGACCGTCTGATGTTCAGGAGCAGCAAAGATGATCTACCCCGAATTTAGAGTGTCTTCTTCAGCCTGTGCTCATGAAGGGCAACTCATCCACAGAGGAGTCAGCCAAGACTGGATGCTGTAATTTCCTGTGTTTAGGTGCTAATAATAACTCCCATCAGCTTCAGCAGTTGGTTGGAGAACAGTGAGAGAACAGCACCATTTGTCCTAACAGAATTCCCCCGGATTTATCCACCTTGCGGTGAAACTGTCACCTTTGAAAAATATAGTACAAGATGACATTCTGTAAGCGTCCATCTATTTCCTTACTATCACAGGCCTGCAACTGTGTCCATCTCCCTTTTATTTCCCAGAACAGCTGGTGCTTTTTCTCAACCAGACCAGAATCTCCCTCTCCTGGCAAACAGACACTGGCTTCAGTGTAAAGCCGCCCCATCAGGACAATGTTGCAGCTCTAACCACTGTGAAGTTTACACAAAAAATAACAGGAGTTTAAAAAAGAGCTGCAGAGCCCTAAATATTTTCAATCGGCATAGTAGGTAGCCCCAGTCTGTTGCTGCACTGCTTACTCGATACAGAAAATCACTTAGGTTAATTATTTAAATATTTCCATCTGTGGAATTTAGAAAAGGGCAAAGCCAGCTGCTGAATACCCAAGATCATGATTTTTTAATAAACAATAGATTTCATGGGAATTAGCTGGGTTATCAAACAGTATCCTCCCAAATCAGCTCATTAGTTTCACTGAGTTTCCCTGTTTCACTTTATTAAAACAATTTAAACAAGGGTTCACTAGATGCAATGTAATCTATTTCAGACACTCCAAACCTAATCCCTTTTCTTTTAGCAGTAACATGATAAGAGTTTGCAAAAATTTTTTAAAGGATTATTGTTACAGCTATTTCAAATAGGGACTGTTTCCAGCCAAGCATGTGCCACCACTTTCCCTACGTCTCATTATTTATTATTATATTAACTTTTGTTCTTTACCTATTCATTAATTTATTCCTTCCTTTTTCTGTCTTTCATTGCTTCACACAAGCAGTCACACGTGGCCAACAGCATCCCTCTGTGCAGGTGTGGGGGATGCACCAAATATCCCTGCACGGGTCACTGCACCAGGCCTTTGGAAAGAAGTGATTTTTTTGCAATTTACTTGCAGGTTCTGGAGTTTAAAAAAACCCAACTCGGTAAATTCACAGTGGTTTTATAAATAGCCTGGAGAGAAGGGAGAAGGTTCCTGTGCATTTTCACGCTGTTAGTTTCTGACAGCTCTGAAAGACACACGGGAGGGGATCACACATAGAATTTGCAAATTAGGAGGCAGACACTGTATATTTCTTACCATGATGGATCCAGACTGGAAACACAGAGTAACAGACCCATGCTATGGACAGACAGCTTATTTCAAACTCGTACTCTTGTACTTTCATAAAAACTTCTCCAAACAGTAGGGTTAGTTTATCTTATAGGGCAAAAAAAAAAAAAACACAACCAAAATAAAACCCAAAGAATGAGAGCTGATTTCTAGATCCAAGGTTTCTGCAGGCTTTAACAGGTCCCCTATCCCTGAAAACCCATCCTTGCTCACTTCAAATCCTTGTCTCTTCAAGCAAGTGCCATTTCATAATCCTATTAAAACCTTTGCCTCTGTTTACCGGGAGCCCTCATCGGGCTCAGCAAGTTCTCCTCGTCTAAGGAGGAGCGACAGCTTTCAGATTTCTTAGGAGGCTTATTCATCAACCATGCCAGGGTTTTGCCAGAGTGTTCAATCTATTCTGGGAGCAGCCATGTGGAAAAAGTTTCAAACAGCTCAAAGCCCTGCACAATGATAAAGGAAAGCTCACACAATCCTGGTAATAGCCTGACCCTCTTAAGGAAAATTGGATGATTTGTGGTAGCAGTTTTTCTGTCCCCTATATGAATTCTGAACCTTAAAGTATAAGCAGTGTATTCACAGAGTCCCATTACAAACCCCGTCCCTCTCGCAGTGCTGGAATAACAAATACACACCCCTATGTGAAAATAAACTCTTGCTGCAGTGACCTTCCTCCTCAGTCCAGTGCTGTGAAGGAGTTTGTAGCCATTCAGAAAAAAAAGAGTCAGATAAAGAATGGACTAATTCGATGTTCAATGTTTCACCATGAGCTGAATATGTGCTTTAATGAGCACATTACATGCACCAGGGACGTGTTACTGGGAAGCAGGGGATAAAGAGTAAAGGGAAAATAATTAAACAGTCAGCTTTATAATGAGGAAACTCCATTCATGCAACATTAAGCGGCCTAATTTTCAAATGCTAAGCAAAGACACGTTCCTTGGACTTCAGGAGGAATTGCTGGCAAGCACCACCTTGAAAACAAGGGCAAGGGATCACAGGTATCAAACCTCCCACAGATCCAGGGCACAGGGACCGACGTTGTTCCGAAGTCATCTGTCCACTGCCTGTCTGACAGGATTGAATACCTGTACCCTGGGGTTCTTATTCTAGAAGGAGAATCCTTAGAGTTGTAAAACACCCCAGCATTCATAATGTGTGTATGATGAACATTACAACTGACTTCTACCAGCCTGGCCTTAGTTTTCTGTAGGAAGTGCATCTGTTAGACCACAAATCTACAACATCAGCTAAGGGCAATGAGCACATGGAGACTTAGAATGGCTGTTTGCACGAGGAAAGATACTGGGAAAAGGAAAAATCTTTCTCATTGGGTTCAGACACTGACAGAATGAACCAATAAAGCCTATTTCTGACTGTTATCCATTCTCTCATGGCCTGTAAGGCCAGGAACATTCATTTACTGGCACTGTCACTTCCAGATAGTGTTGCAGCATCAATTACTGCAGCATAATAGCCCATCAGTCAGACAGCAACTCTGCTGGGCCACAAGCTCCCCAGCACTCTTTGCAAATGGACACTGCACGAGGTCTGTTACTCACTCTCATGCCTAATTCGATGTTTTCTCCTCCATAGACCTCCATTCCAGGGTCAAGCAAGCCAATCTCACCAAAATACTCTCGGTCCACCACGAAAGAACATCCAATCATGGCTGGTGTCCTGCACAGAGAGATTAAAGCAAAATATTAAGCCATTCATTAGCTATTAGACCCCAACTCGTAACAAATTTACACAGATTAAACAGTTCTTAGTCTTCAAATTAACATTTTTAATTTATCTATTAGCATCAATCACATGGCACTTCGTGTCTGCAAGAAATTCCAGGACTTCTCTATTGGGTGCTGTAATTTCTGAAGACTTTCTGTTGAATCATTCCCTAGCTGGAAGTGGTCTCCAGGCTCTACAAAAACCACCTAGGGTCCTGGATACTCCTGTCTGGGCACTTCCATCCTCTGTTGATGCATATATTTATACACCAGGATCTTTGTAAGACGGATGCATTTATAAATTCAAGTTATTTGATAAAATGCATTTTCCTGATTATACCTCCCAGAGCCAAGCCTGGAAACAAATTTGCCTAAAAAAGCTGACAGCTCTCCTGTACACAGGATGAGACTTATCCTTTATACATCTTGATTTCACATCTTGTATCACTGAAAAGCATATCTTAGGCTAACAAGGAATAAATTTGGTCTAGAAACTGAAATAAAAGGAGGACACAACCAAGGTAAGGAAATTCAGTACCTTTGCAATGAAAGAAGCCTTGTAGGGAATATTTCAGGTGTATTTTTCAAGTTTTACCCATGATAAAAGAAGGAAGGAGATGGGGGGAGGAAACACACGCCACTTTCTTCATTTTCCTTTTCATGTCTTTGAAGCTAAACACAGGCCTCAATGGATCAAGGCACCACTGCTTTGCAAAACTGAGATGCTAGTTTGGGCTTAGACTCTTTCCAGCCCTGCCTCCCCCACAGAAATCCTCTGGAGGCAGCTCCTTACAGCAGTAGGATGCTCCCATGAGGACGTCTCCTCCCTTTTTAATGAGGAATGGCACTGCCAGGCTTTGCAGACTGCTCTCAGGTGCTGGAATCTCTCTCTCTGGGGGATGGATTTCTGCAGCTGTCGGCTCTGTCCATTAAAATACTGAGTTGTTAATTGAATGGGGGTGGGAAATACATTTTAGATGCAACTACATAATCATCACTCACAGATGAATGCCACTGAGGACTGTCTTTGCAACTCCCTCTCTCCCTTCTAGGGTTTATTTCTTCTCATTATATATATTCAAATATAGACTTCACAAACCTTCATGGCTTTTTCAGAAAAAAAAAAAAATGTTTTCAGGACTGAGCAACAACAGCAGCACAATGACAGAAGGAACCACATCCAGCTTTTATAATTTTATACTGGACTACAGTGTCACACTGACATACTGCAAACACTTTTAAAAAACCTGCTTGAAGAAAGCTCAGGGCCCTCACTTGGCGTTAGCACTGGGGATTTTCAGCACCTGAAACACTCCAGTACACCCACCACTTTTAGTGCAGTGCAGCAGACTTATCTTGAAAGCTAGAAATGGCTACATGAGCACTGTGTGTATGAAGCAGCTGGTCTAGCACCTCTTACCCACTGCTCACTGCCCAAGGGGCAGCACACGAGAAGGTGAGTGCCCTTAGCACTTCACAGCTTCAGAGCACAACATATTAACCTGCTGTATATAAAGCAACCTTTCTCTTTAATCATGCACCTTCCAGTAAAAAAGCAATTAGAAGTGTACTGTTTTTTACCAACACCTCAAAGGTGTTGTGGAACTTAATTGATCTGTGGAATATTCTTTGACACAATAGAGGATGTTATAAGCATGAATTATAATCAACAGCAGCACTCAAAGGATAACGTGGGAAACACAGCAAAATGGGTTTTGCAGCTCAAAGCTCAAAATGCAGCCTAGAATTGTATTGATCCTGCACTGGAGTAAGACACAGCACAGTCAATTTGGGGGAATTACCTGATAGCACTGTCATAGCAAGGGAGACACGAGAGAAACACTGCTCTGGGTAATGCCCTGGGGAAAGGGAGGAAGCACAGGGAGGTTTCTGGTGGTGAACTCTCCCTCCCTCCCTGCCTGTGGCAGCAGGAAGAGAGGCTCCGTGTGGGGAGGGCAGTGCCTGCCATGGGATGGGGCGCCGGGAACAGAGGGCACGCTGCCCGGGGAAGAAAGGCACTTGCTGTAGGTCTGAGCCAGAATTATTTTGTGTCAGCGAGGTCCCCAGGAGCACAGCTCTGTTGCTAAAATTCCAGGAGGTGCTGACACCCATTTCTGCAGCCAGGTGCACCCCCCTCCTTCCCTTTACAGACCACTGAAGGGATCTGCCTGGGGGGCTTCATCAAGAGCAAGTGAAGGCGAAAGGGATGGGCACCAAGCTGACTTACTGCATGTGATACAGTCAGTCTTCCTCTGCCTTATGCATCTGTCTCTCCTGCCTTAAGGTCAGCACATATATATTTATATATTTATATATACATATGTGCACAATGCAATCAGGTCACATTTGAAACAGTTTCCCGAGCAGCCAACTCCAATTTCCAGGGAGACTGACAAACGCTCACAATAAATACATAAATTCAAACACAAATAGAACCATAAATAAATACGAAAGAATAAATGTATATATACAGGCATAAGGAGAGAGACAAGGAGTGTCAAATGACACATCACACATCATATCTCTGAGTTTTCCACCTCTCCCAGCAGGATGTGTCTTTGATTCAGGTTCTTAAGCAGCACCTCAGCCCTGGTCTGACATGTAAGTGAGGAAACCTGCATGGTACCTGCATAAGTATTTTTATTTTTCTTACAACTCATGTCTTCTGCAAGAAAAAGTCACACCAGGCCTTAAGAACAGAACTCAAGGACAGATTTGCTGCTCAGGAGATACAGGGAAAAAAAAATGACAAGATGACAAGCTAATGCTCAGCTAGAAAGGCAGAGCAAATATGGATGTAGAATAACTCTCTGATGCCCTATGGAAGTAAATTTTTTGGAACAGGCAGGACACCCATCAGAACCCGGACAAATGAAGTGAAACTGCTCTGTTACAGGCTCCTGTGAACCAGAAACTGAAAAGATGGCCATGAGCATTCAATAAACAGTCACCAGCTTTATTATTACATGACAGCATGGTTCATCCTGAAAGACTTTGCTTCCTAAGCTTGGGTACACAGGTGGATTTCTTCCCAGAGCAGTGAGGGCCCAGACTGGCTTCATCAGTATTGTTACTGCAGACCAGCACGGGGCCTGACTCGCACGTGAGATGGGCACACACGCCCCCAGACAGAGGAGGCAGCACAAAACTCTTCACTGGGGGCACATCGAACTCTGATTTATGTCCATGAGCAAGGCACTGGCGCTTTCTGGAGCGGCTGATGCAGCGCGTGTACGCACACCTCCCGGCTGGTACCAGGCGATGGCATATTAAAGCAGTAAGTGAGAACATATGCAACAATGAAATGCACCGCTGCTGCTGGAGGAAGATAAAATGGAAAGCTGTGCAGTGCTTGGCTGGGTGAGGCTGACTAATGACTCTAATGTTAGTGGCTGCTGATCAAGAAATCAAATGCAGAGCAGTCCATCATCATCACGGCAGGTGAGGGAGGACAAGTCAGAGCCAGGGCTCAGAATACCAGAAATCCTCCTTGCTGTTCCAAAACCCAGAAAAAAAAAAAAAACCAGCACACATTAAAAAACCCAGCTTGTTTCAATGCATAGTCAAATTCATTAGAAGCCCTCTGAAACAGGATCCTTTGTTACACAGTTTGTTGCCAGATGATAAGGACGTTTTGGGGCAGCGTGCTTGCAGGAACACAAATGGAAAATGACGTGATGGACACAGCGTGTCAAAATAACAATCCTCGTTTAAATCTTCACGTTGCACACATCTCACATCTCAAATGTCAAACATGTAAAATGGATTGTCCGCAGAAGCCAGCTTGGGGAACATCAATTGTTCTGAAGTTCAGAGTATTAACAAGGGGGGAAAAAAACCCCGACTTTAAAGTGCATCAGAAATCTTTACAAAATCTGACACTTTGTTCTTGCTATTTCTTTACCTTTGTTAGCACTTCAAGGCCACGTCCCCTTTGTCACTTAGCTCACAACAGCTGATGTGACATTTTATGGTGCACACTTGACTTGACTGCCTATGAATGCCCACTGGCGTGAGGGACAGTTCCTGCTCTTTCCCAGCAAAGCTCTGAGTAGAATCCCACCACTGTCAGTGTTCAAGAAATTAGAGGATCAGGCTTCAAACAGAAAAATTCTTAGGAAAGAAGCACATCTGTTGTGCAGTCCCAAAAGAAAACAGGAATTGGACCCTGCTTTCCAAATGCCTCACCCAGTTCTGCACATCGATGATATTTATTCATACAATGCAAACACGAGAAATGCCAGGGCTCTGATCCTCACTGATACCAGGGTACACATGTTTTTTAATGCTGAAAATCTCTAATCCCTTTGGAGATCTGGCAGGAAGTATTCAGCTACAGCAACCACAAAACCAGTCACGGGGTTATTTGATACCAGCCTTTTCTCTCACAAAACACAGAGAGACACAAACCAAACCCAATACTTGCTGAAGACAGTGTCAAAGAAAGCCTCAAGAGGGACAGTGTTAGCAAGGACTAAATGAACTTGCAGTTCTCATGCTGATGAACAGCTTTGCAATCTTATGAATGCAGTGGACAGATGCATGGATTCAAACACCATCAAAGTGCACCCATTTCCAAAGTGGACTGAAACAGGAATCATGGTTGCAGAAAATGGTTTGGAAAACTAGTTACGAAATCAAAATCTGTACCAAACTGACAGAGATTTTTTTAAAAAGTTTGCTCACTAGCCTGACTTTGCCTTCCTTTTGAAAACACACTTTAAATATTCCACAGCTACTAGGTTCCCATCATGAGTGCTTTAAAATCTCAGTCCTAAGGACAGGCTTCCTGATGGTTTTCATCAGTAACACTCACACAGTCACTCTTTCCATTACCATAATTACACTGGTATATCACTTAAAAGCTACAAAATTGCATTGTATTTCCACAGGCAGGAACAACACAACAGCTTTAGCAAATCCATCCAGGTGCTACAGCTTCACAGGCCCCTCAGCAAGCAGTGTAGTGTGGCCATAAAGTGGGTGCTCTGCTCTCCTAGATCCCTGCCTTCAAAGAACTTGTGCCCAGGGAGACACGAAAGGTTCATGGTTCTATGTGAATGTCCCTGCATTTTAGGGCATGGAATTCTTAATTTGCAGAAGAGATTCTTAGGCAGCCTCAGTGTGTCAGTGCTCCTGGTATTTGCCAGCAAGGGTTGGGTGCTCTCCTCCTGCTGCTGCTTGTCTCATCCGTGCCTGGGCAGTTTATGCACTGCTGAATGGGAAGGTTTCTTCACTCGGGTTCCGAATAAAATTGCTGCTCTTGGGAGGCAGCTACTCATGTGCATCAGATTTTAACACTGCTCAGTGCTTGAGTTTGGATTTGCTCACTTCTGTATCGGTCCAACTCAGCGTCAGCGTGACACCAGCAAGAGCTTGAACGTAAATCTGAGGGAATCCATGGTAAATCAGGCCCTTTATTACTGAGGTTTAACCTCTTAGTTCAGTCCTACCTGTTATGTGATCATTGTCTCCAGAACCGAAGATACTCAAATACTGGAGCAATCCATGTGAAAATTACTGCAGTGATTTCACATATAAACTGTGAGTCATGAAGTGTGCAAAACCTTTCAGGAATGAAAGCTCTGGATGATTAATTTTCCTTTATCAATAAACTTTCTCAGGGCTGAGTGAAACAGGTATAAAACATCTGCACTTCTAAAACAATGTGAGGCGAGCAGGGCATGTTATCCAGGAAAACTGATTTCCTAAGTAATTACTTCCCTGATTATTGAGGTTTCAAGCCAAGCAAAAGGTCAGTGATGATGGACTGTGCTGTCCTGTAGTAAATAAGGTTAATATTTCTGTATAGCTCTGTTTTGCAGTCACAGGGCATGAGAATGAACCTAAGCACAACTTGCAACACTTGCTCAAATACAGATTAAAATAATACTTTGCATAAGGGACGGGTCCTGTGAGGTCCCATCCCGCTGATCACTTAGAATTGGGATCAGTTTGTCAGTGTCTTTTCACTTCCAAAAGATCACTTGCATTTTTACAGGTGGGTGTGTTGTTTGAAGTGCCCGGATGAACTGTTCAGGATCTGACAACTCAAGCTTTGCACTGGAAGTACATCAGCTCCTCTGCCAGAGCCCTCACTGGGACCATACAGTAGAGGTTTAGCTTACTTGAAGATGAAGCTGATATACATGAAAATGAAGATGACTCTAAGGTGGTAATTTGTGTCCTTCTTAAGAAGTCTTAAAAATAAGAGCATCCTGAAGTGCATACCAGGGCTTCATATTTTTTAGCGTTTATTTCTAGAGTTGGTAACAACAGTACCCTTAACCCAGCACAATATGTCCCAAAGGAGCTGTTAGACAAGCATCTGCACTGGAGATGAAAGGCTAGGAGATGTGAATTTTCAAATGAAGGGGAGAGGAAGCCCTTTTCACATCAGTTCCAGTTTTCCCACTGTAACGATTCTCAGAAACACCTGCACAGTTCCTGTAACAGCATTTCCTCAGAAAATTCCATTTCTGTAATGTAAAATGTTCTCTTATAGGGAAAAGTAAATTGACACACTGACGACACGGTCTGGTGTAGTTTCACTTTAAAATTCAACCAGTAGGAAAACTCGGAACATGTGCAAAGTTCTCAAAAAAAAAAAAAAAAAAAAAAAAGAAAAAAAGAGCAACTCTTGAACACAGCTCTTACTGGTGCTCCTGGGAAGCTCTGGTTTGGGCTGATGGCCAAGACTGCTGCCCACAGAACAGGAGTGAAACCAGCCTCTTTGTAATCATATACACAATACCTTTGTTTCTCATGCACACAACGGGCCAGAGCCCACTGGAAAATAAAAGGTTAGATGAAAAGGATCCTGCTCTCCTACTAAGGGGCAGAAAACGTGCTTGAAGCACGCACTCAGAGCCAGAGTACTCGTGTACATTGTGGGGCAGCTCTGAGAGGCAGCACATGCACCCACAGCTTTGTAGAGCCGTCAGTTTCCTCCAGCCTCATTTTGTTACTCCCGCACAAAGCCCGCAGCCTCGTTCACCTAAATTCCCCCTCGGCAGGCAGCCGAGACGGAAACATCGCTCATCCCAAAGTGACAGCACAGGGCAGATTTACCTGATGGGAGCTGACTCATCCCCTTTATCGAGCCAGTCCTGTGGTGGGATTATGTACATGCACCAGAGCCCCCAGTTGTAGCCGTGGGCCGCGTTGGCGTATTGCTGCACTTCAAAAGTGTTGTACTTGATATTGTCAATCGCGGGCAGGATGATCCGCTTGCGATCCTCCTTGATCCGGGTAAGCGCGGGTTCCACCCTGAGAGCAATGAAAACAGCACAATGTTTTACAGCCATCCAGTAATCCCAGGTGCTGCTCTGCACGCTGATAAAAATGAGGTTCTCTAATCCTGTGAGCGTGAGCCCGGCGAGATGGAAAACCCACAGCACGGCAGAGAGGGACAGGGTACGGATCCCAGGCACTGCAGCTGGGGTGGGATACTGCACACAGCACCTGCACAGGAATTGTCACCTCTGTGAACCTGTGCCACAGTTCAACAGCACAAAATTTGACCAAACACTTATTCTGAGGCCTGCAGACTGTTAATTCATTTCACAATGGACAAATATTGAGAGACACCATCACACCATCATCAGCTAAATGGTCTCCTACTGGCTGCACCACCAGGATACCTGGTAGCAATTAAATACCGGCTGACGTGGCCTGAAGAACTAAACACGCACCAGGGGCTGCAAGAACCTGAAGGTTACTCAAAGGTTTTAATCCTGTTTCCCAAGACTGACCCCATCAGATCTAGTCTGAATGACAAATGTGGCTGCATTATGCCTTCTTAAACCTCTTTGGTGATGAGAAGATTTCAGGTGCCAGATGGTGCAAAAGCAGCGAACTGCAGGAAATGTTCCATCGTTTCAAAAGGCTTTAAAACATCAATGTGCTTTCCACAGAAGCTACATCCCAAAAGGAAAGTAAAAAGCTTCAGTGCGAACACTCATTTCTGACCAAGGTAGTCTGGGTTTGCTATGAATTTACAGAGAAACTGATCCAAAGGGGTAGCAGACTTACATAAGGGTGGAAATCGTTCCTCAAAGCACTATTAGAAAGAGCCCCTGGTTCACTCCTTTGTGTTTCCCCTTGAAATGAGCTTTGAAGATTTTGCAGAGCTCTCACATGGATCTTTAAGGGAATGGTGGTTTGCTGCGACTCACAGAGGCAGGAGGATTTGAACACTGATCTTTTCTCATTTTTCTTTTGTTGGTCAGAAGGCAATTGCTCCTTTGTGGTTTCAAGGTTGTTACCTTATATTTTGTTTGTTGTATTTAGTTTGGTGCAGGCCAACAGAAGATACTGTATATGATTGAGATTCTCAGTTCACATGGGTTTTAGGCCACACTTGTGCACCCCCATAGAGCCAGTGTGACCTCCCAGATCTGGATAAGCCACTTCCATTATTAGTATGAGATTATATTCATGAGATTAAGTGTTTTAAAAACCAGTGGGTGGGTAGCAGAAAAACTCCTGCATATCCAGCAAAGCAGGGACAAATGCAGAAAAGCTGAATCTGCTTTGTTCTTTCCATCAGGTTATCTCTGCTCATCAGCAGAAGAAAATACAGAACGATGGACATGTCATCACAAACCCCATGACTCCATGCATGGACACAGTAACCCTTGGGCATAAACCTCTCCTATTCCCTTCTAGACTCTGAAACAAAGGATTTCAAAGTACCAGACAACACGTATAGGTGTCACTAATTTTTTGCCTGGAAGAAGAATCCTCCTCTTCAAGGTTGTAGAGGAAACAAATGACCTTGGAGCAGATCACTGTCCATGCAGAGCATTCGCAGCAGAACCCTCGTTACAGAACTGCCTCCGAGCTCCTTTGCAATCCAAACACCCCTTTGGGAAGAGGTCCACTCCTGAAGCCCTTGGGCACTGCTTCCAAGGTTTGGTGCAGAGGGGAAGTCACAGAGCAGAGGGATGACACCCTCCAGTGAGACCTGGTGCACACGGCAGGACATGGCTGCACCGGTGACTCCCATGGCATGAACAAATTTCCTGGATTCAGGTCTGATTTCCAGATCTGCCCTGCAAAGCAGAAAAGCTGCTTGCATGCCTTCTGAAGCAGAAATCTGTAAATGGGTTTCCTTTGTTAGAATCAAACTCTGTCACTCACTACTGTCTGATTCTGGAAACAGGTCTTGGACAAACAAGGAAAGACTGGGAGTTTTCCAAACTACTTTTATTTCTCTTGGTGGGAATTCTTTGGTTACCAAATCCTCAAGTCCTCAATTAATGGCATATTTATGTTGATACAAAGCAAGACTGTTTAACCATCATACTCAAAACTACCCTGGAGGTTCCATGTCCCTTCTCCAGTTTCTCCTGTGGTGCTCATTTTTCAAGTATTTTACTTTGTAGGGCAGACTGAGATTGTGTAATGAAAAAGCTGAAAAGGAGATAAGGAATTCTTCTCCCTTAATGTCAGATACCTGCAATGGACCCCCCGCATGCCCAGTAATTGCCTCAAACTTTCATTCTCAGCAGAGAAAGGCAGAGAGAAAGGCACTTTTATAGTCAGATACTTCTCATAATAATGTAGACACTGAAACTGGGTGAGATTAATAACGTTCCAGAGGAGCCTATCTTGAATACAAAGGGAATTTAGCCTGCTACTTTGCAAGACATCTTAAAATTGGACTGCTGAAGTGTATCCCAAATAATGGTTAGAGAAAGAATGTGAAGGAAATATTCAACAGTCACATTGGTTTTCAGCCTTTAATCATATTTGTGATTGTGTTAATCCAATACTTGAGTCTTGGAAATGCTAACCTGGGTGCTCCTTTTATTCTTTATGTGAAGAACAATCCATTCCCAGCCCTGGTGCTGCTCTCACACCAGCTATCACCAAACTACTCCTCTCGCTCTACACCCCAGGAACTTCTGTGTTTTCCCGTTTGTGTGGCTCACATTTATTACCACCTGACATGGTGTTTTGCATCTGAATGGCACAACGGGGGCGATCTCTGGAGTGTAATACAACAGTTGTGGTCAAAACACATTACGAAGTTCCATTAATCTCTTTCAACCTATTAATGTGAAATCACAAACTTGGAACTTTTATGAAATCTGGGGCATCTCTAAGCTGTCCTTGTGATGGAAGTTCTGTTTAAGTCCCCTGCACTCAAGAAATGTAAATGTTTAAGACACTACTGCTTCAACAAGTGTTGATTTCTCTACCCTCGGGTTACAGAAGAAGTCAAATGCCATGCCAAGGTTATGGAGTCAATTGGTATGGAAACAAGTGCTGGAACTTCGTCTTCTAAAGCTCCCATCTCACCCATGGAGGTGATTTCCTAGCTCTCCTGGTATCCACTTGTGTGGAAATTACATCCCGGCATGTATTAGGAACAGGAAACATTCAGTACCTGGACAGACTGCACAGCTACCTAACTTCCAAAATATTTTCACACCCGCAAGTAAGAAAGTAGGCTCTGAGTCACAGATGGAAAGAGAAAATCCAGGGCAGAGCTGTTCTCTTAGCAAAACCCAGAATGGAGAGCCTTTTAATTAAACATTGCATACCTGAGAGATTTCAAAGCCTGTCCTGCCCTATAAAAGACAGCAGAGAGAGCAATGGGGTATTCAGAGGCTCAGCCCAAGCTCATCTCAGTGAGATCAGCAGGAACACTCAGATCCCAGATCTGACAATGCCCTCTCACTGCCAACGCTGCTCGTGGGCTATTTCTCTGCCTGCCAAGATCCCCAGGTAATGGCCAATAAAGAAGGACTATGAGCTTGAACAGGAGTGGGCACTGGACTGTGTTTGCATTGCTTATCTTGAGTAATCCATGAAATATGAAGGGGTTTCACTGCTATTCATGGCTAGCAAAGTCCAGCCTCAGTCACTCTATAAGGCTGAGCTGAGCTGCACATTCATCAAACCCTTTGTCACCTTTCCTGGTCACTCTGGCTTTATGTAATTGCTTCAGGTTTTTGAAAGGATTATGATTAAATCTTGCCTAGTAATTTCTAATTTTTTTTCCTAATTTCAAACTGCTACATTATTGTGTAGATTTACCCATCCTCTTTATAGAGACCTTCATTCTTTCCATGTTTTTTTTTTTCACTTTGTCTTGTTTTTACCATCGTCCATCTACAGAAGTCAAGTGCTTCCAGCAGCTCACAGGACTGAAAGGATAAGAGGGGAAGAGGTTGCTGAAGTCCAAGTATGTCCAACACACTGAGCTGATGAGCTGCAATGTGTTGTTGCAGCATTTCCTTTCCACACGGCCACTGCTGGCAGCAAGGCAGGATCCAGGCCTGCCTGATTAGGTGCGTAAGCTAGATGTGAATTTTGGGATCCATCTCCATTTTTCACTCAGATGCAAAAAATATTAGGTTCCTAGCTTGCATCTGAGTCAAGGTACTTTATGGACAAAGAGCAGCACACATTGTTAACAAGTTATTTACTGGAGCAAGAGGGAAAGTTCTCCCAGGCATATTCGTAGACGTGATGGATTTCAGTAAACTAAATGTAATCAAAAGATTCTGCTTTAGAGGTAGTGCCTTCAAATCATCCAGTGGGGTTTTTTCTCCACTTAATAAAAACCAAGCAGACAATTTGGACTGGAATTTGAGTGACATATGAAGATCCTCTCCCTTCCATCCTCTCTAAAACTATGCATTTGTCAGCATCCTCCTCTCTCTCTGGATAGATTGTTGGTGAAGGGATAAAACCAGAAGAGAAAGGACAGTAAATTTAGTTCTCTTATAGACTCCACTAGGCTAAAGGGTATTTTCACTTCAATTTTATTCACTTTGATTTGTCCAAGTCTGTTGAGCACATCACTAAACAGCACATGTATTCAATGCTTTTGCCTACCAGTGGAAAGATTTCTTCATTAACAGCGGATTTTCCAAGGTGTTGAGCGCCCATGATGACTTTATTGGGAGTTCCAGCAATGCTGGTTCTGTGGGATTCAAAGAGTAAATGCTCCCAAGATAAACACTGGAGGTAGGAAAAGAGTTGGAAGGCAGAATTTAAGCCAGAGTACAGAATAAGCTTGTAAGAAGATTGAGAGCAAAGGCAGGGGCCATACTGTGATCACACAGGCCTCTCTAATCCCATTGTAAGTCTATCTCTGAACATATATGCTTTCTGTATTTAACACTGGCTCGATTCAGAGCAGCTCAAACCCCACGGGAAACCACAGCAAACAAAAACTCTGTGTTGTCTTACATCCTTATCAGATTGCTGGAGAATTCATGCCAAAGGGGAAGCCTGATTTTTCACAATGCTAAAAAGAACAGCTTCTTCCAGATAAAAAAACAGATAAAAAGAAGTTAGTAATGAGCTCCTCAGCGCACATGATTATGTAATTCACCTTTTAAAATATGTAAAAACACCTGCTGACTTCAATCAGACTTTTAAAAGGCACAACATTGGAATATATGCACACAATCCAAGGGAATCCACATGCATGCCACAGGCCAGATCCTCTGCTGCCCAACTCTGCCACTTCAACGGCCTTCACAACTTCAGGGATGCTTTGCTAACATGCAGCATCTGAGAAGCAGATCTTACCTTCCAGTTCTTAATTAGAATGGCTGTACAAGGCATTTGTCAATAAATTCCTCCCTGCAGCCCAAATGTCACTTTTTCTAAATTTGTTCAAAACGTAAATCCTTTCCTAAATGACAGGAATTGCACTGGGAAATGTCTCTCCAATTCTGCCCTATCCCAGGTGGGTATCCAAATACCCTGATCTCTGGGTTCTTTTGAGATAAACATGCCTCTCATTTTTTCTTCTCCACCATCACTATGCTACTTTTTACTCCAATAAAAAATGAAGAGCTAACATAAAAAGACTCCAACCTTCTTTTTCCTGCTTTCACAAATCAGAATTTCCTTTTCTTGCAAGCAGTTAGGGAAGAGTCCTTATAAGACATAAATGAAAGACAACATGGGCTCATCTGCTAGATTTTATGGCTCAGTGGGTTTAACACCAGATTTTACTCTGGCTCTACCACTGTCAGGTACCATGAAGTATAAACTTTACAGAGAAATGTAAGAAAAAAGAAAGCCGTGTAAGCTGAAAGCTTATTTTGCATGATTTTACACACTACCTCACATTTCACTGACAATATACATTTATCAGATGCAGACAAGCAGATCTACTGACATACATAATTCTTTGCTGAGGCCATCTGCGGAATATTTAACGTGGCATGCCTTTCCTGTAAATAAGTGTTCAGACAACTAAAAAAAGAAATTAATTTCATTCTCCCTTCCTCGGTCTCTAAGAGAAGAGAGAACTTCCCCATCCGTCCTGCCTGACATCTCTATCAGCGTTCCTGTGTGCCCAGAGAAGTTTCAGCCCCTCAGCCCCCAGCCAGAACGGAGGGAACGTGGCACCACCGCCCACTGGAGAGTTAAAGATCAGCTCTTTGCCTGCCAGACCTCAATAGCTCCTTTCTGCACCACTGGAAAGCAATGTGGATGCTTCAGTGAACATTCTAGGTTGTTGAGATAGATGAACAGTTGAAGCTGCTTTTGCTGTTCATCCTCTGCGTGTAGGCTGGCACGGTCCCATGGATCCCAAAGGCCCACGTGGCTTATGCTGCACGCTCCACTCAGATTATATTGGCTCACTTTTGCTATCTAAAACATGTGTTCCATTAAGTTACCAAAGTGATCCTAAGGCTTTGGATGAGGAAAAACTTCCTTAATAAACACACGTCCTTTCCTCTTCATTTGGATTTCCCAGGTCAACCCTGGCCCAGTACCAGGGATGCTGCAATGAACCATGTCCCGAGCAGGAGTGATGTACCTGAACGCTCCAGAGGGGAGAGACTGCACAGGAGAAGGACTGCAAAGGTAATTTCACCTTCACCACTTCTCTCAGTAGAAGGAAAGAGCCACCTGGACCTTGTCATGTCCCCAAGAGAGCCACCTGAGCTTGAACAGGGGGGAACGAGAGGTTACCTGCGGGGAGAGATTGGCTTCCAGTACATTGCATGGAAATGTTACCAGGGAGCTCTCAGGGGGACAAAGAGCCTGTGGTTTTGCCCTAGAAAAACACAACCACATCTCTCTTACAGAGTACTTGGGATAACCAAAGTCAGTAGAAGATTAGGAGGAAATCAACTTCCTTTCTGCTTTACACACCTTTTTGAGAATCCATTGCTTATAGCCACCACAACAAACTGCACCTTACAGTATAAAGCAGCATGTGCAAAGTATCATCCACAGGCCTAGGGATCTCGATATTTGGCTCTTCTTAGTTCATCAAAACACCAGTGCTGTATATTTTTAAAACACTGACAACTTCAGGGATAATCCACAATGATGGGATGTGTGTGACACAATCTGATGGATACTCAATTTATATTTCAGGCTCTCTTTCTCATGTCGGGCTCTGTCTGCCTTGTATGTTGAAATCTTTTGATTAAATCCTCTTACTTCACTGCTTCCTTATTGATACTCGCCCTTTGCCTGGCAAAATTTTAATTACTACAGGACTGCATAACTCCATTCAGTGCTCTGATAATACCTCTGTGATAGGAGCAAAAGCAATTCCTAAGATAGAATACAACTATAATACTCTATCATTATGTCTTCTTTTATGGCTCCTAGCACCCTTTTTATGGCTGCTAATATATTGTGGTTTCTGCCTTTCACGTACTGATTTCTGCTCTCCTTCACTCAATGTGTCCTTTTTCTCACCCAGAGAATTAACACCCTATCTCTGTAATCTCTTTCCTGCTCCCAGACATAATGCAGGGAAGGTCTCTTCTCCTTGTCATGTTATTCTTTCCCAACTCTGAAAGGCTCGGGTCTATACAAAGCTCTGCATGTTCTGCAACACAATCAGCATCCAGGATGTGCTGGTCTGCTCTCAGTGTTAGTGGGGGTGGCTTTGGGCACACTGGGCGGATCTAACCCAAAATTCAGAGCGAGAATGCTGAAATCTTCAGAGGGCTGAAGGAAATCTGAACTAAACAACCTTAAATATACCCTCAGAGAGGAAAGCACAGGAGCTTTTCCTCCTTCTTGTTTCTGCTGGGTTGCTGACTCCCATTGACATCAAGCAACCATTAAAAACAGACCAGGTTCTACACTGGGACAGGTAGAATTTTACATATGAACCGTACACATACATTACCCTGTAATTCTAATTTAAAATTCCACTTGAGAATTAATAGCAATGGCCTCCCTTTCAGGCAGTCCTCTCCACTTCCACTCTCACAGCAGCAGTATTGGCTCACACTATCAAAAGCCTTGAGGGGAACAGGTCAGTCGAAAATCACCGCTCTGAGATAACATATTTCTACACCTGAGAAGCCAAAAAGCAGCAATTAAGCACAGCAAAATAAATAATTCAATAGCTAATTTGACCTGCCAGGTTGTGGAGTATTTTTTTATATCCTACCAGATTGTAATTTAGTTTAGAAGAAGTGTCCCTGGAGAGCAATGCTGTGAGAGCCCATAAAATGCTATAGTGCAATATCAGGCAAAAAGCCACCTGCAAATGGGCCACTATTGTTTAAAGAAGTTTTTTTGTTGTCAGTCCTGCATATTTCATGAGAAAGTGATTAAGTCCTTCTTTGATTCTTTATGAATTAATCTGCCAGCTGATTAGGCAGGTAAAACAGCCATAGATTGGGAAACTAAATTGCACTGCAGGCACTTGACTTTTAGATGGAACACAAACCAAACAGAAAGCTAATGCTCTTTTCTGTGGTAAAGGACTTGGCTTCTTTTTAATTGCTTCACAAATAATCCATAGACAGCTTTTAGTGGGAGCAATCCATGTGGCCTCTGAATTCATAAATAAGCATTGAAAATGGGGGGAAAGATTCATGCGAGGTGCAACTTAGTAGGAGAACAGAACAGCAGAGCTTTAACAAGAGACTCCCACCTGACTCCCGAGTTTATGGGGCTGTGGAGTGGGGGCAGTGCTAACCTGGTGGGAAAAAATAGAGCAGTCCAGATGGAAGGACTTTAGTTCCTCCCAGTCTAAGGGGATGAGATGAAAATGCAGACGACAGGCAACCACAAGTGCACAGGTGGACAGAATTAAAACCAGGAGCAAGTGGGTGGAAGAGGGTTTGAGGTGGCTCTGAGCAGCCACAAAGGTTGAGTGGAACAAGAGGAGAAACACCAGCAGGGAACGCTCCGAGCCCACAGGTGCAGCTCTGAGATGAAGGGATACAGGGTGCTCCTGGTGCACGTTTGCTGTCCCCATTTATCCAGCGAGTGCCCCACAGCAGGGGCAGAGCCTGGCTCAGCAGAACAGCTGAGACCTGAGTGCTCTATGGAAGGAGGGTGCACCAGGGAGGGGCAGGAAACACAAACTCTTTATCTTGGATATACACACACACATGCATTTACCGAGCAGCCCAGGTTCTTGCTATGCTGATTTCAACCCTTTCTGACATTAAGGCAAAGCACTACAGTAAAAAAACCAAACCCTAACAAACCCCAAAGCAACCACAAAGCCCTTTCCTGCTTACTGACACCACTGCCGAGCTTCCCTGGGTACGCTACATCAGTCAGATCTCCATGTCCTCATAAAATGGTAACAAAATTCTCCTCAAGCCTCAGAAAACTGCAGCTTGGGCAGGACAAGCACTGGGGACAGCACCCCGAGCATGTTCTCCCCTATCCCTGATCCTGTCCCGTAGCTGATATTACCCTAGATGAATGTTTGAAAAGATTTGAAAGATCTACTTGCTTTAAAAGCAAATAAATAAATTAAAGCAGCTCTTAAGCTTCTAGAAAATTAACTACAGCTGCTATTACAGTCTAACATAGTCCTAAGGAAAAAAAATGGGATGAACATAAAGCAGGTGCACTACAAGACTTGTTTTATTGCATCTTCCATTTTATAAAGATATGCATGAACATATAAAAATAAACACTCTACTCCTTTGCAATTAAGTTTCTCTCTAGTTGTAAGTACAGCTATTTTTAGTTTTAATTTGAGGATATCTCCCAGAATTGCAGAGCATAATCATTTCCACCATAACTCTGCATCATCATTATCAAATACCAGCCTATCTTTGGAAAATGCACGTTTTACATGCTGAAGGTCCCAGCAGCCCTTTTGCAGCTGATGGTACAGATCAGCTCCTACAGTCCTGACTTCCAGTAATGCCAAATATTGGCCACCAAGTGGTGCTACAAAGGTTTATTCCAAATGCAGTTCCGGCCCATTAAACCAAAAGGGGATGGGGAAAGGCATGCTAATTTCAAGCCCTATTAAAAAAATGCAGGCAATAATTTAATGTTTCCCTCAAACGTAAATGCAAGAAAATTTACGAGGAAATCAGATTGGTATTCAAGTTTCTAAGAAGAAATGATAGAAAATGACAAGGAGGTGAAAAAAGCACTTGAATCCTCCAGCCCAGAGCCTTCTTAATGGTGTCTCCCCATCTGACTGCTTTGGGATTTCACATCCATTGTGGTTCCAATTACTTCTCTCTCCACTGAGCTGTGCCAGACCAGGCACAACAGCTTTTTTACGGGTCTTGCAGGAGCCTGGCAGCAACGTTGCAATAATCAGGAACACAGTTCAGATGCAATTGCTGATGTGATAACAGCAGCCTGCAGCCGCCTCATCCCTGCAGCTGAGCTGAGCAAAGCCTTGGAGCCCCAGAGCCACCGTCCCAGTGCCACTGTCCCTGTGGGAACGGCCAGCACTTACCAGCCAGTGTTGAACTCCACGTGGGCATCGAAGAACCCGACCACAGGAGAGGTTGCTGCTTTCCAGCCCTGGATCCTGGCTCGGATCAGCCCCTCCCGTTTGTTGTTGCGCACGATTTTCACCAGGCCCGGGTACCTCTTGTGGACGTACTGGTCCAGATTAAATTTTAGCTCAACTGCAGGACAAAAAAAGAAAAAACCACAACCGAACCACACAAACATTTAGAATGAGAAAGGCCCTTCAATGCTGTGTTTTACTCTTATTCTGCAACAGAGAGGGAAAAGAATCCTTAAATATTCCTAAACCCCTGGTCAGTCTCACGGATACAAACCCAGTGCCACAGCTGAGGCAAGGACCAGTCCCAGGGGATTCAGCTCAGAGAAATTCCCTGCACACCAGAGACCTGCCCAGGTTTAACACTGCCTGATGGATTTGAGTATAGTGTTGAAGAGGTAGTTTGTCTAAGTATTTTCAAATAATTACTGTTCTAATTCTCTGATGATTTGTGTCAGGTTACAACTGGCCTCTGGAGGAGCAATTCTGACCATAAAGAAGTGTAACATGTCAGTCTGGTGATTTTTTTTCCTGATTTATGCTGTTCAGTAAGAGTTTGAAAAATAACCTCAATGGATTTTGGGTCAAGACCTAATTCAGATCACAATTAATTTCCCTTAATTTTCAGGGTTTTCCCTTAAATATAATTAAGATTCCTCAATACCAGGCTTCTTTCTTTTTTCACTAAATGGATATTGAAGATCTCAAATAGACTTCTCTTTTGTT
This sequence comes from Gymnorhina tibicen, assembly GCA_013399875.1. Lineage (NCBI taxonomy): Eukaryota > Metazoa > Chordata > Aves > Passeriformes > Artamidae > Gymnorhina > Gymnorhina tibicen. The sequence continues at coordinate 1,768,777 of VXAZ01007126.1, read as the reverse complement.
CATTTTCAGGCATTCAATCACAGATGGAGCAGAACTCATTCACCCTTTTCCAGCTTCATTTCAAGAGGCTTATAAACAGGCAAATTACCAAAATGGTCTCTCTATTTTTTAAAAATCAATGTAGTTTGGTAATTCATTTACACTGAAACTTATTCATAAAGTGGTTTTTGCCCAAATATATTTATCAGGAAAACTAGTAGAAGCTTCCAGGACATTAGGAGCCTCATTTTTCTGATCTATATTAGACAGTAGAATCATTATCATTGGAATCAAAGACTTGCTAAATCTTCAGTTATTTAGAAGAGTGGCAGAGAAAAGCCATATAAGAGTTCACCGAGAAAAGACGAGTTCAATTCTCCTCAGGATTGCCTTGACTCGAACACTTTGCAATCTCCCGTAATTACTCCACGGGTTACACTGCCATAACTGAAATCTGAATTGCATAAACATTTTCTTAAACCTACAGGTTTTGGAAATTATTTCTGTTTGAGTTCTCTCTTCTTTCATCTCTCCCTTCTCTTTGGGGATCTCGAAGAGTAAGTGATACTTAAAACTGAAAGAACTTAAAGCTGTTGATCTGAGGAGGAAATGCTAAATTTTAGGCTTATTGGAAATAAATCTGATTTCAGAAGACGTATCAGTTCTAGAAGTCTAATGTACAACAACTTCAAACACTGCTAGACCCTTGTATCCTGAGAATTCTTCAAACATGACTGTATTGTGAAACATGGTTATCAAAAGCAGCCTATATGCTCACCAGCATTTTGATTTTGGATTAAATCATGAAGAAATAACGTGTTGCCATGTAAAAGAGTAGAAACTATTTTTAAGGAGAATCTGTAGTTAAAGTTTTCCCTGGAAGCAGAATTCAGACTTTTATTCTATTAATGATGATATTCCTCTGGGTCTGAAAATTTGGAGGAAAGTGTCCTGTTAAGATTGCCCACACAGATGCCATTCATTCTGTGAGGGCTTCACTGAAATCAACAGGGTTTATCCACATCATGTTTATTTGTTATACAAACAGCCAATATTTACTCACAGCTTTGTGCAAATGGCCCAATCAACCCTCTCATCAACAAACACGTTTACATCGAACATCTGGAAATCACACGGGGCACAGGACTCGGAGGCAAAGTGACAAAAGCTCACCGTTGTCACTGTTGTCATCCACCAGGATGATTTCCTTGAGCAGGTGGGACGGGGTGTGGTTCACCACGCTGTGCACGGAGCGCAGGATGACGGAGAGAGCCTCGTTCACAAATATAAACACCACAGAGATCTGGGGCAGGTCGTCAGGGTACGTCATCTGCTTGCACCTGGACAGAAGGAAGACACAACTAAAACCCAAGCAGCCACTGGGAGGCAAAACAGACTGAAGAGCATCCTCTTCTCCTTGCGCTCTATCAACGTAGGCATTTGCAGACTTTGTCATTTCTAACCCCAAGGAAAGATGTGGTAAAGGCTTGAAAGAATCAGCCTGGCCAGGAGCAGGAACCTCTCCACCAGCCCAGTATAAAACACAGGGTGTGTGCATGCACACGGATTTGTAGCAGCTCTCGTTCCCTGGAAGGTTAAAAGCATCTCTTGAAAACCAAAGGAGTATCAATGACTCTGCTAAAAAACAACCTGGAGGAGGCCTACAATGCCACAGCCTGGCTGTGCTCCCAGGGGAACCATCAGCAGCTCTGCTGCTAACTCACAACTGCATCCCATACTTTTAAAACCAACATTCGCTCGAGCAAATTTTGTATTTGCCCGTACAGAGAGCACTTGCCACCCTTTCTGGCTGCAGTTTGTGCAGCAATAACGAACACATGATGGCTGTTGTACAGCCCTGCACTTGCTGAAATATCTGCAAGCAGGTCTGCTCCCTCTGAGATGTTGCCTTGCTAGGCTGCTACATCCTCATTCACAATTTGCTTTTGTGCTTCTCACCGACACATATATTTTACCACCGACCATTTTGAGAAGAAAAATTGAGGCCTGGAGAAGTCACACAGCACAGAGCAGAGCTCCTGCTTCCTAAGTCCTCAGCCCATGCCCCTCTGTAATACCATACTGCCATATTTCAGTGGAATTCTCTCCCATTAGCAAAGATCTAACTTTAAAAACTACCTACGTGTTCTCACAGTCAAAAGCCATTCAGAATTACCATAGCAATTACTGAACCTGCTCTCTAAAATACTGCTAATGATATCACAGAGAATGACTTCTCCTGCTCTTATCAAACTTTCTGACCCCTATGCTCATTACTTTGGCATAACAATCACTTTTTTCCCCACTATCAGCAGTCATGGGGATAGGGCAGGTGACGAATGCTTGACTGCTGAGTAACCTCTGGAAGTCAGTTACGAATTCTAGTAAAGTGTAATTATTCATAATTCCTGATCCCAGCACTATTTGCTCGGAGACCTGAGCACTTGTCGTCGATTCCAGTGTTACCATAGCTACTTACTGGCAGCTTGCTGGTGGCCTGGACCACAGAGGACCACTGTGTAAAACTTCTGGCTAAGCAGCATTCTTACACAGCCTAAAAATAAGCCTGGAACAAGGAGAAAGGTTTTCAGGAGGTATGAATGCTCTGACACAGCCCTCTTTTTTGAATGCAGTTTTCCTCTTGAGCACACCGACGCATCAAAGAAGTCCATCAGGAATACTTCAGTAACAGGAAAGAGCCATCAGCTAAAACCATGGACTTTGCAAGATTTCCTGTGATGCTGGACGTCTTTCACCTGACAGCAATTTTCTCTAGAGTCTCACTTGTATCAACACATCAGAAATTGCACCTCAGGAAATCAGACCAGTCCCCAGGGAGTGGGTGCACTGCTGCTGGAGGTGAGGCAGAGGAGGGAGCCCACCCCAGGCCACCCATCCTCGTGGGGTCCTGCAGCAGCACTCAGAGCTGGCAGGAAAGGAGGGAGGGAGGGAACGTGTGTAACCCATCTGGAGAGGAAAAAAGAGGCTGTGGCACAGAAGGAGGGACTACAGCAAGAATGAGAGGTCAGTCAAAGCAGCGCTTACTGCAGAAGGGACAAGCAATTAAAGGACAGGTGGGATCACCACAAATGTCTGAAACAGAGAGGCATGTGTGGAAGGACCAAAGTTGCCTAGGAAAAGACAGGGAACCACTGGAATACTATAGGACCTCAGAGAATTAAGAATTTTGCTGAACACCTGTGAGTAAAAAGTATTTGTTTTATTGGCAAGTGAACTGAAACACCTGGGCACCCAGCCACGTGCTCCTGGTCAGACTGACAGGGTGAGCAGGACTAATTCCAGTGCTTTCCTGCCATCCTCCCACTTTCCTTCTGAGAGAAAAAAAAATCTAATTCGAGCTTTAAAACCAGCACACCTAAACCATAGCCTCCTAATTTTTGATTTATTTGTTCTTCATCACATTAAATCAATGCATGATTGTCCCAAGTGTGACTCCATGGCCTTGCTGGTTCACAAGACTTTTCATGCCTTAGTTCTCAGTGATTACTTACACTGTAGGGCATCAGGGACTGCTTTAGACAAAAAGCTGGTTTGAATTTCTTATTCCACCTGGATGAAGTCATCCCTATCACTTCTCACTGCAACCCTCTGTCTGTCAGTTCTCCCTTTTTATTTTCTATTTATTCTTTTATTTTCTATTAGCAGGACATAGTTAAAAAACTGCATTTTGGCTGTATTTGGAAAGAGCACTCCAAACAACATATTGGAATGTTTTTGGCAATGCCACTGCAACAGGAACACCTAGATGGGCGAAAGCAAAACCTCAGAATTTAGCAGGGGTGTAAAAGCTGTCATAAATTTATTTACTGCAGTGAAGATGAAGAACAGCAAAAGCAGCTGTCTGGCTGAACACTTTCCAAAGCATAGCAGTGATTTAAGGGTTTATTTCCTGCAGACTTCAAGTCAACCTTGAACTCCCAGCTCCTTAGGTCACTTCAGAAAATGAGATCGATGTACTGAGGTAGTCAGGAGAAATTACTGGTCCACTGACAAACACTTCTGATGATGTTTGAGAGCATGAGCAATCCCAGTTAAGGTGTCTTTCCTTAAAAATCAGTGGGTGCTTAAGTGCTTTGCTGGATTGTCGCCCGAGTTCTTCCCAATGTGTTCTCTAATTAGGCACCAGCCACAGCAATTTACAGTTAATACTTCCTTCATTCCAAGAAACTCTAACCAGAGCTCGGCACTCCGAGCCAAACAGTGACATTAGCAAGCCTCAAACTGCCAAAACAAACCCATGACTGTCACCTCTCCCCACCTTTGCTCAGCCAGAGGCTGCCAATGGACCAAGTGCACTGCAGTGGGTCAGCCAGCGGTGCCTGTACGCAAGGGACAGAAAATCAGAGCGTCAGAACACAGAGTCCTCCTTGGAGCAGCCCTTGAGGGCCCTGGAGCAAGGCAGCAGGGGACAGTTCATTACAGAGGAAAAAGGTAAGGCTGTAACAAACCTACTGACTTTCAATGAGCCAAAGGGCATCCTTGCAGAAAATGATTGGAGCAGCAGCCTGGACACAGAGGAAATCATCAGGCAAGAAACCTATGAGCTAACGATGAAGCAGCTTAGCACAAGACTAGTCACTTTTATTATTTCTTTTGAGAAGAAAATTACCAGAATGTGAAGAAATCAAGCTGTACAATATGTACTAGCAAGGCACACCTTTATCACCCTTCAGCCTTACCGCCAACAGAACCGTAGTTAAGAAATTTAGGAATCATCCCTTTTTCAGCCCTGATGCTGGGCAGTGAAGTGCCTGAGTGTTTAAAGCACCCAGTGCTCTGCCAGGGAGCGGGAGCTGGGTGCCAGCACAGTCTCCACTTCTCTGCACCAGGTCTGACCACGCAGTGACCTGTGGCAACCGGGTGAGGGAGGACAATTCCAGTAATTGATAGCTGAAACTTGGCCTCGTTAACATCCAGCACTCCTGAGTTCAGGAAGAATTCAGAGTGCACATTTGACCTCTGTGGGAGCTAACGATAGTCTGAGCCGGGCAGGCACAGCTTACATTTAATATTCCTGTGATTTTAAATCAGCATTCTGAGCTGCCAGCAGGCCCCACAGTGCCCAGCCAGGCAGGAGCTCGGGTCTCCAGGGCACACAGGGACCCTGGACAGGGACACAGCGCTGGGTGTGTACAGGAGCAGGGGTTCCAGCAAAGGCTGACAAGGCCGTGGCTAATCACTTCCACGGGCCAGCCGAGGACGGATTAGACCTGATAGGTGAACCAGCCCTTCAGGCACCTTTCATACAACACGCCAAGCATCAAACCTGGGGCATCCTGCTGTTGTCTTGGGAAAGGTCTTTGAGTGTTCTCATTCTGTATTTGCTACTGCGGAGCTTGGCTGGCAACCCAGAGGTATTTCCTTTGTACATGACAGAGAGCTTGATGTCAGATCATTTTTCTCTATTCTGGAGATGATTTTCACTCATTCTTTCCCTTACATTGAACCGGTTCCTTAAATGAACATTTCCCAGCCAGCCTCCTGAGCCCAACTGTGAGCACTGTCTTGCAGGCATAAGAAAACAGGAAAAGCTCTTTGGCTGGCAGAGCAGAACCTTGGAAAAAAAATCATGTACTAACACAAAAAGGTCATAGATTAGAAACTGGGACATGAGAAAAACCAAAGGTACTCAGCTGCACATGAACCTGCTCATGACAACCTTGTAAGCTTGGGGGCAATAAAGGGAAGGAAACTTTCTTTTGTCTGAGCCTTCATTCCCTGATAGATGTATTTAGTCTATTTGTATCTGATCCAAGAGAAACACATGAAGTCCTCTATTTATCAGGCTGCTCTTACAGTCCATTTGGGTTGCACTATTTTTTGTGAAGGACTGACACTGCAGCCATGCAGGTAGTTCAGTGCATTACCAAAGAAAGAAAAATATTTCCTGCTCTATTTCCCCTGCCCTTTTTTCCTGTCTGCAATCTTGCTAAACTCCAAAAATGAGTTTTGCTTGCAGACCTTAATATACTGAGTTTGGAAATGGATTAAGCATTGCATTTAGAGATTTCTGACAGCTTTACCCTTCAGGAAGAAATGCAAACAAAATTAAAGCTGCTTCATGAATCTTTAAAGTGTTTAATGCAAGATATGTTTTTCCAATGAACTACTGGGATGGAGATGACTGAAGGTTTCTCTCCTTCACAAACTTGATGAAACTGCTGGGCATGAAGAAACATCTGCAGTTCTGGGACAAAAAACTGCCTATCCCAACATCTTCTGTACCTTGAAAGCTTCAGAATGAAGCTGTGTTCATGTTTTATAGCCTCAGCAGGAGAAAGATTTGGAACAGCTCCTTATTTGGTACATGATCAATGAAAGGACAAAGATAAATATTAAAAAAGATTATTGAACTCTTGCTCTTTAATACTAACAAATACTCCTTTTAATCACCAGGTCAATATGTATTTTGAGCCCTGTTAAACCAAAGGCTCAGACTAATCTTACCTACATGGTTACCTTTTAGCACCTAAATGCTGCTGTGACTCCTATAGGCACAGACGATTTACCACAGCTAAATCACTAAATTTAGTGTCTAGCTCAATGCCTGATTTCTTTCTCCAGGAATGCACTGAGGCTTTACAGCTAGTGGTGGATGTAATAGTAACTTTTGAGCTGCAGAAATAAACTGACATTACCTTCCTGTTCCCCACTGGCACAACAGGGGGAACGTGACAGGCAGGAAATGTCTCCTTCCCCAGCATGGGATCCAGCTGCTGACCAGTCTGCAGCAAAAGCAGTGACAGGCCACAAAACTGATTAGCTTCATGGATCATCAATCTGTCAGCCAGAGGCTCCAACTCCTTCCTAATTAATTCTGCTTCTCAACGGAAGATGTTAACTGCATTATGGCACAACATTCTCTTTCTGTTGAGTGTGGATTTTCCTGCCCTATCCAAAAACCCAAATGGAAAATTTTTTGAGTTCAAGACTTGCTCTTACTTCCTGCCCCTGTTTTTCAGCTCAGGGACAGCATTCCCTAAGAACACATAAATACAACTGTGAACAAGAGAGCAGTGGTACAGAACACTGGTACTCTATGCACCTTGAGAAAAACATCACATTGTATTTACAACTAAGGTAAAAAGAGAAATGAGCCATTTTCAGAAAAAGCCTAGAAATTATGCTGATACCAAAAGATCCCTTCTTTACAGTCTTCATTCTTTATGCAACAGCCTCCATTTTGAAATATCTTACAGAAGAAAGATCAACACCTTCTTCCTGAATTTATTTGGAGAACTGCAGGTACAAGATACAGTGCAATTCTTGTTGGTGCTGTAAGTCAGAGGAAATCCACTAAAATAACCTGTTCTCCATCTTTTCTCATACACAGTGATGCTGACGATCATTTTCTCATAAAGTGAGATCTTAAATCTACTCCATACTGTGGGAATTCCCAGCAGTGTCTTTCACATGCTCCTTGACATAATTTTTCTTATTTTGCATCCCAAAGTCTAAGAAAGAAATCCCCCACACTCATCAGAAAGAAACCAGGCCAAGTCCTTGTGCCTGAACTAACCTCAAACACTTCCTGTATCAAGGAAAAACGTCTTTCCATGTCAACCATACACAAATTACTGCAATGTGCAATGAGTTTTCCAGAACACATCTGGTCGTGGGAATTTCCCACATTCTCAGGCTGGACAATTGGGTTTGATGTCTGTAGGATTTGCAGACTGAAGAACAGCAGCAGCCTCCCTAAAATAACTGTCTTTTATACTTTAGGACTCTCTCTTCACTGTCCTATTTCCTACAGGAAAGACCAAATTTACAGGAATTTCTGTCCTGTAATATTTCTGTGAAGGAGAGAGCCCTTTCAAGGTGGACACAGGCAGGTTAAAGCTCCCCATGAATTTTCAATAACACACATTGGACAAGTGTTTCCTGAGAATCACAGGTTTATTTTTGTTCTTCTTCCTTTCTTTTAAATTCCAGGCCAGTACAACTGTGACTAATTGCTCTGCACATAAAAACCCAACACGTTTGTGCCTTTTGTTTTATAAGACACTTGCTCTATTTGGTTTAATTTCTCCTTTCTCTTTGACAGATTATTTTTATATTTATAGTAGAAAGCCCTGAGAGCTGTCAATCAGTGACTGATAGCACAATATATATGCATAGTTAACATATGCAGCATGAAGACGACTCCACTCGTAAAGAATATTAACCCTTATATTTAAGATTATTAGACTCTTCAGAAGTAGCTGCTGCACACATAAAATAAGAGGTTTTGTATTTCAGTGAGCTATTTCTGGTTTTCCTCAGGCAAACAATACCAGAAACATGCCATTATGTCTAATACCCTTATTGATTTATACATATAAAAATGCTAAAACCAGTTTCAATCACTTTTAAAACAAGCCTCTTTATTAACATGAAAAATGGCTAAAAGCTCCTGCTCACATCCTTCTGTAGTAAAAAGTCTTTGCCTTTTTTTTTTTTTGGTAGCTTAACTTGAGTCACTAATATGTTTTGAAATACCATCTGTAAAAAATTTCCACTCTATCCCCCAGTGTGCCCGTCCGGATCTGCCTCTGGCTGTATGCATGCTGCATCACAAAGCATTAGGCTCATTGGAAATTAATGGAGAGGCTGAAATCTGCTTGCAAATGCTTTCCAAAAATCCCCAAAGAAAACAGATCCCCCTCGCAACTTTATTTTTAATGGGGCTGCACTTAAATTTAAGGAGGAGCTCAGCCAAATTCCAAGTGACATGTATTCTGCCTCATTTTTGGTGATTAAAACAAATGGCTTGTTTAATGATTCTCGAGATTTTGCAAATATCCCCATCCCTGTTCCAACTGGATCCTTAGCTAGCATCCTTTTAAAGTAAAAAATAGAGAAGAATTTTCTTTAAAAAGAGTCATAAAGGCAGTCTTAGAAAATTCTGCTTTGAGATTGGAGAGCTCTCTGAAGTTAAGTGAAATATAAAAATCGGTGAAACTGATGAAGCGATTATTAAATAAAGGCCAGACTTTGTGTCAATTTGATTTGAAGTTCTTATCAGCAAAATACATTCAGGAAAACACTACACACTACCTTTCGTGCAACTTTTTAAAACTTAATTCTGGGAACCATGTTGTCTGTGGGGAACAGAGAATATAAACTCTCATTTCTGCTTTGCCAAATCTAAGGCCTCATATTTCAAACAGGCAAGGTTCACAAAAAGCCATCCAGAAAACCAGAAGATGTTTCCCAGGGTGCATTCACAAAATTGGCTGCTACCCAGTGGCACCACTTCTTGCTGCTGCCACCAAGGGTCCCTGCTCTCCAGCAAGCCATGTGAAGCCACTTAGCTGCACTTCCAGCAGTGACTGTTAGCACATTTCCCATTAAAGAAGTACTTTTCCACTCAAGGTGATGCATCAAGATCCCAGAAAAGGTTCTTTATGGCAAAGGAATAATTAATCCCAGCATGTCTGCAGGGAGTGAGATGGTAACAGCCCAGACACCCAACAGCAGGTTACATATCTGAAGGTACCACCTCCTCTGAAGCATCTCTCCAATTGCCTACTGAGCCCGTGCCAGACAGAAGGGAAAAGCAGTGGAGTTGATGAAATCAAAGGAATTATTTTCAATAAATAATGCATAAGAGTAAACTCACCCTTTTCCATTTGCACAGAACAGTTTGCTGTACCCTTGAAGCTATTTATTATTCAGATAATAATATGTAAATAGAGGAAGTTATCCTTGACTATTAAAAAATGTACTGCAAGTATTTAATACTGGAATTCCAGGTACTTTTGTTTAATTTTGACTTTCTCTCTGCCTCGGCTGGTGTTGCTGGTGCTGGACAGAGGCTGGGTATCACAGTGTTACCTGGAAATGTAGGGCAATAAAAAAGTTCTCAAGGTAACTGCTGCAGAGCTCTTCATGAATTTCATTACGGGTTTGCTGTCACACTGCAGTGTAGTGGTAAGGAGGAGAATAGAGGAATGCAATAATTTCCCACTATCACTTCAGCTAACAATGTTTTTTATGGTCTTGGGAGGATATACAACAACGTTTGGCAAACAATCCCTTCTTTAATGGGCTCCAGTGTATTTCACAGGAGACCAGCTTTAATCTTTGGTCAAATTCAGTTATGCAGCAGGATGTTTCTTTCTACCTATGTACAAATACAGGATGGTTGGAGGAGTAAACCACCAAATGGGAGGTCAGCCATAAACTGAATAAACCCACCCCACTAGTGCCTGCCAAAACCGTAGTGAGAAGCTCTTTAATCTTGACTTGTCCCAGCTGCTGCAAGGCTGGTTGTAGCCCAGAAAGGTAATGCTCCCCTGGTAATCACAGCACTTTGCTGAGGTGGTGCACGAGCTCATTTGGCTAACCAGCAATGGCCTTGAAATGTTTGAACAGTAGTCACGGGCTTCCTCTTACTTTAAATGATCATTCCTACCAGAGTGAAAACAGAACCAAGTTTATGGTATGTGGGAAGAATTATGGTTCAAACAGAGCAGTGTTCCAAGAACAAATGCATAAAGAACATTGATTTAGCACTGAAAATGGGAGTATTAAATCCATGATGTTTAGATGCTTTATATGGGATTGAGGAGAGAGCCTGGTGGCAGCAGCAGAGTGTTTCTAAAAAGTCTGAGCCAGGCAGAGAGGACAAAGGAAGGTGCATGTGCTGTGTGTGGGTAGGAAGCTGCCTGACAATCAGATGATGGAGCACATCCAAAGCTCTCAGTGAACTCTGGATCAGGATCCCACAGGATAAATCATTAGGCACCAGCAGTCAAATCCTGAAGTGTAGATGGGACTTTACTCCTCTCCACATCTCCCCCAGTGACACTCGCAGGATTGTTCTCTATGAAATGTCCTACTCAAGTAAAGCACCTAAGCATGTCTTAACTTCACTGGGGTTATTCATACACTTAAAACTAGGAACATATTTAAGTGCTTCGTTGGACCGGAGCCTAATTGCACTTTTATAGCTTTTGTTTAAATTAAAGGCTAGTTAGAGGTGAACGGCACAGTATTCGACAATTTCATGCACTTAGAAGTTAAATGTTAACAACAGTTCCTTTCTAACTGTTTCTATAGCTTCAGTTTATATAACTTGAGGAAACTCTTGCGTTTTTATTTAGCTTTGGTTACATTTAGAAATGAAAGCTTTTAAAAATCCAGCCACATTTACTGCCTAGCACACAGCTAATACCTAAAACACACACTTTACAGCAGCAAAACAGTGCAATGTATGGGGATTTTTTATATTTATGAGCTCTTATCCTAATTCAGAAAAAACCAGGTCAACATGTGCTTGCTTTTCACTCAGGTTGACAGAAATTAGGCACGCATCCTAGACCAGGCAACGTACTTAAGTAAGGCTGTGAATTTGAGCAGGCCAAGGACACTCGGAGCCTTTTCCTGGCTCTGAGAAGGTTTGGCCATTGCAGCACGTCAGTGTTCCTGCACTGCTCCTGCCCAAACCAGCCTGCGGAAAACTAATTCCCTTTTCACTCTGGGCTGTCTGGTATCTTCTCCTACTTGTCCACAGATCACAAGCGTTTTAAATTCACACCCTCAGTGTCTGCAGACTTAAATTAATTTGCCACCACCACAGAGAAAGCCAGGAGTGGGTACTCTGCACTGGGGGAACGGGGCACTGCCACTGACTGCGTGCCCAGCAGGCCGAGGTTCTGCTCACAGCCGTGCCCTTCCTCATCCCTCATCTGCAGACACACACACGCTCAGCCAGTTCCTTCCAGGCTGTTTGCTCAGACCTGCACTTAGAGAAGCTCTCCCCCCAGTGCTTCCATAGATTCCCAGGTCTGTCAGGCAAAGGAGTGGAGTGCTCCTCTCTGAGCAAACAGAACACAAATTCCCTGTCTCTTGGTACACGCGGGTTAATAACACCAAGGCAGTAAGCCAATGGAGTAGCTGGAGGTCAAGCATTTGTTTTCAGGCAGTGTAGAAAATGCAGGAGCAAAGCTTCAATGTCATTTTTATCTTGGGTTTAATGTAAACTGCACCATGACCCTCTGGGAGAGCTGTGTCCTAATGAAACATCCACGGCAGGGATGAAAGCTTACTCCACTCGCTGAATGAGACAACTGCTCGCTTTGTGGATGGAAATAACTAAAATTTATGCCTTCCCTCTGAAATTTTAGGGGTACAAACTTAGCAACAACACCCCAGGGTATTTTAGTGTACTGTTTTAATTATTGTTGCTGCTATTAATATTCCACCATTATTCAAGTCTGAAGTACCGTGTCTGCCTGAGAGGTGTGTTTCACACCACCCCAGAGGCCAGCCCACTGCTGGGGCCTTCACAAGACAAAATGCATAAATGCAGACTAACAAAAGTCTAGGAGTGTAGAATAAATAATATTCTCATCCCCTGGTGCAAAGAAGAAAATAAACTAATTAAGGAACTGTTTGACAACCTGAAGGCATCTCACACAGGTAAAATGCAGTTCCAGAAGGTTTAGTTTCCAGAAGCTGAGAAACAGGGAGCTTGTGCAGAAGTAATGCACAGAGATGGTATCTCCAGTAACTTAAAGCTGCCTAGTGCTTCACTGATAAATCCTGACACCACCTGAAGTTGTGGGTGCACGTCTTAGACCAAGTGCCTTCGGAGCAGCATTCGGCAAGGTGGCCTGGATTGACTGTGGTTTGTTTTTGAGACCACAGCAGAAGGTCTAGAAGCAATGCAACAGAAGACAGGAACATTTCAGAAAGCTGGAGGAAAAGAAAATAGAGTTCCCACACTCCAATATCACAAAATTTTCAAACAGCTTAACTGGCAGGTGCTGTTTCAGAGAAACCAAACCTTGGAAAGCATCTAGGTCAAGCTAACCAAGACAGGGAGCTAACATTTGCCAGCCTGTGTCTGTCAGGTACTTCTAGCTCTGGCTACTTTTAAGAGTCTCTCACTTTTATTAGGACTAAATTCACTCAAAACAGGAGACACAGGCAAAACAAGCACGAACTGACACTATTAAAATGAAACACTGCATCAACCTGGAGTTCACAATTCAGTTTTATTTGAGACAGAAGAGTAAATTGTCTGACATTTTGGCCTGTTCATGTTTTTATCACAAAGACACAAACAACAACAACAACAAAACCTTGAGGTTATGTGACCTGAAACCTTGACTCTCCTATACTATGAAACCTACCCAAATAAAATAGGAATCAGAACTTTCTAATTTTTAAAGTTACATCAGGAAGACATCTGGAGGTAATGCGTACCTCACACTGTCAGCAGAACTAAATTTGAATACACCTTTTAAGAAAGAAATGGGAAACATTCTTTCAAACCATTAGAACTCCTTCAAAGCCCTACAAAGAATCTCAGGTGTAGTGTAGCAGAGGTACATGCAAAGAAACATAAAAAGAAAAGAAATACCACCCTGAATTCACTGCCTGTCTTGTTCTGTTACTTCTTTTTATCCTGTAATGTGATATCATGGAGTGTAACATAACATGACAGTTCAGAAATTTACAGGAATACCCTTTTCTCCCTGGAAGTGATAGCAGGCAACAACCAGCCAAGGGCTCAGGGGAGGGAAATGAAAGAAATTCTAAAATGCCAGCACACAGCTGCATGTCCTGGCTGGATCTCAGCAGTGCTTCTGCACTACAGATATGCATTTACCTATGAAAGAACAGCTCACACAATTTGTAGACAGAACCCCACCATTGCTCTTTAGGAGGAAATACTCTTTCTGCCATGGAAATATTGTGGCTTTCTGTTTTTAAGTTCAAGAAATTACTGCAGTCTCTAAAGCATACTTTAAAAGAAAAAAAAAACCAACATGTTTAAGGTACCTGTGAATGTGCAGGCCACATGAGACACATTTAGTCTGAGGATTGATAAGAAAAATTGAGGCATGCAAAAGAGAGCATCTTTTACTTTCCTCCCAGCTGACCAGGCTGCCCATGCTGGCGGGTCATTCTTCAATGAGTGTTGCTAGTACAGAAACCCCGTCTTGTTTCTGCACGCCTCGGAGCATGTAACACTTTGGGCTGGATTCACCTGAAATCCTATTTAAGCTGGCTGCCCCAGGTCCCTGAGGGAGGGACTTGCAGAGGACATTACACTCTGTACATGATAAGCAGTGCTGCCATGGCATCTCCATCGGCTACGCAGGCAGCCAAGTCGATCACCCTAAATTAGATGTCTAATTTCTAGTCAGTGTTATGCAACCCACCTTAGGTAAACTATTCATGTATTCAGGAGTACGTTCTGGTGCAGACAAATTGCAGGGAATGGCTTCCAGTCTCACTGCATTTAAACACAACATTGCAATCAGTTATTTTTCATACTCCCTAGTTAATCAAATTCAGCCTTCACTAAATCTACATTTATTAGTGCTGACAGTCATGTAGAACTTGTCTTCAACAATTAGTATACACAAAGGCACTGCAAAAATGTAGAAGAGGAAGATTACTGCATTTGAACATAAGGTGGCTTTTTGGAAAAGGTTGTTCATTTTTATGGTTCTTTTTAATTTAGCCTTTCTGGTGCTCCTTTCATCCCACGGGTCAGTGTTAATAATCACGACCTATGTTATACACTTCGCAGTATAATTAAAGTCACTAGTTAATTGGAAAGCCTAGCACCAAACAAAAGGGAATCGATAATGAATCTAATGGGAAAAGCCAGAGAAAATACCTATCGAATATCGGAAATAACTGTGAGATACTGCCACGTGCCCAGCACGGCTGCTGTGGAGACAGCCTGGAGTCTGGTGATGGGGAGGCTCTGCTCATGAGCCATGTCGTGCAAAAAACTCTGGTACTGGCCTCAAAAGGAGGATGGAAGGTTTCTTAGTATTTTTTTTTATTATTATTGGGAAAGGCAGTCGATGTGTTAACCTGTTTCTCAGTCAGTCTTCTCACTGGAGTAATTTAACATTGCACAGCTAAATATACAAAGACCTAAAGGTGAACTGGGACTTGGGAGACAAAGGTTTGAGCCCACATTCCAATCATTATTTGTGCAAGACGAGCAGGGGTCCAGCAGAGGTTGGGAGAAGACCTGAAGTACCTTCATAAACGGGGTCAGGGCATGACTCCAGGACTCAGGGGCAGCTGCAGACTGTGCCAATACAGAGCACTGGGGCGTAGGTGCTGGCAGTACCTATGACTTACTCAGAGTTTCCTTTCCCGGGTGATTTTTTTTCCTCTCCTTTGAGGGCTTTGCACAGTTCCAATCTGAGTCCTTTAAAGCCAAATAAGAAACATTTCCCAAAACGCAGTGATAAGCCTGTGGCGTACACAGGGATACACAAATAAGCACAGCTGGCCCAGGGGCAGCAGTGTGAGTGAATT
Organism: Gymnorhina tibicen; assembly: GCA_013399875.1. Classification (NCBI taxonomy): domain Eukaryota; kingdom Metazoa; phylum Chordata; class Aves; order Passeriformes; family Artamidae; genus Gymnorhina; species Gymnorhina tibicen. The sequence continues at coordinate 1,753,495 of VXAZ01007126.1, read as the reverse complement.
TAGGTTGTCAGCTGATATCCCAAATGATCTGAGTCAGAACCACAACACCAAACGCTGAGGAGGAGCTGGTCAGAGCCCAGCTCATTGCAGAGGAAGCAGCACAGGGATTTACTCAGTCCACACCAGTTCCTTCTGCTCTTGGGCAAGGCAAAAGTCAGCTGAAACTTGGCTACAGCTCTCTGGGGCTGTATCTCCAGTTGTTCACACAGATAATGGGCGTGCAAAGGTGCTGTTTGTGGGGGATTAACAGCCTGGGGGAAATGCCCAGCCCATGTAACTTGGCAAAGCTGGTCAACAGCTACAGAAAGCCCTAGAGCACGTGTACACACCCCCCTCCTTCGCCCTGTTCAAAATCCACATCTGGACATTGATTTGGGATCTAATTAAAACACTTCAGTTAGTTTCATCTCGTACTGAATTTCCCTCCAATAAACAATCCTAATCTGTTGCCCAGAGGTAATTCTGTCTGCTCCATTTTCTGTCTCTGCTTTTGCTTCTCTCTGCTTCTATTTATGTCATATGTTCAGAGTGCCCAAAAAAGGGATTTTTCAGAATTTTAGCATGGTTTTTTAGATTGATTGAGAGTGGGTGCAAAAAAAAAAGTCAAATGCTTTCCCATAAGAAATAAGCCTTATTGAAATCAAAATATCATGCCTATACTTTGATTGTGAAACATTGTTCTGCTTAAAAAACCTGAAATGCTTAATTTCAGCTAATGTTTCACTTTACTGTGACCTGCTATTTAATCTGAAAGTAATGGTAGAAGCTAGTAATGGAAAATTCAACATTTCAAGACTGATTTTTAAAATGGAAAACTAAAGGTTTCATTGGTCTAAACACTTTGTTTAAACAGACATTTGACAGAAGATATTCAGCCTAACACAAAATATTTTTAGGTGATTTTTTTTTCACTTGTCATTTTCTGCTAATCAGAAATTCTGATTCCTGGAAAGCTCTGGATCTGTTCCCCTTCAAATATTCCTTGAGAAGAAGCCCATTACATTGCACTCTGCTTAACCTGGAAAGAATCCTACGGGTCTGTTTTAATTTGGAGTTTCTTGTGTCATTTCTCTAAGTGGCTCAAAGAACACCCAGCGTCCCCAGAGGATCTGAAAAACGGGTCACGAGGAAGAGCAAGCAGCAGAGGTGGGGAAAACCAAATAATCCCAGACCTAGCCTTCTCCAATGCACCGATCCTGGAGCTGATGCTCTTTGAAAGCCCTCTGCCTTCGTGCCCTGCTCCTGCAGCAACATCCAGCACGGCCGGGCAGAGGAGCGGCCGCCGACAGCCTCGGGCAGGGGCCATCCAACCACACCACTGACCCTCCTCCCAGCACGGAGAAACTGCAAGCACGCAGATGATGTGGCTCGAGAGAGCTGCTGACTGATGGCTCAAATATCACAGGGACTCCACAGAGATCTACCACCAAAAGAAAGGGTCAAAATTAAAGGTGATGGTTCTGCCTTCGCAGACGGCTGGAGCTCACGGGTCGCTAAGGACCAGCTCTGACAGCAAGGCTGCTCTCCAGCTGCTGGCCTCACTCGAGCTGCTGTTATTAAACCTTTGAATGAACAAACCAGAGGTCTATTTACCAAGCCTGCCCCCTTGATAACACTATTTGATCAATTCCAGAATTCTCTTTGATAGGTAATTAAAAAAGCTTTTCCTTAGGTGTGGAGTGGATTGAACCATTAATTACACTTCACAGCCCCAGAGATGCAATTCTTTTGCTATTGTGAAATGTCTATAGCAAACCACAAAAATGCTTGCCTCCATAAAAGAACTGAATAAATGAAAGCAATTTCCTCGAGACCTAGATTTCTCCGCGTTTTATGGCTAAAGACTTCAGTTGCCACAGCATTAATAAGTTTGTTCTTTAGGGCTGAATTTTCTCAATACAAACATCTCTGACCGTAACACAAAGAAATATCTTCTTTGGCTGATAGAGCCAGCAGACTGAATCCATATATTAATATTACTGTTATCAGTGAACTGCCACAATGCACTCGGCATCCAGTTGCACAAAAAAAGATCAGTTAAATAAAAGATCCTCACCAAACAGCGACAATTTTGTGTAAAAGCCAATTTAGCCATTATGGAAGCTCCAGGATCATATTAACTTTTCTCAAAAGTATGCATAATGCATGACAGCAAGTGGTTTTGACAAGTGCCTAAGTGTGTGTGTCTGTGTGTGTGTGGATGTGTCCTGCATGTAAAGAAACCCCTCAAGTTATTTAAGTTGCAACATCAAGTGATAGAAAGATAGAAAATGCTGGATTTACAGGTGTTGCACCTGTTCAGTTCAACCCCTTGCTATCCAGCCTGTGCATCCAAAAGAACAGGGGAATTGATGTTATCCTGAGAGACAATGCCTGTGTTTGAAAGCATCTGGTTAGCTGACACTTCCCAATTTTCCAGGATGCTACATTCTAAAACAAACAGCTTTTGGAAGTTTGGGGGCCTTTCCCCCTGTCTTTGAATGACATTCCGTAAGGTTTCCGTAAGTTTTTTTCTACTTTCTTTGTCTTTGATAAAGTCAAAGTCTGCTGTCACACAGAGCTTTAGCACCTCTGCCTTCGTGCATGGCTGGGAAGGATCGAGTCTGATCCTTTGTTACCGGAGCAGAGGCTGATATTTTGTGCTAGAGCTGGCAGCAGTGGAGGCTGTTACTCCCCCAAAAGGGCAGGAGGATGAATTCTGGCAGCCTGCTGTAGCCACACAGGGCAACCTGTTCTCCTCTGCTCAGTGCCTGCACAGGTTTAGGTGGCTGACTCTGGGAAGTGCAGAATCTCCACCAAAATCTCAGCTCTGTTGCTCCAGGTCTGGTTTTGACTATTCAATCAAACATTGTCCCTTTGCCATTTTGGTAGGAAAGGCACGGACAGGGCCCAGCAGATTTCACAGCATTCCCAGGGGCAGGACTCAGGATTATTTTACACCTACACGTATTGGGAGGGATAACTGGCACGAATACATGTTCTTATGCTTTCCCACACACAAGGTTCATTGGCATCAGTGGATTATTTTCACTAAGTGCTCAGGTTTTTTTGATCACGACACTCGTTTTATATATGGAAGAACATATATGGAAATTAATCCAACAACGCTTTACCATCAAGTGAAACTTTTCCTGGAGAACTACAGAGCAATCTCCAGCTTAGCCATGTGCTTCCAAAACAAGAATAACCTGTTCCTTGCAAGAAAGGCTTCTTTTCCTTCCATTGCATGGAGAAAATAAGATGTGTTAGTGAGGGCTAGAAGTCCTGCTAATACTTTACTGCTGGGAAGAGAAATCAAACATTCTGAGCTCTCTGCAACATATTTTCTACAGTGGTATAGCCCTTAAAAAACTTCAAGTATTATATTATTTATACATCTCTGATAGACATTTAAAAATCTCTGATATTGAGAAGAAAAAGCTGAGATATATTTATTATACCGCGCTAGAATCAAACTACAATTTTGTAATTATTGTGTGATTTGTAATCACAAGCAAGCTGTTTACCGCCATTGCCTCTATTTGGCACACAAACACAGCATGCACAAAATTTGCTCATCTCCTGTACCGACAGAAGCTCGTATCCTAAAGAAAAGGTGTCTGAGCTAAAAGGAGTACCTGCAGTGGCAGCAGCAGGTAGGAAAGCAGAACAAAACGTGAGAAAAGAGTCTTGAGGGCAGGAGTACCCACCCAGGCTTGAGACTTTGCTGCAGTGGAAGGACAGGGAGGTGACTCCAATTTAGGAGCCTTCACGGTCACGCTGGCTGACTGCGCATCTCTGAAGTGCAGCGTATTTTTTAATTTGCTGCATGGGGATGAAAATATCTCCTGAAAAGCAATTAAACTGCCAAATGTTTATGAACCTATGCTTGTAGATGGAACAGAAGGCTTGTTCTATCAGAATAAGATAGTGGACAACAGTAAGAGGGGAGTTCAAATGAACTAAAATACAGTATTTCTCATCAAGCTTGGAATATTACAAGTCCCAAGTTTGCATACTGAAATCATGTTTACTTTCATAAATTGTGCCTATGCAATGCAAACTTGAGTATAAATTCTCCCAGTTCGTATCTTTAATACCTACTGGTGTGTGCAAGTACATAGATTGAATATTTTAAATGGAAGCCAGAATGGAGAGAAAGTAGAGTTTAATACTTTGGGAATGCAAATTCAGGTAAGTGTTTTTATTCACAGGCTGGCCATGGGCTTTGTACATGGCCTTGGACATTGATTCTACCTTGCTTCTCAATTTAAAAATGAAAAGCCCTCTCTTTTTAAAAATGAACGGTTCTGGGAATTACATGAATATAAATCACAAGCAAACTGAGAAGTGCTCAGCAACGGAGAGGGGAGACCACTGGGCAAGTCTGCACACAGAGAAGCTGGACAAGCAGGGTTTTTCAAAGCCTGTCTCAAGCTCCTGGAGGTTCAGTTCTCTCCAAAACATAATTAGAGCAGAGTGTCTAAACCAAACAGTCAAGCTCAGCTTTGGTCATATCCTTCTTATGTTGGTGGCCCCAGAGCCGGATGCAGTTCCAGGTGGGGTCTCACAAGAGTGGAGCAGAGGGGCAGAATCCCCTCCCTTCCCTGCTGTCCATGGTGAGGGATGAGCCCAGGACACGTTTGGGTTTCTGGGCTCTGAGTGCACTGGGCCATGTTGAGCTCCATGTCAACCAACACCCCCATGTCCTTCTCCTCAGGGCTGCTCTCAATCCATCCAAGTGGGCAAAAGTCTTCTTATACCAAGACCTTCTACCTTCTCCAAACTTCCACTCGTTTTCCATAGCAAATTCAGTCTGAAGGGCTTTCCTGTGACTCATAAGCATCTAGAGACAAGTACATCAATTGCAGCATCTAGATCTAACTAGAACCACCTCAGAAGTGTCAAAACATGACAAGGAAGGCAGCTCTCCCAGTAACTCAGACATTTAATCACGTGGCGTGGCCTCATGAGATACCCACAATGAGAGAATGGGAGAATGTCAAAAAGCTCATCTGAATGACACATCAAAGCTTCTAAGTAAAACTGTGGGAGAGCATAATCTGAAGTGAAACATCACTGCACTGCAAATGGTCTCCTGCCTCTGACAGCTGCTGAGCTGGATTCGAGCTCTGCAGCCTTTGCTTTTGCATTTCCTAGCAGAACACATCTCATTTATCCTCATCCCCCTGACCACAGCAGCAAGTAACAGCCAGGTCAAACCTCGCCGACCTCCATTTAGGAAACTTCACTTTGACTTTCAGGGTCTCTGGGCCAGATCTGATGCACAACTCCAATATTTGCATAACTACAGACTCCTTTTCCCCAGCATAATCCCATGGTGGATTTTTATGATACACCACAAGAGAAGGAGAGATGGGACTATTGAACGAGTCAGTGTGCTTACATCAAATATAGTATCAAGGTAAATTGTTTTCTCTTTGCCACTTCTGTTACCTCGATTTTCTTTTCTGTAGCAAGGGTTTGAGAAAACAAACGCTGAGTCAATACTTCTGAGATCAGATTAATATGTAACACAGCTAATGAAATTTCTAGTTAAGCTGAAGTTTTGTTTTTGGCAGCTTGAGCTGCCTAAAATCCTAATTCAATTGCAATCTACTCACAGAGCACAGCTGTTTTGCTTGGCTAAACTTTTCTCACCACTTAATAAGATACTTTTTTATTTAACTTTCAGTTCTGCCTAGGAGCCCCAGTGGGTCTTTTAAAACAGAAGATTATTATTAGAAATTAATTAAGTATTCTTTTCGATTCTGTCTCCTGAGAGCAACTAGGCATTGTTGCTGATCTCCTCCGCATTAAGACATTACTGATTGTCATTCATGGGATGACAGTGCGGATGTCTCATCTGGAAAATATATAACTCCATAAATATGAAAGATCTGAAAGTTATTTAATACAAAATATAATAAATCAGTGCAAATAATAAACATGTAATTGCAATGTCAAGCATAGCACAGGCGTGTGAAGACTATAAACTCTGGAATAAAAATAGACACACATTCCAAAGACAAAAAAAATCTTACTGCAATTACAGGACGCCGATGGATTGCACTCAGTCCATGTTTCAGCACTGCAAACCCTGACTAAACAATTCTAAGAATATCAGTCACAATTAAAGACAGTTGATTTGATAAGCTGGGGTTATTTTTAAGGGACTGGTGACTATAAAGTGTTTGTTGCACTGCCCCCCTCCCACTGCTCAGACTAAAGCTGCCACCTCTGAAGGCTTTTTCTAAATGAATCAAACCCGATCAGCACCGATATCCTGATGTAGTTTTTGATCTGAGGCCTTGAATGTGCATATTAATGCGCTACTGACAGAATTAGCTATGCATTTAATATGGCACTTCCTGCTTGAGATACCAGTGGTCTATTTAATTTTCACTCAGCTCAGGGGTATCTGTACAAGTAACTGCTGTCATATTCCAGCCAGGAAGGGATGTGAAGAGAAGAATGCCACCATTGGTCAACAGAACAACAATCAATCTCTTACTCCCAATAATAATGCAGAATTCAACTTACTTTTTTGGTCTGTAGTCAGGGATGGACCTGTCCAGTGATATCCTGTCACTGAGTTGAGCATTGTAACCATATTCTTCATACTTAGTCTCTGATTCATGGCTATCGTCTCTCAGGGTAGCAGCCATTCCCCCCTGGCCCAAGCCTCCTGGACCTTCAACTAATCCCATGGGCTTTGCCAGACCTAAATGAAATAGATAGAAAAAAAAAAAAATCAAATTGTTAATATAAAGGATACAGATTAGAACCTCTTCTGTGACCACAGAGTATTTTCAGATAAATGAGATCTGAACTCCCAGGAAGCTCAGCTCTGAAACCCTCATGGCTCCGTGGAAATTATCCTCAGCTTTTCAAACCAGAGTCCAAGTCAACACATCTTGTAGTATCTGTGCGTAATGAGCAAACTATAAAGAATCAATTAGCAGCTTTCACGATTTCTTCTTTTTCCATAATGTCTAATTATTGTTACGATAATTAAGAAAAAATTTTCCCCGTAAGAACTGGAGGATTTCCCTGTGTAGCCCATTATAGCTTCACTCATTTTAAGGGAGAGATATTGGATTTCTACCCCATGTGGGTGTGCCAGTTTTAACTCCACATTAATGTCAGTTCTGGTATCTGCTCTGTGACCCCAAGACCACTGCAGCTCTAGTGAAGGCTTGGTTCCTGTGTTGGGGACACAGCTATGGACTGGTCACCAGCTTCTGCTGGGTAGGAAATAGAGGATAAATCTGATTTTACTGCCTGAGTCAACAGATGGGTCGTTTGGGCTCAGCTGCACACCCTGCCCAGCCTGTTCCCACAAAGATGTGCTAAAACTATTTTAATGGAGCTGACACTGTCTCTCACCTGGGAATCACTCCAGATTTCCTCTGTACTTCACATCTGACAAATGAAATATGTAAGATACTCAGCTCTGTACAGCTCATAGCAGCAGAAAGTTTGGACACTTGGTAAGTGCTGAGAAATTAGCCAGTCAACAATGCATTTACAGGTTTCATTCACTGGTCAACTCAAAAATAAAACAAAACTAAACCAACATAAAAAATGCCCATATGATCACATCGCCAAGAACCTCTTCCATGGCAACAGGCATTTAATTTGGTGCTGAATTCTCATAAATAAGCTCCTCAAATATCCTGTGTTTAATGTCAAAGCTTTCCTTTCCAAAAGGCTCGCTATCAACAAGTCATTATAAGCGACAAAGCTATTTATAATAATCTTGGGAATACCATACAGGAATGTGTGACTCTCCCCCGAATCATTTACAACACCAAGTAAAGCAATTAGAGTTTGACCCGCTCAACATTTTTCAAATCAAGACCTTTTCAAGAGGAAAAGTCATTATTTCAACTAAACTATTAAAAAGAAAGAGAGAAACTGTCAGCATTTGGTAGCAACAAACACACATGGCAGTGTAAATGTGGGACTGGCTTCCCCAAGTCACATTAAGGAGGGCAGTCCAGACCCTCATGAAGGAATTCTCTCGCACCTCACTGCTAACAATGTCCTTACTTGTTATAGCTCCATCACCATCTCTGCTTAATGACAGGACAGACCAGAGAGACAGTGGCTCATTACTGGTCTGAAAGAGTAAAGTTGTGCATTTTTACTGCAGTGCTTATGACAAAATCCTGTGCTTATATAAAGTGCAACTACACAAACCATCACAAATTAACATAGAAGGGCCGAGTACCTGCAGTACTCAGGAATTCTGCTCCTGAATTTCAGACACTGCCTACAAAAATACATAAATACTGCAATCAGTGGTCCTGAGTCAGGACAGACCTTGCTTGTGTTTGTGCCTTTCATACCTTCCTCATGCTCCTCGTCACCATGCACTGAAACGTGACTAAAACGCAAGACTTGTCTTGATTTCAAACCACAGAAATTCTTCCAGCTTATTAAGTGAAGCACTTCAATCCACGTTCAGTATTTCTGAAAATATTTTAGGGAGCTTCATTCTGAAGAAAATTCTAACATTTGTCCCTTTGATTTTTAGGATGAGAGGCCACTCGGCACTTTGACTTGCCTTTGGAAAAATTCGAACAGAGGGCCCTCCACGGCTGGCCTGACAATGACTCCTTGCTCAAGTTAATTACAGAAATTACATGTCTGAGACTCTAAATCTCTCCCCACCCAAAAGGAAAAACAAAGCAGCCTAATCTTCCTGCATGATACAGTCTTAGACTTAACAGACACCACCAGCAGTGATGCTGCAAACTCTGCTTTACGTGCCCAATATAGGGAATCTTAAAGGGGGCTCAGTTTCAGAGAAAAGCCAGCAGTTCCCTCCAAAAAAAAGAGTCAAATTAGGCACCTTAAATTCAAAACCCCAGAAAACTTGACAAAGCCTGTGTCCTTGAAAGACCATAATGTGGAAATTCATTTGATGATCATTTGGAATCATCTGGGCTAGGTTCTGGTATAACATCAAAGCAAATTGAAGGTGACTTCATTAAAATTAACTGGCCTGCTTTAATGAAAGCGTCTCCAAGATGTGGTGTGCTCATTGGACTTGAAGCAACAATTTAATTCCAGTAGCTGAAAACTTTATTCTTCATACTACATGTTCTTGCAGTTTATGGAACAAAACACTTGAGTCTTTATGGCACAAGTAATGTGAGAATGAAACTGCCAACCCACAGGAAGCACCAAGCACTTGGCTATTTTACTTCTGAGAGAATCATTTAGGGAGCCTGCCAAACCATGCATAATGACAATTATTTCATATACCTTTTTCTGAATCTGATATTCTAGCTCTTCGTGCTGCTAATCTGATCTTGTTCTGGGAAGGAGTGATCATATGTCTGACTTGCTCTCAGAGCATATTGCTGTGAGCTTTTTTCTCCATTCCTTACCCAAATTGTAGCTTAGTCTGACTGACAGTTATCGCAGCAATGCAGTAACATTGACCAATATATAGCAGCAATTAAATAAATGCTATCACACTGCTTCCTTCTTCAAGAAGAGCACTAAAGTGTCTCTAGAAGTTCTTAGGAACAATGAATATACTAAATTTTATATATGTGCGTGTGTGTTAGGCGCAGCAATTACGGGCCATGTTCCTCAATGTGTGCTTGCTTAGCCAGAGCCAATATAACCGTGTTTCATGTATTTGCATTGCATTTCCCATCTGAAAGTTGATTTGCTGTTCCTTCAGCCAGTGTCTCCTCAACAGAAAGCTTTTTCCCATCACTCTCTAAGCCAAGGTGATGACTCGCCAGCCCCCGAATCCACAGTTCCTGCATTGGTCAGCCTTCTAACAAAACACAAAAGGAGTGACAGTTCAGCAGCATCTTCCCCAAAATAGGTCGGTGTTAAGAGATGGGATCAGGAGACAGGTGATGGGATGAGCATCCCCGAGTCTGGCTGAAGCAGAGGCTGCTGGTGAACACCTTCCAGCACATCCTCCAGGCCCTCATCTGAGAGCACTTTTCTGTTTTCTTCTTTTTTTGAAGCTTATTGCAGACTTCGAGATCCTCCTCTTATCTTTGGTTACTCACCTACAGTCCTGACTTGCACCCATTTTTCCATGGCATAAGAAGCCAGTGAGGGCAAGGCACAGCAGCTTTGCTGACAGCCAGAGCCAAGGATTGAGATCACGGGGCCAGCTCTGAAATGGGGATGTGCACAAAGGGGATGCCCAGTGAGCTGCTATTTTTAAACCTGTCTTTTCTTTAAAATTTCTAGACTAAAAATATCTGCAGCTGATACACTGGGAATGGTCATAGCCCATTCAACACTGCAGATGACAATGAGGTCACAAATAATTAGTGTCTGTCATTCATTTCAAATTTATTGCTCTCACTGCAGAGATTTCTGTGTAGGGCAGAAATTGTTGGGAGAATGGAGAGCAGAACAAACCAGCCTTAGCTCCTTAACCAGATTAATTACTCCACAGGATGCATAATTTTCTAGGAAGAAAAGAGATCTTCTCTTTTTCATCATAAACCCTGTCACAAAGGGAAAAGTACTAAAGAGATTTATAGGAGAAACTATGGCAAAAGCTAGATCAGATTATGGCTGTGATTATTGTACTATCATTTTTTCTTCTTTGCAACACAATTACAGGCAGCTGTAAATCAGGTTCAGCCAAGGTTCTCAGAAAAAATTAAACTTTTGACAAATCAAAATAAAAACAAGTGATTGAAAATAATATTAGAATGGCAGAACACTAACAGAACTGCTGCAAAATCTCTGAAATGCCCTTGCTGGCCTGTCTCAGCCTTAGCTTGAGAAGGGCTCCAAAGCCAGACTTCTGAGCTTTATCTACACTTAGACCATTTGCACATTTGAATAATTACAGGAAAGTATTTCAGTTTCTAGCACCTTAAAAGGAGAGGATAAAACATTTCCTTCTGAAAAACCTGGCATAGGTCAAAAAACCTCACATAGTCACAAAAGACTTCTGTCTTTTAAACAGGAAACATAAAACTCATCAGCAAAACAGTTGTTTCCTTCCTTTTCCAATTATTATTTCTCAGCTGAAAATATCACTGCATACCACGTAAGGCAACAAAAATCTTTGGATCCTAGCTTAATCAAGAAAAAAGGATCAGGGACAATAGCAACTCCACACAGATTGACAAAGCTGACTTTTAGCATTTCCAGTTACAGCTTTACAGGAAAGAAAAGAAAAAGGTTCAGAGATTCTGGAATAGGTTCAGTAACAGCTTAAACAAGACTCAGCTAACAATGTCTTTTAAAGCTATTTTCATATAAAACCACCTGTTTAGAGGCAGGAATTAGAGCAGTTGCAACTACTGAATCAGCCCTAACACTTCCACCTTGAATCACTGTATTGTGCTAATTTTGTCATCTTGTTCTGCTGCAGCTAGAAACTTCAGATGAAGGTTACAGCCTCAATGAATGGCATATCTGTAGGCATGGAGCGACGCATTGATCTCCCGCCTTCAGGAGCTACATTTTGGAGTGAAGCAGACGCACAAGAAAAGCAGCTGGTTGGAGGAGGAGGAAGAAAAGTGCAGTACGAGTGAGCCATTCAACACTAAGCTAAAGGTCTCAGCTCACCAGCCGCTTATAACTTCATTTTAGCGATCCCTGAAAATAACTCTTAGCTGATAATTTCTGGAAGAACACGCTCACACCGGAGAAAGGCTCGCTGGTGTAAACAGCCCCTTGCCCCTCACACACAGCCAGCACAGCCCCATAGGCATACATTCAGTGAATGCACTGGCAGTTCAGTGCACCAACGTTAAACCTGAGGAAGAAGAAAGCATTTTGCAGTTTCTAGAATGAGGATCAACAATATGCAGAAAGAAAAGTCTTGTTTGGAACTATTTCACTATTTGGCTGTGTTTCAGCCAACTTTGCAAACAGTAGCATGCAGCAAAGGGAGTTGGTAGTGTCTAGCTCATGATTCAATCTAAATGTTAAACAGAGCCTGGCCCTTAATTTCTGCATATCCCAACTTTCTGTATCCCAAATCAGCTTCTCCCACCATAACCCTGAAGCAAGCCTACGTAATATGTAAGATTTGCTGCCCAGAGAACTGATCTGAATTTTGCCCATATCAAAAGGTGCTCACTGTCTGAGCTAGAAGGAATGCTGAATGTGAAGGAGATTTATTTTACATACAGAAACATTCAGCAAATCACATCCCACAGGGACACAAGCTCCAACTTTTGGAAACTGGAGAGCAACAAACAAAACCCCATCTAATTGAAGTGACTCCAGCACTTCCATTTATCTGAAACCCAAACCACAGTCTTGTTTTTTTTTATACTTGTAGTCAAGTTTGCTGCATCCCTGCTTGAAAAGTTTATGTCCCCTGGTGCCTGGTATCAGCCTCAAGTATCCCTGCAGATACATCAGGGAGAAGACAAACAGCATCCTGCAGCTGATGGCTTTGAAAAGAAAAAAGTGCAGCAACCTGTAAAGCTGAAGCAGTTGATATGCAACTTTTTGGCTCTGAAAACAGGATGTGCAGTGGTTTTGTAGTTTAACCTCATCTCCAGACCGTATTTCGTGGTCTTGATGCCCAGATGAGAGGCAATCCTATAAGACATCCATCTGTGAGAAGACTGCTGAATGATGGTGAGGGGATGAAGTGATTTGGCAGCTCTGCCTCTGAGGGGGCTGCTCCTTTCCCACCCGCAGAAGCCACTCAGGCAGAGAGTGCAGAACCAGGAGCCTTGGAAATTATGTAGATTAGGACAAATTACCTGGAAAGAGGACTAATATCCAACCCCTTGAGTGCTTTGCCATATGTTTCTTCTTCAAAACAGGGACTTTTCCAGGTTGCAGAGAGCACTCTGAGACACAACCTATGAATGTCTGTCAAGTGCTCCAAATACATTATATGGGAAATTCCATGAAGATGCCCAGGGCTGTTCTCAGCACCTGGGCTGGAAGCTCACCCTTATTCCATCCTACACACTCTACTCCCACCATATTGATGCTTAATCCTTAAATCCTACATGGAAAGTCCTACCAGGACAGGATTTGGCCAGAACAGTTTTTTCCTTAGTGTTTCCATAGCATGTAGTCCAGACTCAGGATACCACTGCAGCAGATGCTACATGAGCCCAAAAAGACAGTTCCTACCCCAGAGAACTCACCATCAATGAAGACAAGAACCAGAGGCAAGACAGATAATTAAGGAAGAAGATATGAAGACAATAGAATGTGGTCAAGGTGTTTCTGAAATGATCCCTTTTATAGAAAAGCTTGTGATAAAAGCTCCCTACTCCTTCAGGTAATTTTGAGATGATGAAAGGTGGCAGTTCTGTGTCTGTAGAGAGAAGGAGTCCATGGAGACCTCTGGTAAAGCTGCCCCATGCCAAATGCAAGATTCCTGCATAACTTAATACTTTGAGGAAGAGGAGAGGAATATCTGAGGAAATAAAAAGACTGAGGGCCAGGTGCAGGAGACAGGCGTAGTAGGACAAACTGTGTTAGTCATCTTGGCACAGTGTGGAGAGGGATCTAGTTCAGCAGTGCTGACAAAAGGCCTGCTGGGGACAAAAAGGAACATGATGTCCTCACAGAGCCATGTTCTCTCTGGATCTGCTATTCAGTGGTGCAGCACACACACCACTGCCCTCTTACAGGCCTAATCTTTTGTTCCTTGGCTTCACAGAAACTGCAGCATTGCGTAGGCTACTGCCTCCCTAGACACAAAATTCATTAGTGCTTTTTAATTGGAAGAAATACTGTGTTTTTATGTACAGATATCTAATATCAAAAGTAATTGCTTTTATGGAACACTCATTTGGAGCTGGTTTCCCCTTGAGATGAGAAAATGTATTCTAATTACAACAGATAATTCAGGAGGAGATAAACAGATTGACGACTGGAAGGACCAAGAAATAGCAGCTGTACAGTCCATTGGAGATGAAGATAAAAGCTCATTTGTGAGGTAGGACACCGATCCCAAATTTACAGATAATAAGAGAGGTGCCAGAGTTTTGCCAGAAACTTGATATAAACAAAAATCAATTTCCTCCTTAAGCAGGGAAGAGCTATGTGATATATTTTGAGAGACAAAAGAAAAAGCCCCTACCCCATGTGCATAATTTTAAATTATATGTGTGGGACTTTGATTTTTTAATTTTCATTTCAATGATCAAAGAGATCATTCACAAAGAAAGATCACTTTGTTATCTTTAAATAAATAACAGATACCACGATTCTTCTGGAAGTTTTAAAATCCCAGATGACTCGTGGTTTGTGCTGGTGAAACATAAAATGGATTTTTCTCTTCAGGGCTTTGGAGGAAAGCCAGAAAACTCCTCTGGTGATGGCATAAATCTGGAGTTGAGGGGGAGGAGCTGAAATGTTGGTGTATCTGCCTGGCAGCCCACTGATATTAAAAGGAGACAAAATCTGAGTGTCATCAGTTTGGCACCTGTCCTCTGGCAGTGGCCAATACCTGAGGCTTCAGAGGAAATGAAACACAAATGATAAAGCACTTGGCCAATTGAACTCTGCACAGTCCCTGGAAGCAGAGTTCCCTTCTGAACCCCATAGGCAGGTAACTAAAGCCCTGAAGCATAATATTAGATTACCCTCATTATCTTAACTCAGACAGGTAGAAACAGGGCATAAAACTACCCAGTGTCCTTTAAAAGCCCAGCCACTAATATTAGATTCAATGGGCTCCTGCAGCAATGAATTCTCTGGTACTGTCACGGCCGGTGTGTCACCGACTCACATGAAATGGATCATCTGTATCAATATATTAGATTTGCTTTAATTTTTCCAGGGAAACAGAGGTGAAAACTCCTGGGTAAAGTGATCATTAAAACAGCAACAGAGCCATTCTAGAGGAAAGGAAAGGGACTTCTCCTTGAAAAGCTCCATGGTGCAAGAGCTAAAACTTTGGGGCTGTTTAATTAGATTCAGGAACAAGCTGGTCCAGCCAAGTTAAAGGGCTTTCGTTTCATAAATGAGGAAAATATCTTCTGAAAAGCAAGGAGTTTGCTTGTGTTAATCAAAGGTAAGGAAGGGAAGCAGTGGACCACTGCAGGAAGGGAGTTGTGACCCAAGGTCTGGCAGGATGGAGCCCACAGCTGGAAAGCTGCTGTTCGATGCAATGACATTTCCTTGACCCTACGGAGCCGACTGCACACCTCTAACCATTAAAAATACACCTTTGACTTCTGATGCAATTCTGGATGAGAAGTCCCTGACTGCTCTATTCTCAGACCAGCTCCACTACAGCAGTCAATCCCACAGGCATAGGTTCCAAAAGAAAAAACAAAAAAAAATTATCTTGAAACACAAGGAATCAAAAAAAAAAAATCTATCTAATTTCAGGTCCTATGCAGGTTTGTACTATTCCAGACTCCATTGTGCTGATCTTAAAGTCCAAACTCATCAAAGGCTCTACCACATCTGACATTGCCCAGCCTGCCAAATTACTGCCTTTCAGCCTAGGATTCAGTCAGGCACCCTTGGGTCTCTTTTTCAGAGGGATTTTGTCCAAGGTTAAGGAAGACTCTTCTCTCCTGCTCAAGGGTGTTTGGAGAGCCCCGACAAGGGCCAGACGAGCCCATCTCCCGCAGCATCATTTTGCAATCATGATCCACATTATTTGCAGACACTCATATGCCTCCCTGCTCATTTACCTAAACAGCCTGCTATTAAATTAAACTAACATAATCACGCAGATAGCTTTCCCAACAACAAAGTCATATAGAACACTTTGCCATTTGTATGGCTGAAAAGCTCCCGGTTGTTCAGCTCATTTTGCACAGCAGAGGACGGCAGCATTAAACCCAGACGTGGGAGCTGCTGGAACTCAGAGTCACATCGTGCTTGAAAGTGGATCTCGATTTTCCACTGTTGTGAAATTAGTCACTGAGTTCACCCCTGGCAATGCAACCACAATAAAGAGCCAACGTTAACAACTCCAGACCTGCTGGCTACATCCACTGCTCTCCCTCCGTGCTCCAAAAGTCACTGCCCGCTCTCCCTGTTGGCCATCAGAGAGCGAAATTATCTGAGAAAGTCCCTGGGTTTGTCAGAGCAGGGCTGGTTCTCTATCTGCTGCCTCTCCATCTTATCACCGGACATCTCTCCTCAAGAACAGATGGGAGAAGAGATCAGCTGCTGTTGAGGATGTGAGATTTCAAATGCTTCCACTTAATCCCTTGAAAAACAGTTAATTTGGATACTGGTTTCCACAGGAGCCAGAGAGGGCATTGATTCCTCCCCTTTCCTTTCAGTGTGGTATTGCCTTAAAAGCTCTGTAAAGGTGATTTTTTTTTTTTTTTTTTGCATCATTGCACATTGGTTTCAAAACATACTCATTTTCCTGGCAGACTGTCTATTTTAGATCTGTAGATACGTGTATTTTTCTTGACCCGTCTTTGCATTCTTCTTTTTCAGGCACATCTTTGACACCTCTCAGGGAGCTTGGCTTGGGAATTTGGTTGAGACAGAACTCGCATCTCTGCTTTTCCTCCTCTTTCCTCCCTTCACTTTATTTTCATCTCTCATGTCAACATACACCACAGCTGTGTCTTGCTTGTCAATGCCAGGCTGCAGCGCCTCCTTCCATCAACCTCTTAATGTGTGTATGATTTAATTTTCTGCCAGCAGGACAAGTCAGCTCAAAACCAAACACAGGACACATTTTAAACAGCAAAAATACAGTCCTGAATCCAGCATCTAAACCAAAATGCTTACAAGTTAACAAATTATGACAGATTTGAAGCTAAAATGCATGAAGAAAGTCATTATGCAGATATTCTCCTCCTAATTGATGAGATGAAGTGACAGCCACATTTATAGCAGATCTATCTGCTGGAGGATGTGTCCAAATAAAGGTCTGAGTCTCTCCTGCTCACAAAGGAGGAATAGAAGGAGTTCACAGTGCTGAGAAGCTTACTTGGTTTTGAAGTGCCTTGCTATTGTTCAAGGAAATGTTGAGTCTGGATTTGGTTTTGGCTCTAGAAAGGAAAGCTTTAGCTCTTTATATTCATAAAAGAAAGCCTATTTAGAAATGAAAGACATGATGTTGCATGGATAGCTTATAACATACAATTAATCAGGGATTTATCAAGGACAAATAAAAAGAGTTAGGTACCACATTCTCTGGGGGAAGCAAATCAAAGGATGAGATAGCTTTGCAAAAGAAAGGAGAAATGAAGATAAATAGCAATTGCCAATAAATTTGAGAAAATAAAGATGTAATGTTAGGGAAAATATATTGGCACAATGTTTTATTTAAAAGCGGTAATAAAAACATTGCTTACTTTGATTTCTGCCCTTTCTGCTTTATTGTTGATATAAAGATAAATTGACTCAGACTTCCAGGAGCGGGAAAGCTACAATCCACTATTACAGGCACTTTAAAAACCAGCCCTGCTATAATAACTGATTCATTATTAACAAGATTGGCTTCATTGCATGTGGGTATTTGTACGAATTGACTGGGACCTAGGGCTGGTTTGGGCCCTGACAAACCCACAGTGGGACCACTGGGCTTGCCTTGGAAAAGGATGCATTTGGTAACAGTGTGCTGCTTTGATCCACCTACAGAGCACGTTTAAATTACCACACATACACAGAATTCAGATCATATGTAAAGACAATGGCCAAGTTTTTGAAGTTGTGGATCTACCTTCTTCAATTTACCTTCCTAATGCCACTGACTGCAATAGGGCTTAGCTGGTTTCCACCAAGGAAATGTAAAAACAAACTCAAGTTTTCAGAGACTCAATTTTTCTTCAAGCTTTCCATTCCTTTACGCCAAAATTCCATGAAAGAATGAATGTCCCTGTCCCCTGATGTGTCTCCGGTTTGTACTTACGACTACATTATGAGGTGTTAAATTACACAGTAAAGAGAGAAATGAGGACAGTGATAGAAGGTGCCTTTATACAGAAGAAGATCATCCTTCAGTGGAGAGAATGGTATGAATCAAAATTTGAATTTCAGAAACCCGAGTTTACAGCTCGGGCTCATCACTCCTCAAGGACACAAAGCAGACGCGCTCTCCGGTCACGCTTAAACTTCAGGTCACACCCACATTTTCTCCTAAGCAGAAAGAGCTTCCCAGCACCAAGTGGTGCCAGAGAAAGGCAGGGCTGAGCCCCCTGGGCCATGACGGGAACGTGACGAGATGAGCAGCAGGACGTGCGTCACGGTGCCGAGCACAGAGCGCGCGGGATCGCTGCTCTGCTCCGCTCGTAATTTAATTATTCACTCGCTGCTGAAAGGCACTGAGGCAGGCTAGTGGGACCCGAGTCTGCCATTTCAGCAGGCTGAAAATAAAGCAGGCTCTCCTGCAGGACTGGGGTAGTGTCAGAGAAATGTCATGCTGCTGTAGTTATTAACTGAAACAATCAGGAAAGTAGAGAAAAAACGCTTGTGCTAACATATTGCCAATTAACAGAGCAAGCAAAGGACTTCAATGTGGACATCTGAGCCCGGTTCCTTTAAAAGCTCAGAACTTAATTTTCATGATTGTGTTTAAATAAGTGAAAATCCCACTTGTCACCAATATGATTTAGCTTGGTTTGCTGAGAAAAAACGTTTTGTGGGATCATGCTGTCTCCATTTGTCTATCAGTCTGCTTCCCTCTCCATGCTCTCCCTTCAGTCTGCTCGTTAGATTTCGAGGACTGCTTCTAACTTCAGCCAAAGCTTGGCAGATAGTCAGAAGTCTCCAAAAATTATGTTTCTGTGAGTGTCACAGGAGCTGATACCTGGGAAGAAAGTGCCATTAAAATGTTCCTACTGAGAGAAGAGGTTTGGTGAAAGATCAAACACAAGAGACCTGTTGGAGTTGTTAGAGACCACCCAAGAACTCACTTGTGGGATGCCAACCCACAAGAAAGCCAGTTTTCTTGGTTTAGCTGCTCAAGGAACTAAACACATATTTTTGGGGTTAAATTGTTAATTTAAGTGAATTGAAGTGTTAATTACTAGGTGTCTAGGTCAGTTGGATGCCTGGCAGTTACATACACCATTGATTAACAATATCACAAAGTTAACCTGAGGACGCAGATAAGGGGAGGGGAGCAGGGGAGCAGAGAGATGGGTGAAGAGCACAGGACAGCCCCCCTGGAAGTGAAGGACAGGTCTCCTGAGTCTGGGACTTGTATTTCAGCAGCTCAAAATATTTTCTTGATCCCAGCACTGGAGCTGCTCCTTCTGCCCCCACTTCCAGTTTCTGTGAGCTCCCACACGCTGCTTCTTATCGGGTGTTAGTGGCAATGATGAGAACCAGGGTAAGTGATAAAGGAGCGTGTTTTTTGGTCACAGATTGGGGGATTCCTAATGAAATAATGAGGTATGCTTGTGATCTCATTTAAAACTACTTTCTCATATTAAAGAGAATTCACATGGAAATGCCTGACTCGCTAGATCAGCACTTCTTCCCTTGGAAAGGGAGAACACAGAGGTGAGGCACCACGACAGCAGGGCACACCACACCATGCAACTCTGCCTGTTTCCCCTGGCATTTATTAAGAAATTAATCCTGATTGCTTATAGTAGGAGTGCTTTCCCCCCCCAACTTTGAAAGGAATATAAAGCAAGGTATGATCCCAAACCCGTGAAGCCTCATGAGCAGAGGAGTAAACAAAACCTCTCTCTTTTTAACAGGGAATTTGTCAGTTCAATATCTGTCAAAATACTTTTGAAAATAATCAACCTCTCATTTCACAACCATATGCTGAGGCACTGAGAACCCACAGGCATGCAATATTACCCATCAAACAGATTAGAGGCATCTTCTTCCAGCTCAGAGACAAAACCAGATCATACGCTGATTTCTGTTTCTAAAATGAATTTCCATCCAGAAATATAATTTTGCTTTATGACAGTACAACGTGTCTCAGCCTACCCTCACACAGAGCATTGCCTAGTCATGTCTAATTGGTGCTGATCCTGCATGAGCTGTCCTGTCCTTTGGGCCTGGCTCTGACTTTGCTACTCAGTGCCATCAGGAAGCCATGCAAGAGCTTTTCTCTCTTGAAACTGCTCCACAATAACTACCAACACTCCATGTTAAGATGCACCATCTAACTGTGGTATGGGCTTTCCCAGGGTGACCTGTCCCACGTGGTGCTGCCATGGGGAGCTCCACCTCTCCTTAGGGCCAGAGCAGTTCTGCCCTGAGTTGGGCACAGACCCTGACTTCAGTTCACTCATCCCATGAGTACTTCCATCAACTATAGGCAGCTGCAATAAGGAAAATTTCACCCTGGCCTCATTCTTCCCCAGGCTCCACTGTGTCTCTAGGACTCTATTTGCACTCCAGCTTCTTGTCAGTGTGATTAAAGGCTGAGAGATGCCTAAACAAGCAGTCCTGTAACATATGCAAAAATCCTTCTGCAATGATCAGCTCCTTCTCCGAGGGCTGCTTCACTTAGCCCGTGTCCCTTGGCGTGCTGGGCTGCTCCATCCCAGCTTCAAAAGTTAAGGCCATGTCTTTGTTCCCTCATAAATATTTCTCCTCCATTTACGCACATCTTTTGTTCACTCTTCCCATTGTGCAAAGAGGACTGGAAATTCTCATTTTGTGGACTTTTTAATGTGTGACAGAAAGAGGGAGACAGAGAATCCAGTTATTAGGCAGATCAGGTTCAGAATGAATCACAGAAGAAATTCTTCATTCCATGACCTCATCTGAGAGGGCTCTCTGCAGCCTGGCTTTGAGTTATGTGGGCCTGGAATGGGAACATAGCTGTGAATATGGGACCCATACCAAGCAGACTCTTTCAGGAAACAGAAGGTTTTACATATAACCCCACTGGATACAAGCATTATAAAAGCCACTTCCCTACCGGAATTAATTTTCTGCTGAATGGAAACGCATTGAGCCAGATGGATCTATTTCAGGAGGAGGATCAGGCTGGCACAGGTCTAAACTCAAAGATTATTGGGTTTGTGTGTTCAGAGCTGGAACAGCTGAGGGTGAAGTGTTCAGTGCAGGTGCTGACACGGTCATGTCTGTGCCTAAAGGAGCACCCCAGGAAGGATGTGTTGAGTGAGTATACCAAATATTAAATTGAAGAAATAGGTGAAATTTATAATTAATACCTGCAAACACTTTCACTGCTACAATACTAGCAGTGAATAAGCAAAAGACATTTTTCAACTGCTGAGAAAGTTGCAACTTCTGGCAGATGCAAAAGTTCATTAAAGAAAGGTAGAAACAACTGGCCACCTGGAAGAAATACACAAAGCAGGCTCCCGTGGAGAATTTGGCTGCCCACGTCCCTGTGATGGTTTTTGAGTCAGCAGCCTAAATCCACAGACCTGAGTCCTGGAGATTCTCCATGTGACACAGAAATTATGTAACAGAACTACCAAAGAAAAGTGGTTTCCAAACCCAAGGCTAGCACAGGCTCACACCTAAGCCACCCAACCACCCCTTTTTCCAAGCCAAACCCACTCATTGCTTGTGGACGTTGAAAGCATCAAACTCTTTCAGCAGCTGGGCAGCTTAGCATTAGGCTGTTTAATAACTCCAACATGCTCAGCTCACTCTCCCCTCACGCCCCTCTCCCATCTGTTCCATGGAGCCACCTGCAATCCATCAGCAGGTTTTAGGATTAACAGCTCCGTGCTGGAGAGCCTGTTTTTCCCATTAGAGGTGTGAACAGTGCCTGGTCCCTACTCTGCACCTGCAGTGCAGTGCTGGTAGCACACCCAGCACTCGCCCCCAGCTCAGACCAGAGCAGTGGGTGCCAGCATTGGCCTCCAGCTGAATTCTGCTCGTGGCAGCCACGGGTGGGGCTGAGTTCTGCAGACACAGAACTTTGCAGCTATCGGTAGCCTCATTTTACACATGGCTGCATGACCAGAAATCTGTCTTACAAGGAATCTATAGAGCAACTGCAAATTTTCATCCTGAGGAAAACTAACCTTTGGGTTATACAATGCTATTTCAACTGGGGATATTTTTAGTCTTATCACTGCCTTCAGTTCAGCATGCACGGGAAAGAATAAGACCAATCTTTTCTACAACACAAGGCTTGCTTGAAAATGAGTTAATATAACAAAAAATACATTTTTATTTATAAAAGCTGTTCATCCTAGAGGCATATGAAAGCTGTACAAAAAATAAACTCAATTTCTGAAAGGGCAGTAAGGCCCCATTGCCAAATAAAATACAAAACCAGCATAAAAAATCCAAATGAAAAACAGCCAATTAACCCTACCACCCCACCAAAAATGCTAGAGAAAAAAAAAAAGGAAGCAGCAAACTTCCCCAGTATTGCAGGAAAGGGCTTTCCAGCTGTCTTCATGGATATCTTCCAATAAAAACGAGCTCCTATGCAACAAACCCCCTTTTTCTTTGCAAATGGTCCTGCAGTGCCTCTGGCAAGGGAGCCACGATGAAGTTCTAAACTGACCTGGTCTGAGAACTTCTTTGTGCAAAATGCAAACTGGAGCCAAACAGCACAAACACAGAAACAACCAGAGCCCCCAGGATTAGGAGTCAGAGGCAGGAACACAAAGCTCACCAGATCTATACTAGAAAGGGGAATCCATCCAAAACCTTCAAGGAGGAAGGACCCTGTTCCCAACCATACTGAAGTAATACAGGGACACAGCAAGGCTTCATCCTTTGTACTACATATACATCATCACTGCTAGCAAACCTCGTGTTCATCCTGTGGCAAAAATGCCTTCACTTGGCCAAATTTACTACTGGAGTTACTGTACTGATAACTACTGACTGTGCTGATGCCTCTGGATCAATAGCAAAGATTAATTTAGGCAACTGATTTCAACGGGACTAAGTGCATGGGTGAGCTGAGGAGAATTTGAATCATTGCTGCAGTCATAAAAACCTACTTGAGGCAGTCATCCCGTGCAGGCAGCAGTGTCTGTCACCCCACACACTGCTCCAGCACAGCGGGGCTGGCAGCACCCGCACTTCGCTTAGAAAGCAGCGTCACTTCTGTACCTGGCTTGGATTCCCAACCCAACGCAACTGCTGACTCAATCACAGACAAGAATTTGGACAGTTCCCCAGGAACAAAACCCAGTCACACAGTGGGAATCCCAGAGAGACCAGCTCTGTGCTATGAATCCTATGGCAGCAGAGCCCAGTGGCACGCAGGTAACACAGGCCTTTACACCAGCAGCTTTCCACAGACCTGTCTTGGCTTTGCACAGGGGAAGGAGTGTCAGGAATCTGTTGGGGGAGAGCAAGGCTTGTGCCAGTGCTGTGCCATCAGCCCAAGGGAGATCCTGGTGTTGCAGCAGCCCCTTGGGCTTGTTGCTCTAACATGCAGCCCAGGAGGTTGGGACTGAAGCAAATGCAAAGCTAAAGAATCCCAGAGGCCAAGCACGTTCCTGTGTATCCTCATCCACCAAATCTGGGTTATTTAAATGTGATTCCCAACACCGGAATTCCAAACATTATGCTGTGAAGCAGCTAACACTCTTCTGTAGTATTTGGGCATCAAGTATCTCTGCCTGACAGAACCATTTTAAAGTAGCAGGAAGCTACTTAAAGAGAAGGTCTTTTAAAAACCTTTTCCTTGGTTTAGTTTTCTTCATCACTGCCCATTCTCCCAGGATGACATGCAAATTACAGCTCATGTATTAAAAGCATAAATCAGACCGGTGGCATCTGGAGAAAGGCTCCATAGGAGATGGTGCAAGGCTTGAGATATTCAGAGATCTATATTCTCACCTTCTCTAAAAACGTTTTGCTCATTTACTTCAACAACTCTTCAGCCCCCAAGAGAACTCTGCGTCCACACTGCGCATGATTACAAAGCAGAATCACTCTATTGTCTCCTCAGCTCTCTACCCTGCTGCTGCCCTCGGACTCTCCTTCAAAGCCAGTAATCAAGGACATACTTGAAGGAAAAAAAAAAAAACCAACAAAAAGAATTAGGCCTTCTGCCCTTTGTCAGAGATGGTCAAAACCAGCCCTTTTCTACTTAGATTGTTTCTCTAAGGACTGCCCTCAACAAGGGTACAACCCAATTCATGGCCCCAGGCTCATCCTTGGTTTGAGAGAAGATCCCTCAGAACAAGTCATCCAAGTAAATTAAACACAAACACAGAATTGCTCAGAAATGAAATGGCCTGACAAGTGCAGTAAGAGGGGTAGGAAACTGGTGTGGGAGCTCCTCTGGAACATCCATTCCGCTGGATTTCCACCAAAGGTGCTGCTGTGCTGTCTTTCCATGCACAGCAATGAGTCCAACTTAGCTGAACCAGGTGAAACAAAAACTCAGTGCAAAGAAGTGCAGAAGCACAAGCCCCCTTCCCTCACTGTGGGAGGAGAGCATCAAATCACAGGGATAAGACAGCAGAACTCAGCTCCAAAATACCCCTTCCTTGGACATCCACAGATGTACACATAGACACAGAGCTCACTTCATTTGGACCTGCACCAGATCATGGGTGTGATATCACTTGAAGAAATAAGAATTTGAAAGCCCAGCAGATCAAACTGAGAAATAACTGAGAGAACCAAGGTTGTCACCCCAGCAGCACTATATGTGTTCAAACTCAAAGTAACCCCTGCTAAATCAGAGGGCCCTAGACCAAGTTGCATCATGCTGCTTCCTGATTGCTGCCTTCTGTTGCGTGAGTTAAGAAATCTTGGCTCAGGAGACGGCCTTACACTCTTTTTATCTCCTACAGGACTTGCTGAGCAACCAGCAAGTGCCAGTTGTGGTGTATCTCATCTTCAAAACTGTCTGGGGAACCTAGATATTCCAGAACACCCGAAAGGATAAAAATCCTAGGGCAGAAAGACAGTTTTTAATCTGTTTGCATCTGCCCTGCTGTCCTAGAAATGGGTTTTGCCTCCACCTATGAGGCTTTCAGGTATTCACAGCCATTTCCATGGCACCACAGCTATGAGCTTTAGGAAAAGCAGACACATCCAATTAGTATTTGGCTGCTTTAGCTCTGTGCTCTCAGGAGAAGATGACTTTGGGTCACTGGGAGGATCTCTCTGGCTTTCACTCTCAGGAACTGGAAGTGTCTTATTTCGGAGGACAGTTTTGATCAATAGGACTACAACAAGGTTGGAAGCTGCTCTGCTGTCACTGGCTCTCTTCCTTCCTGAACATCACAGGCTCTTTTTATTTTCTTCCTTTTCTTTTTTTCTCTCCTCCAGTGTGTTGGTTTAAACTAAATGATGGTAATGACTACCAAGAGAAGCCCCACAAACAACAACAATAATAAAAAAGTATGCCAAGTATGCTGAGAGAAACTGAGTGCCCATTAGTAAAGTTAGAGAGGGGCATTAAAAAAAGGCAGATTTGTTAAATGTGACTCATTTATTTTCCCTCCTTTCATAAATCTTAGTATTTCCTTGGAGAAGTGCCACACATTCAGTGTCTGGAACCTCATTCTTAAATGGTGCTCTTGCTTTAACTGCTACCTGCCTTTATTTACTAAAACATCCAACAAACAAACAATAAAACCCCCTAAACTCAAAAAAACAGCTCCACCTCTCTCTATCAAGGGTATTAAGCTAAAGCCAGGTTTTCTAATCCTCTAAACCCGTGCAGTGGCTGTAGGTGTGCAACCACCACACTGCAGCTCTTCTCTGGGAAGATGACAGACCCATATTTGCTTTTCCAATTCCAGCTACATGTACAAAGAAATGGAAAGATACTTAACTGGAATGCAGCTGAAAAGGCAACGAAAACAACATCAGTCAAAGGTTTTCCTTCTGCCTCTGTAAACATTGCTTTTAATCTCATATAGTACAAATGAATTCAAGTTCCACACAAATGAGTCAATGATAAAATTACCACATGATTTTTCTTTTCCTGTCAAAATAAGCTTTCTTCCCAGCTACAAAGGCAAAAAGCAGAAACATTACATAAAAAATAGTTAGCACTATATGAAACACAGAGTACAGGGAAAGACTTTAAAATCACTGATGTGCTGCTGGAATTGAGACACGTTTTTTTGTATTTGTCAATATTTTGCAGAGCTAAGGGCAATTCTGCCTGTTTTACCAAAGAGAGCTGCCCTCTTTGTTAACTAAACTTTCAGAACTTTTCTTCCTAAAGTGCCTAAAGAGAGTAATATTATTTCAAATATTACCTTCAATTTATATAAGGGCTATCCAAATATTGGCTCATCACGTTTTCCTTCTGTTGTTTTGGGGAATGAAGTCTTGACCTTCCTGAAAGCCCTGACTGTGAGTTCCCTCAGCTACATAAATCAAGACTAACACAACTAAAGCAGGTGTGACGGGGAGATTGGTCTTTTGGACTTGACCATCACTTTGCACTACAGAAGGTCTGCAGCAATGGTGACTTACCCAAGCTTGAGAAAATGACCCAGCAGAATAGAAAATACTGTGTGGTAAACCAAGAAATGGTAGCCTAACTTAAAAAAAAAAAAAAAAAAAAAGAAAAGGAAAAGTTAGTATTTCTCACTCCTGCCTTCATGAGGCCCAACCTTGCCTTTCTTTAAAAACGTCCTGAAAATGAGACCACGTGAAGAGAAGGCCCTCACCAGGATAAGGAAAGCACAGGGCTGAGAGCAGAGCCTACAGCTGAGCAGATATTTCTGGAGACATTTATGTTAGCAGCAGACCATAAACACATAAAACAGAAATAGTTATAACGTGTGTGGGCACGAGAAGGTGCAGTTTCATTGGTACAAGGCTGCAGTCACACCAAATGTGGCCCGTGCACGTGTGGCTTTACCTCTCTCCTCTGCCAAGGAACTGCTCTTCAGCTGAGAGCTGCCAGCTGTAAAAGCTTCTTTTGGACAAAGCTGATGTGGACATTCACATGACTCACTTGCAGCCTGTTCCCAACCCTTACTTTCAAATATGGAAATCTGGACCCATTTTCAACCACTCCCAAGCTTATGAAGAATAAACTGCCCTTTTAAAAATACTACTGTAACTTTTACCTATGCAGATTGCCAGGCTGAATTTTAAATGCAATCACTTGGCTTCCAGTGCACTCTAAAAATCAGGAGTCCCAGTCAGCATGAATCAGTACTCTGCACCCAGGACCTGCTATTTCCATCATTTTAAGCCTCTGTGCTGCAATTATGTGAATTGTCCACTTTTCCCCCCAGCCTCCTCCATGAAATGCATATGTAATGTAAACCCCATTTATCACACTGGAAATTGCTATTGTGTTTAATCTTCCCAAAGAGAGCAAAATCAAATTATGATGTGTAACGAATGATAACCTGTCAAATTCAAGGGAATACTCCCAACTTATCCCTCCATGTCTGAAACAGAACAGGTCAAAGGGGTCTAGTGCAGAAGACATGGGCAGGAAGACATGATGTGAGAATACATAATGAGAAGATGAAAGCTCTCTTAATCTTTGCAGATTGAATGAAATCTAATTACATGCTGTATTGATTGTTGTGTATTACTGGAAAGAGACAGTGAAAAGGGAAAAAGGCAATTAGACTGAAATTGTAGTCTGACCTTCAATTGCTTTTGGCATGAAAGGTTATGCTCTACTTGGGGCATCAAAAATTCTTTATCCTCTATGGCGAATCATTAGCAACAGACTTAGATGAAAAACTGATTAGGGGAAAAAATTCAGTCAATTAAATCTTTTTTAATTTTCCCCCTTTACAAAAAAAGTAAAGGCAAAGGAAGAAAATACCAAGGTGTCATCATTATACCATTTAATGAATTGCTACCAAGTCTAGCTGGCATTAGTTCTGTCTTGAGTGACAATAAAATATATCCATCAGCAGCAATACCATCGCAAAAAAAAAATACATATATAGATTGCTCAACTAGATCTATAATAACTCTGTTTTTCAAAATAAACATTGTACCCAAGGTCAAACACCAGGAGGTAATACAAAGTCTCACCAAGAAAATTCCACTGACACATTTCATTGCTTTCCTTTCCCTTTACATGCTCCTCTCATTTGCTTCCACCAAACCAAGCAGCAGCTGAGTGAAAAGAAAGCTTCCAGAAATACTATTTTTCCCAAGTTGATAAAAAACCAGAGCACGAGCCAAATGAAAACTATTGTTTGGGTGTATGTCTGCCCGACTCTGCAGGGAATCGTGGCAATTCTCATTCTAAAAACTCTTGTTCTGCCAAAGATAATTGCAAGGACCAGCTTTCTCCTGACTTTCACGGGTGGTCCTCTGCGTTCTGCACGCACCTCCACAGGCACTGCACTCACTGATTTTATTCAGACTGAAAAGTTAATGACTTCTCAAGTGATCAGTTTTGGGTTGCCTCTTTATACATTTGTAATGTTACTGCCTGTGTTTACTTTCCTTGCAGAAGGTACACACTTCTAAATAACATTTTCTGGATTGTATGTAAACAAATACGTGTGACAGAAACAAAATTCTGTGCAGCTGAAGGGCTGGTCTCTCACAGTGATTTTTTGTATTGCACTGGATCATCAACAGAGTCCCTAGAAAATCCAGGGAAGTCCTATGAGTTCAGGTCTCATCTGAATAGAAAAGAAAAATGAAATAAAAGAACTGAGATGAAATAACTGAGATGTTATTACCAAAAACAGAGTTAATAGGTAGCTCTAAATTTGCTGATCTCAAAGAGAAAGAACCAAGAGCAGAAAACTGAAATACTGGGCTGGGCTGACCTGCTGCAATGATAACACTGAGCTGGACTCAGCCTCCTGGTGCTTTGAGGGGTTCTGGGTATGCAAGGAACTCGTATTCCTCCCGAATAAAATCTGTCTACCCGGGTCTGTCTCTCCATATAGAAGTGACTTTGACCCACGTTATGAGAAAGTAACATCCAAGACAGCCTCAGTCGGCTCTCTAAGCGTGTGATCAGGCAGCATGTACAGGACAGGGTCTGAGAAACCTTACTCAACATTCAGGTGAAGCTGCAGAGCTGCAGAGCACACGGAGCGTTTGTGTAACGCCAGCTTGCTGCGTGACACAGCGCAGCCCTGTCAGACGGGCTCCCCCGAATCCCCGTGCTGCCAGAGCAGCGTTGTGCCCCTTAATGGCATAAATACTGAGTCGTGATATTAAAAACAGAATACCAGCAAGCTAAGCCCAAATGGACAGGCTTGATACCGATTTAACTTACAGCAACGCAACTCTGAGGATTTCAGTGGAGCACTCCCTAATTTCTTAGGACTTTTTGCTTTTGTTGAAACAGGATGGGGGGAAAAAAGGTTTTCTTCCAGAATGATGATGAAATAATTAATCTGTGATAATGTACCACTGTGTAATAAAAAACCCCCACCAATCACATCAGAGAGAAATTAAAGGGAAATAAATAGGAAATTTGAACAACTCAGCTTGAAAAACTTTCTCTATTCTCCTGTGCAAGAACTTTCAGGAAAAGAAAACTGCCTGCAGTGTTTGATATGACCTGAAGAAGCAACATAGCACTAAGTTGAAGCAATTTCACGATGAGGTTCCATATCCAATAAATGAAATTAAAGAAGATGAAGAAAATAGTTCCCAAAATAGAGACATACTTTACAGAGAATTTCCAGTCATTGCATGTAGTGGTGCCTGCCTAGCACGTTAAGGACTCCTGCTGATTCTCCAGGGGATGCTATGCTGAGAAGAACACAGCACAGGGAAATCCTACCCAAAGTCTCCCCTACGAACAACACCAAGAACAAATCCATTTTGGGTCAAAAAGACCCCATTCATTGAGCCACAACGGATATATCTTGCAGAGCAATCTAATTTAGTTTGGGAACTTTGTGGCTTTGTGGAATTCACGAGAAGGATTTTCCTCTTAAGTCCTACATTCTTCAAAACTGTTCCAAAATGTGATTAGAAAACACAGTTGTTGACACTTTCTCTCTCACTCCTGAGTGTGTGGGTTTGGGACTAACAGCCACACTCCACGTTCCCCCTCTCTCTGCCCTGTTTATCCAGAGGAGAGCGTAAGGGGATGCCTGTTCTCTAACACTTGCTGGCACAAGCTGCGTATTACCATAACAGCCCAACTTACTTAGATTTATGCATTCATTCACAAAGTAGGAATAGGAAACATACTTTATGCTAACCCTCCTATTCGTCTGCATTTTGAGTCTACAGTAGCCTTTCTTAAATCAGTGTTACGAGTCAAGATTTCCACAAGCAGCCCAGAAGCACATTTGCTCTACTTAAACATATTTACACTGAACATTTTATTTGGTGAGAAACACTAAATGTTACATTTATATTCTAATTTCATGCAAAAGTTCACTCCTTCAGCCTCTTCACGTCCAAAACACTGCTGTATTTAATCACATACTTATTTCTTTGATGTCTCACACTTAGAACTTTGCAAATCTATGCAAATACAAATGCACTCGTTTTGAAGAATTAGTTTCTATATGAAATGTTATCTGTCGTATAACAACTTTGATGGCTTAGCCTGTTTTAACTACCATGGAAGGGTTCTTTGCTTACCTAGTAATATTTTTCAAGGCTGGTGAATTAGAATGGTAAGTCATAAAACGAATTGGTGAATGCTTCCCCTCCTCGTCAATGACAATAACAAATTTAAGTGGCAAAATCATTACGGAAACATATGGGTGCTATGTTTAAACAGACCATTAATAGTGCACAATGTAAGAACTCAGCAGAATGTTTTTAAAGTACTTCTGAAACCAAGTATATGACTTCCAGCTATAACCTAGCAGTGTATTTACTACAGAAACAACTTCCTATGCAGAGTTAATATACCCAGGCAAACTGTAAAACCTGGTACAGTTCATAGGGAATTCCTCTGATCCTGAAACCCCTGAACTGCAGCCTCCTTAACTTTGTATCTATTGAGGCAGTCCTGACTTTGGACCAAGAGTTGGAACAGAGGCAGGGCGGTGGTGGGAGGCTCAAGAAACCCCTCGAGCAAAACCCTGCACCCTCTCTTCCCCTGGGCTTTCAGCACTTCAGCGCTGGGGTCTGTGAGATCGGTGCCCAGGCTCCCTTTCATAGCGAGGGGACACTTCGGGGGCTCTTGTCCAGCCTGCAGCACCCTTCCGGGGGCACAGGACGTCCCCTCCCCGCCCCTCGTACCATTGAGCTGGTTGTAGACCACTTCCTCCAGGTGGTCCAGGCGCTGCAGGATGGACTCCCTGTCGGCCAGGCTGCCCACCTTGGCGCCGCGGCTCCTGGCCCGGCGGTCCGCGCTCCGGACGATCTGCACCAGCTCCTGGGAGCGGTCCTGGATCCTGCAGTAGACGGAGAAGAGGATGATGCCCACGAAGACCAAGATGTTCACCGTCAACAAAGTTTTGATCTTCCGTGCCACCGCCATGGGAGCCGCGGGCGCGGTGGCGGGGGGCGCATCCAGGCGCGGCGAGCGGCGGCCCCGCGGCC